>JAQMYM010000015.1:664125-679530 GCA_030014255.1 Parauchenoglanis ngamensis | reverse complement strand
AACATAATGTGAAACTACATTTCCCAGCTCTCACAGTCACCCCTGATTACTCATTGCACACACACACTTTCAACCACTCCTACACCCCACAACTACACCCTCACCTGCACCCCACATCTACACCCCACCCTACGCCCTCACCCACACCCTTCACCCTCACCTCACCAACATTTACACCCTCGTTCACCTGAACGCTCACCTACACTTTTTTTTATTCTATTACAGCACTCCAGTTCTTTCTTAAATGTAGAGAATAAAGGGAATAATCAAATATCAGGGCAGAATTTATAAAATAATATTCTACTCATAATATTTAAGAATTATAATTTTCAAATATGAACTCAATGAAAAGAATACCTTTTTCAAACAAACAGCATTTTTAAACATCTCAGCACAGTTTGTGTTTTATCTTCTCGGCACGTGATTTGTCAGATTGTTTCTGACTCCCGGTGAAAGCGGAGCTCCGGCTCTGCCTCCGATGACCTCCAGGAGAATGAGGGAGTCCATGATACGAATGCCCAGCAGGTACAACCCCTTCCTGTTCCCCTCCTCATTAACCATTACTAATCAGTAAGCTGCGGGTAAACCTCGGAACCTCTTGAGTCTCACTCTGCTGAATTCTTCCTGAGTGACATTTCTGGTAATAAAACAGAAGTGTGTGTGTAAACAGGGCTGAAGGTTTTGGTGTCCATGCTGACGTGGATTTTGAGTTAATCCCTGAGGTTTGTAAACACTAGCAGGTCTGCACGGTCAGCTCGGGGCTTTCAGGTTCTTTAAGTCATGAAAAGAGCTCATTGTGTTCAGTGTTTACTTCCCACTCAGAAGTGCACCGGGTTCCACCGCCGCTGGGGACTGAGTATATTTCTGAGCTCAGATTTCAAATTAAACAAAGCGAGTTCTTCCTCATGAACTGTAATGCCACATGTGTGTTTTTTATCCCCCGCATTAGCGTTTTTATGCCCCTGCATCACTGAGAGTCAAAGAGTTTAAACACAGAGAGGTTTTTTACTTTTTTACATTTTATTGCAGTTTACCTCTCAGTATAGATTTATTTAATGTACTTTATTGAGATTGATTTATTTTAATAATATTATTAAAGCTATAGTGAGCAATTTAGGTCTGAGTTATCTTTGGTGCTTGGATCACTAAACATGATCACTTTAAAAATGTAGGTATGAGCTAATTGCTGATTAATTGGTATTGGCATTTACGACTGCTGATAATTGACAATTAAAAAGAAACTGAGAGAGGGCAAGATGGAATTTTCAACCATGTTATGAATTGTCGTTAAGTAGTTTGTCCACCAGAGGACATACTGCAACTCCACTGCTGGTACCAACAATCAGCTGACATGAGCAGAGTCGTGCTGAACAGTAGCAGAATGTAAAACAGATAAAGACGTTTATCTGTTTCTGATGTTTGTATACAGTTCTTGTAGTAATAAATGAATAAAGTATCTCATTTATATTAACATTGCACGTATGCTATACTTGAATAATGAAGAGTAAACTTTCTTTCCCCTAGTTAAGTAGGCTATACCTTAAAAACACAGATAAGTCTGCATGCTTCCAGACGAATAGTTGTTTAGTTATGTATATAGGCTTTATTAAAGTAATTCTGTTGTGTACATGGTTCAAGATGTCTTTTTCATGTACATTTAATCCTGTATGTTTAATTTACATTTAATGTACGTTTGATTTTTTGATTTTTTTTTTGTATTATTTACAATATTTAATACATTTCAATTTCAATGAAGACATGTTTGTCTGTGGGTATTGGATGATATCGGTTATCGGAAATCACACACCTTTATTAGTTTTTTTTATTTATTTATTTTTTAATTATCTGTGCCAAAAATCCCTCATCAGTCAGGGCCTAGTTGAGATTTCTGTCACTGTAACAAAATCATAAAAATCCCCGGGGCCCCATTCTCAGAACCACTGCTTTAAAGTGCTATTTGGACAGGATTAGTTTTCCACATGCATGTTTAAGCTAGATTTTTACTCTACTGGGTGGTGAAGGCGTTACACCTAGGCGTCGGTAACATAATATCTAAAAGAGGAATGGTTGAATATTTGTTCTCTGCAAGTGTACTTTTAGCAAGTGATAATATTTTGAATATAATAAACCGTATAAAAATAATTTTTACTAATTTAAGCTTGAAGTAGTCTTATTCTGGGGCTCCTTATTCTCTCCTCCAGCTCAGTGCACAGATACTCGACTCCTCAAGCGATTAACGACAGCTCGGCGTGCCCTGCAGGGGGCGCGCTCTCTCAGAGACAACGCTCCACCTCCACACCCAACGTACACATAGTCAGCACCGCCCTGCCCGTGGACAGCAGCCTGATCGAGGTGACTGACCTGTCTCTCTGTTCATGTTATCATCTCTCCCTTTTTATCAGTCTCTTACTTTTATCCTTAATATCTCTCTTGGTGCTTTCTCTCTCTCTTTCTCTGCCTGTCCCTGTTCATCCTTCTCTCTGTCTCTCTCTTTCTGTCTCTCTCTGTGTATCGCTTTCCAGGTTTCTCTCTCGGTGTGTGCCTCACTCTGTCCCTCTTTTTCTATAACTTTCTATGTCCTTTCTATCTCTTTGCCTCTCTGTCTGTTTCTGTCCATCTCTGTGTTTCTATCTCTCCCTGTGTCTGCCTCAGTCTCTCTCTCTCTCTCTCTCTCGCGCGCACACACATGCTAGTCTGTTACACTTCTTTCATCCTGATTGTAATTTCCCCCTGTTTGTCGCTAGCTGGTGTCTGAGAAACCACAAAGCAGTGTAAACTCCTCTGTCCTGAACATGTCGGAGAGCCTAAAGTTCCAGCTTTTCCGCTGACCGTTACAAAGCGCTGACACTGGAGACTCCTCCCATAAATGTTACAGCAATGACAAAACTTCACCACGTCACTGATTTTTGAATCTGATTATCCGGAGCAAGTAGAACAACTGCATTAATATAAACCCATGACTTGCACCGGCACTACTTTACAGAAAATTAATCAACACCTTCTGGCCAATCAGAAACCAGAATTCAGCAGAGCTTGATTTGGACACCAGTTAGTGTTCTGTGTGAACTTCTCTTTTCACCCTGTCTCTGTATTTCCTCTCGCGGTCACTCTCCGTGTGGTTGTCATTGTGTCGCTGTGTGGAGTAGATAGATTGCCTGAATACTTCTCCTAGTTCCTGGTGCCGGAGATTTTGTCTGAAGAGAAGAGTAGGTATTGTTCACCTCTTCACATTTCTTAAATCACGGGTGTAACTTCTTTCAGAAACTAACATTATCATATTTAGTAAATGCACAAGGGGAAGGAGGAAGGTGTGGTCTGTTGGAATCTGAAATATCTATCTATCTGTTTGTTCAGGACGCAATACGTCACGGACACGGTCATGGATCAGGTAAGGAAAAAACCGGCAGTGTGGGATTTCCAATAATCCTTATTATTTCACTTAATATTAATTACTATTGTTCAAAATTATTTATCCAGTTAGGAAATTAAAGATATGAGGCACCCTTTATGACCACCATTTTAAGTAAAAAAAAGTCTTCTATTATAAATTATGTATATTATTTCATTTGTGACATTTTCAATCTTTTTGAATACACAACACAAGAAACAATAAATAGTAAATAAATAAATAAATAAATAGTCCAAACAGGCAGTTAAAGGATCAGTTGAAATAAAAAGAGGCACATTGGGCCTGTCTAAGTGGGACAGATGGGCGTGTCTTTGGGACCATGTATATGGACATTAAGCCATGATGATCAAACATATTTAGTTATAGTTTTATCATTGCACTCAAAGAGGTTTTTCTATTCCTTACAAAATCTGTACAAATAAATGTGCATGTATGAATCTGAATGCCACACCCACATTCTCCATTTATGGTCTTAAATGCATGTACACCCTGACTGATCAAAATAAACCTCATCGAGCAACCAGTATTTGCTTATATAAATATTTATTGATATTGTTATACATTTCTTTATATTTTCCTTTCCATAATCACTCATTCCAGATTCTTTAAACTGTCATGCAGCAGGAAGTTCCCCAAACCAGAGTCCGACTGACTGGAACCAGTCCAAAACTCTGCCCCCAGCTCAGAAAGAGAGTGCGTCGTCCTTCAACTCTCAGGAGAACAAAATCGTAAGTCCTCAAACGCACAGCACTTGGTGTTCACCTCAGCGTTTGCTCAACATGTCCCCCTTTTTCAAGCATGTCCTGTAAAAAAACAGGAAGTTAATCTTGTTACATTTTACATCTAATTTACCTGAAACACTCCTCAATTTCTATAACACCTTGCTAAATTGCCCTGACGTTTATGTTCTCCCAGCGTCCGAGGGATAAGAGAGACTCGAGTTATTATTGGGAGATCGAAGCCAGCGAGATTATGTTGCTCTCCAGAATCGGTTCAGGATCCTTCGGAACGGTATACAAAGGGAAGTGGCACGGTGAGAGAATCATGCAGCACTGGAGAACCTGCACATGGAACACTCACTTCCAATAGCATGTCTGCTTGGAGAATAATGACACATTACTCAGCTCCTGTTCCTCTGTCCTGACTCACAGGTGACGTCGCGGTGAAGATCTTAAAAGTCACAGATCCAACACCGGAGCAGTTCCAGGCCTTTCGTAATGAAGTCGCAGTACTGCGGTGAGACGGGGTCCTTAACACATTAGCGAAGAACATGCATTTTAATTTACGGTACAACTGGAACCTCCATTACAGCTAGAGGCATATGATTTGAAAAGGATTCACTCTGGCTCATAAGCGATCTGTTCAAAACAAATTTGATTCACTTTGGCTCAGAACCCGTGTGTTCAAAAACAGAAATCGATTCACTTTGACTCAGAATCGATCTGTTCAAAGCCGAATCGATTCACTTTGACTCAGAATCGACCTGTTCAAGACTGAATCGATTCACTTTGACTCAGAATCGACTGTTCAAAGCCGAATCGATTCACTTTGACTCAGAATCGACTGTTCAAAGCCAAACGGATTCACTTTGACTCAGAACCAGTGTGTTCAAAAATAGAAACTGGATTCACTATAGTTTGTTAAAGTTATGAACAGCATCATTTATTTATTAATGTATGCACATTCATGCATATATCTAATCAGCCAATCATGTGGCAGCAGCACAGTGCATAAAATCATGCAGATCCAGGTGAAGCGCTTCAGTTAATGTTCACATCAAATATCAGAATGAAGAAAAAGTCTGATCTCTGCGACTTTGACCGTGACATGGTTGTTTCGACCAGATGGGCTGGTTTGAGTGTTTCAGAGGCTGCAGATCTCCTGGGATTTTCACACACAACAATCTCTAGAGTTTACACAGAATGGTGTGAAAAACCAAAAACATCCTGTGAGCGGAGGGTCTGCAGACTGAAACACCTAGAGTCTACAGTAACGCACACAATCACTCTTTACAGCCGCGGTGAGCTCATATATATTCATATATAATACGTTCGGTACAGATTTTTTCATTTAATGTTATAAAACTGAAATCCACAGGTCTGTTTCACCTGTTGCGTGTCATTCCTCCCTGAGGCCAGCCCTTCATGTCAGGACTCTGGTACATGGGGCTGCCCTGTGGGTGCTGTTGCATCATGGGATTCTGTGGGGGCCCCATGCGGCCTGGCATCATGGTGCTGGGTGGGCTGGGACCTCCGGGGGGGGCGAAAGACGGATCACCCTGCTGGCCCATTCCTGCAACAGTACAGAGATAAAGCTTCGTGTTTAAACCCTCTCTACGTGCTAACACACTTGTTTACATATGAAACATCAGGACAGTGCGCTCAGAAGTGCCAACATTAATAACAAGAAAATCCTAGCAGACAGAAAATTTTTCCCCCCCAGATGTTCACTAAGCAACAGTAAAACAGAAACTTGTGAATTCGCAGGTCAAAGTTCACCTAGACACAGCTGGCGCAAAGTGAACGTAGCCACCGCCAGAAACAATTCCACGTCCGTTCCAGTTTAAGGCTTTTCTGCTGCTGTAAATGCTAACATGCTGTCATGAGGGTGTATACACAGAGCAAACCAAATACTCGTGTTTTTCCCAGGAAAATCCAGAGGTAAAGAGAACACTGAAACATTGCTGGATGTAGCAAATGGACTAGCTTATTACTAAATCCTGCACCCTATGTTGTTTATCTGTTCCTCACCGTAGGTTCCTCCGTAGCTGAACTGCTGCTGTCCCGGCTGGCCCATACCCGGCCCTCCCATGCCCTCCATCCCCGTGGGGGCCGTAACGTTGGGCGGAGGACTGAAACCTCCACCAGCTGCCTGCTGCTGCATCAACATCATCATCCTGTGTCTCCGCATCTGAATCTCTCTGTTGCGCTGAGCAATCATCTGAGCGTTCAGGAAGCCCGGCTAACGAGGGGGGAGGGAGAGGGAGGGAGAGAGAGAGAGAGAGAGAGAGAGAGAGAGAGAGAGAGAGAGAGAGAGAGATCTCTTTAAACAGTACATTTAATACGCTGTAAACATAACACTCAGCATGAGGTTTTGAAAATGACTAAACCAAAGATGAATAAAATCTGTGATGACCCTGACTGATTGTTTAATAATAAGTAAGTGGGTCATTTTGGTATCAAAAATCACATACTAGCACTGGGAAAAAATGCTATTACTTCATCACTATAACGTACACATTGTGTGTTGTGTGTAGATTGTAAAGCCTCTACCTGGCCTGCCATTCCCGGCTGCATGCCAGGCCTCATGCCAGGGCCTCCTCCTCCACCGGGATTCTCCATCTTCATGCCCATACCCTGCCGAGCCTGGCTCATAAACTGAGGAGGAACAATAAAATTTAGCTTACGGGCTTTACCATAATGTACTGAGCACACTCTGTGTGTGTTGGGGGGGGGGGGTTACCTGTTGTCCTTGTAGCCTCTGCTGCAGCTGCATGCGTGTAGGTTTGGTGGCGCTCATCATCCTGGGTCTCATCATGGCAGCGCGTGGATGCCCCATGCCCCCCATCGGCCCCATGCCACCCATCGCGGGGTAGTTACCCTGCTGTCCCATCTGGTTGAGCATGGGGCTGTAGGGTGCAGGAGGAGGCGCGCCCTGCATGGGGCTGGCACCGTAACCAGAGGGCATGGGCATGGACGGAGGTCCGGGGTAACCCTGGGGGTACATGGGCTTCTGCTCCATCACCATGGACGGGTCCTGGGGGGGGAAGGGCTCGGGCTGCAGATCTCCACCCTGACCCTACAAGAGGGGAAAAACAGACAGCGGATTGAGAGTCTTAGAGGTGTTGAGTCCTGGATTCTGATTGGTCGTCAGGTGTTGATTAATTTTCTATAACAGCGGCTCTGACAGTACTGCAGGTTTATATTAACATGCTTGTTCTAATATGTTATCGTTTCTATAGCAACAGCTCATTCATGGACTTTAATTGTTTTTTGTGACACTGATGGATTTTTAACATAATAAGGAAGTGTGTATGTGTGTATTTGTGTGTATACACACCTGGCTGATGATGTCAGGGATGCCCAGGGCGCGGTCGATCTCCTCCAGAGCCAAAACGTCAGTGTTGTTGAGCAGAGAGTCGAGCTGGTCTAACAGAGCTCTCTCGTCACTCTGACCCTCGGAGGTGGAGGGAGGAACCAACAACTCATCCAGAGTGTTCCCAAACTGACGCCTAAACACACACACACACACGCACGCGCACACGCACACACTTTATATACAGCACTGATGTACAGCAAATGCTTTATACAGCAATTCAATTAGGTGAAACATGAAAAAAGATTTTTATCAGCTGAATTCAGTATTAAATCCAAAAGTTACATCTATACATGCGGAACGCTTCTCGTATTCATCGTAGGGGTACGCAGCTGCTTAAGTTAACTCCAGTTTCCAGATTTGTCTTGAGTAGAAGTGTCCGAGACAGGATATTTCAACGGGATGTCTTTAAACACAAGCAATTAATTTAATTTAAAAATGATTAATAAAGAGACTAATATGACAATATCTGACCGAGAAGATGGCGAGCATTGCAATAATTTGAATAAAGTCTACAGCAATACATCACCAATTTATTGCAGCATGAATAGTCCTAGACGCAATAATCACATTAATCACTGCTTTAATTTAACACGATGGTTTCATTATTCAGCAGCACATAGAATTGCTCTTGATCCAATACATCCTGGTATTTTGCATTTTATTTTTATTTTACTCGCACGCAAACGTCATGGAGCCGTGATCTAATCTAAAGTGCTCTCCGGTAAAGAAAACACGTCCACGTTTTGAAGGATATTCTGACCGAGTGCTACTCTTACAGACAACCTTGACTTCCTTTTATAATGTTTTCCGTAAAGCATTCACTCCTTGGTATGAATGATGTCTCTGATTAAGATGTGTCGCCTCTGGGTGCACTTTATTTATTTGTTTTGATTATTTGTGCTTAATATCAGTCTTAAATATCACTCCACAGTTGTCGTGAGTGTAAAAAAAAAAACTTAATTTGTTTTAGTGTGAGCTGATACCACACAAGAAAAACACGCTTAAGGCCAGAATCTGAGACCCGCCTGTAAGTCATGTACAACACAGATCACTTTAAACTGCTCGTCTACAGGAGGATAAATGACCTGTTGTCCATCCCCATCATATTGTCTGACCAGGAAGGCGACTGACTGCCTGGACACTGCTGCTGGCTGAACGGCCCCATGGCCATGCTCATGTCACTGGAGCCTAAAGAGGAAAACGCACATCATCACACGCGCTCCAATTCATTTGATTCCACATTAGCATTAGATGAGGAATTAAAATAAACCACCATACCCATATCCATCAGCTGTTGCTGCAGCATGGACCTGGTTCCAGGAACGCTGTTGGACCTGTTCACCATAGGGCTTCCCATCATGCCCTTGGAGTTGTAGGAATCGACGGCAGGACGCATGACAGAGGGGCTGCCAGTCGACTGCGGCATTCCCCAGTCTCCAGCCGAGCCCATGGGCGAGCGCTCCGGCATTCCCATTCCTCTGTTCATCATTCCTGGAGGAACATAAAGGAAATTGACACATGCATCAGCTTCCTGTGCCTCCATCAAGTCTCCTGTTTTTTTATTCCAAAATCTTTCATGACTAAATAAAAAATGTCTCAAATCAAATTATTTGTAAGTTACTGCTAGCTGGTTTTCACACAAGAGTTCACTTAAATTTAATTTAATTAAACCAACACATTTTACATTTTTTTTAAATGTATTTTACTTTTATTAGCAAATCTTACTTTAACAGTCATATACTTTACTTAAATGGTACCAGATGCTATTATTTGTAATCAGATTTTGTTTTAGTTTTTCTTTTAGACTTTATGTGCTTTAGTTATATTTTAACATTGTACGGAAATAAAATGCAGCGTTCGGTCAAAGTCTTTAAACATGAAAAAGATTTGTGACCTTGTTTGGGTGTTTTAAATGAAAACCTGGTAAATTTACACACAATTTAAAATTTTCAAACTTCTGAAAAGTACACAAATACTCAAAGTGCACGAGAAGCTGCGTGAGCGGCGTCTGTCCTGGGCAGGGTCACAGTGATGGTGGCTGCTCTCGTTAATAAAATCAAGAAACAATTTCATTTCTTGGTGCTTGAGTGCATAAAGTGCTGAAATATCTAACAACCGCAATCATTTATTCCAAAAAAAAAGGAAAAGGAAAAAAAAAAAGAGTGGTTTCCATCACTCTTTTCCCGTCTCGTATTTAAAGATACATCAACTTTTCCACCCAAAGTTTGAAAAAAATTCGCAATATTTCGTTTTTCAGACTTTTCTATTCAGGTTTCTTATTCATGTTTTCAAACTTCACATTAAGAAGCTGGATGGAAAATTCTGCAAAGCTTTTGTATGTATCATATGTATCATGGGAATTTACCGTCATCAGCAAACGGATGAGGCTTGTTCCCTCCATCTGGAGCACCTCCTGCATCCCCCTGTTCTGGGAAATCTGTTCCAGAACCCCTCAGGCCTCCGAGGATGGTGTCCAGCTATACAAAGTGGAAACATGCAAGATTATACAAGATCTAGATCTAATATAGATTAGATTTATTAGAATATACAAGATTAGAATTGTTAAGAAGTGCCAGGAGTTCACCTCGTCAGGAGGTTCTGACTTGATCTTGCCCTCCATGTTCTCCTGTGCTCCTCTGCTGAGTGGAGTGCCACCATTTCCCCCGGTGACACCTTTCCCTTCCAGATCTTCAGGCTTTGGTTTGACGTCACTGGACTCTTTGGGGTTGGAGTCGTCCTTGTTGTTGAGGAGGTAGTGAAGCAGAGCGTTGGTTTTCTTCTCCTTGGGGCTGTGCTGCTCCTGCTTGGGTTCTGGTGTTCCCGAGACTCCTCCTGGTCCTGCATTGGAAACTCCTGTTTCTCCTCCGGGGGTGGCCGAGTCCTGGCCGAGCATCGCCTTACCTGTTGCCTCAGCGGTAATTTTTGCAACTTCATCAGGTGTGTTTCCATTCTGGAGCAGCTTGTGGAGGATCTTGTGCTTTTTCTGGAGCGATGCTGTGTAGTGAGACGAACCCAGCGCTTCAGAGGGTCCTCCTCCTGCTGTTCCAAGAACCTGGCTCTGATTGCTGGATGAAGAGACACCAGTGGAAGATGGACTCGTCACACATCCCGGTTCCTTGCCCTCCAAGGTAGCTACTGTTAGTGGCCCAGGAGGTCCACTTCCAGCCCCGAGTCCCAGATCCTCAGCGGGTGAGGTGAGGAGCTGGAGCAACTTTTTGTGTCCCTTTCCGTCTGGAATCTTCCGAGGAGGTTCTGATGAAGTATTTCCAGCTTCGTTGACTGCTTCTCCGGACTCTTTGCTGCCTCCGCCAGCCTGGCTGTCGGGTCGGTCTGCACTGCTGCTCTCTGTTTGGTGGGCGTGGCTGTGGTGATGGTGGTGGTGCAAGGGGTGATGCTGATCTCCAGGTCCATGACCGTAGGCTCCTGCTGGGCTTTTTGAGTCCCCATGTCCTGGCTTGCAGGGTTGGGAGGAGGAGGAAGAGGAATGGACACTTGGAGAGCTGTCTGGTTTGTGTGCTGTAGAAGGGGACGTCAGGGTGGACGGCAGGGAGGCGCCTACTCCTTCACTGATGGCCTGAAGGGCATTGAGGGAGCTGCTGGAAAAGGTGGTTCCACCGCCTGATGATGCGCCAACACTGCCCGGGCCCATGGGAGAATGCATGCCTATAAACAAGAAGATGTAGCTGAAACTTCAGTATAAATGTTCAGTATAAATAACCAGCAATCCTCTTTTGACACCCTTTATAGTTACCTCCTGGAGAGAACTGGCTGGATGCCATTTTTGGACTTCCTCTGTTACGTGGGGACATGAGGAGACCCTGCTGAGGTCCATTTAGACCTGGGCTGCCTTGAGACGGGCTGTTCATGCCTCCAAGGCCGTAGCCTCCTGAGGCCGGGAAGAGAGGCTGCTGATGCTGCATCCCCGGACCAGGGTGATTCATAGGGTTCATCTGAGCCATTGGATTCATTTGATTCATCTGGCTCATTGGATTCATTTGTCCCATTTGACTCATCTGATTCATTTGATTCATCTGCATCATTCGATTGCCCATGCTGCCCCCGTACACGGACCCCCCGCCACTCATGTGCCCCATGTGCCCCATGTCCTTCATGCCGTAACCACGATTCATACCCATCCCTCCCATACCACCCATGCCCCCCATCCCCATGCCTCCACCAGGACCCATGTTCATTTGGCCGTTGGGGTTAGGGCCCCCTATGCCCTGCTGCCTCATGCCACCTTGCATCATACCGCCAGTCTGGTTGGTGCGACAGCCATTGGGCTCCCTAGGAGGATAAAACAAGGAATGCATATTAATGTCCAGCTGATGCATGATGGAGTATACATATACGCGTTTTCGTGAAGTCTACGTGAAGCGTGTTCAAGTGCATCACCTCTGTAACAGGTGAGTGGATATGAAGCCCTGGGGCTCGTTGGTCATCGGGTTGCGGTAGAGCTTGCTTTTGGTCTGCGCTGTGACTGGGGTGCCGTCTGATAATGAAAATCTGTACACGGGGGTCTCTGCATGACCATGGATAAAGGCTAAGAAAAGAGAGAGAAGAAAAAAAAATCTGAGGAAATGCAGAGACCGTTTTATGAAGTTTCTTTGTTTTCTCATGAAAAAGAGAAGAACATCTTGATCATCAGTATGTTTAACAGTGGCTGCCCACCCTTCATTAATTTTATTATAATATATAAACGTTTGACCA
Organism: Parauchenoglanis ngamensis; assembly: GCA_030014255.1. Classification (NCBI taxonomy): domain Eukaryota; kingdom Metazoa; phylum Chordata; class Actinopteri; order Siluriformes; family Auchenoglanididae; genus Parauchenoglanis; species Parauchenoglanis ngamensis. The sequence goes on along the minus strand of JAQMYM010000015.1, from coordinate 667,313 downwards.
CTTTAGGTCCGATCCAGGTTCTTTAGCGAGGTGTGTTTGTGGCACCATACTGACCTTCATGATAGTGGCGTTTATTTGACCAGGGCTGTCCGTCACTGTGCTGTAAAAACATCTGTATACAGCGCCTCAGCAGGTCCTCCCAACCAGGACGCATGGAGGCACGCAGGGAATTCTGGTCTATCTGAATCAGTTTGCCTGTTTAAACACACACACACACACACACACACACACACACACACACACACACACACACGCACAAATCAATAAATAAGATCCTTTAACTCACAGAGCAAGTGCTTGACAAAGCTGTTGTATAATGAATTGATTTACATTTACTAAAGTGACTGTAAATCTACACTGTATTATATAGCAATATACTGCCAATTACACTGGATTCATTTGATTCATTTTGTTTATTAAACTTAACTGATTCATATATACTGTATCATAAAGCAAACTATTAGGAATCCCACTGGATTCATTTGACTCAACTGGTTCATATATATATATACACTGTGTAAGACAGAAATCCACTGCAAATCCCATCAGATCTGGTTCATCTAACTCAATTAATTTATCTATACTGTACTGTACTACATGATGACATACTACATTCATATATGAATCATTGTTGATTTCATTCAGCTGATTCAGGTATGTTTTACCACATATCAATCTTTAATCCTCCAAATCGAATTGAATCAAATAATTAAGCTATACCTTCTTATATAGACATCAGTTATGCCAGTGGACTCTTCTGATTCATAAAGGTCCTTTGGATCAACTGATTCATCTACACCAGATACATTCAAACCTCTTTCAATGGATTCATTTGATTCATCTGGTTTATTTGACTCAATTAATTCATCTATGCTTGACCATACAGTGATCTAAACCAATTTAATCCCAGTTGTTCAAATTTTATACGTCAAATGCAAAAAGTTCAGAGTTTGACAGACCTACGTTTGGTGAAGAAAAACAGAAAACATTAAAATGTAAAATTTTATGATTTTAATGTGAAATATTTCTGAGGGGTTCTGACCTGAGGGATCGTGTCTGGTGTTGAAGCTCTCTGTTCTCTCCAAAGTAGTCACACGACGTGCCACGCAGATCATACATGACTGCAGGTCTGAACACACACACACACACACACACACACACATACACCCACACACACACACATACACACACACGTTACAATAACATAAACAATAAACACAAACAATAAGTACTGTGTTATAGTAAAATAATGCGTACAGATGAGTGAAGTTGATTATTTTCCTATAACCGCACATCCCCAAGTGTTTTATTCCTCTAATACTACTGCAATTTTCTGATTATAATTTTTCACTTATTAAAGAATAAAATGTCACACTTTTTATCCATTTAATGTTCGGCGAAGTAAGTTAGTACCTGTTCTCACTTGCGTTCTAGCAGGTATAAACAGTCCGTACCTTCTCCCTCTTCCATCATGGCTTTCGGCTGTGAGAGGGCGAAACACTGCATGGTCTCGTAGCGGGGCGTCCCGGGGTTCTCCTCGGCAGGACCGGAGCTGAACTTCACCAGCATGCGGCAGTTAAAGGTGTGGCTCTTCTGTCGAGGAGCTTCTCCTCCCCACGCCATGCTGTTCACTGAGGAACCAGAGAGATGGAGGAGAGACGGATTAGAAACGAATGAATAAACAGCAGACGCAGTCTGAGACTATACCTTTAACTGTTTCCTGTGCTCTATTAATATAATCCAGAGGTGCTAATTTTGCTAACAACAAACTCCTTTTGTTAAACGCAAAACCTCCAGGTACATGAACTCACAGGTTAAAGTTCATCTAGATAAAATCAACACGAAGCCAAAGTAACCACAAACGGACACAAATCCATCTGTGCGTATGTACGGAAAGAAAGACAGAGGGACAGACAGAAGGTTGGACAGAGAGACAGAAACAGGAATGGATGGAGGGATACTGACTGACGGAAGGATGGGCAGTGAGAAGGATACAAGGGGGGATGGATGAAAAATAGAATAGACAGAATAAGAAGGTATCTGTGTGTGTCCACTCATGTATTTGTACGCGTGTTTATAAATGTATGTGTGTATATCCGTGTGTCCATGTTGTGTCTGTATGCGTATCACTGTGTGTGTGCTTCTGTGCGGGAGTTTGTGTTTCTGTGTCTGAATATCTCCCTGCATGTGTGCATTTTGCACTTGCGCATGAGTGTAAGCGGATCCATATGTGTGTATCTGTATGTGTAGATATCCACGTGCTTGTATGAAGTGTGTGTGTGTTTGTGTGTGTGTGTGTGTACATCTCTGCTTCCACATGTTGGTATGTATTCATGTGTGCACATCTTCATGTATGTATATATCCGTGTGTGTGTGTGTGCGCGCGCGCGCGCGCGCGAGTTTCCATGCATCTAACCGTTATTCCGAGGCAGGTTCTTGTGGAAATCGTCTCGGTCGTCGTCGTGCAGGATGTTGTACACGCTGGTGTTGATCAGCTCCTCCTGTGTGTACTGCAGGTACTGAGTGACGTTATCAGACACGAAGACGATGCTCCCCTCCCTGTTCACCACAAACAGGAAGCCGTCCAGCGCCTAAGGAATCATGGGAAACGGATTCTGGTAGTTCAGGCATCACTCAGAGTATGCACAAGGGTTAAAAGAGGATTTAGTGTGTGTGTGTGTGTGTGTGTGTGTGTGTGTGTGTGTGTGTGTGTGCACGCTCTGTTCAGCTGAGAGAATGTTCGTCCCACCTGGAGTAACAGAGGTCCGAGGTGGTCCTTATCGATGACCCCCTGACCTGTGGAGGACACGTCGGCTTTCTGGACGTCATCGTCGCTCGACGAGGCTTTCCCTGCTCCAATAAACACAAAGACAAACAAATCCTGGTTACAGAGAACTGCTGAAACTGGAACGGGTAGCTATATAATGAAATCGGAAAATTTCAGAAAATAACTGCTCAAATATCAAACAGCAAAAACGTCTTTAAAAATCATAAAATTTGCACTTTGATTTCAACACATTGATGACTGTAAACCACAAGAATATAAAAAATTGGTAACAACAGTAACTCTGGTGCTGTGGTAGCTCGGTGGTTAAGACGTTGGACTAGTGCTTGGAAGGTCGTGAGTTCAAATCCCAGCACCGCCAAGCTGCCACTGCTGGGCCCTTGAGCAAGGCCCTTAACCTTCA
>JAQMYM010000015.1:650256-661559 GCA_030014255.1 Parauchenoglanis ngamensis | reverse complement strand
GAAGTCTCCATCATTAAATATATTCTGATACTGGCTCATTAGGACGTGAGCTAAGAATACCATCACACTAAAAACTACAACAGTACTTTGTATAGCCGAGCCGCAGTCCTAGTAACAGAGCAACAACTTTAAGATCTCCACAGATATTCCAGTTGTACCTGCTATACTGGACGTGCTTCAGCAGCAGTTCCATATTCTCACACGTTTCTTTCATGTGTGCTGCAGAGCAACAGGTTCTGAAGGATAAACGCTGCCATTGTGTAGCAGAACAGCTTTCAGGCTTAACATTGACGAATCGATGAAGAGACGCCGCTCTTCCGGGCTGTGGTCACAACCCAAGCCGAGAACAATCCTTCAATGTCACAATAGAAACAGAGACTTGTGCAACTTGTGCAACAAATTTGGTTATATCATGATGTCGGCCTTGAAACACAGAATTTTCATACCTGGTGACAGCAAACACCATTCCTGCAGTCTCGAACCCAGCAGCTTGGCTCTTGCTTTTGACAGACTCAAATCTCTGACCAAATTGCTCAATTCGGTCTGTTATCAGATGTGGATCGCCTGATGAGCACGGTTCAAAATCCGGGTCAAAGTCACTGTCAGTACCCTGCATTGCAGTTTCTTCATCTGGTTCGTCTAAGGTCCAATCCTCGGGTGGTTTCGGAATTGGAAGACTGTGGTCATGTAGCACGGGTCTCATTGCTGAAGGCAGATTAGGATATTCAATTGACTTCTTGTTTTTGACAGAGAAGCCAGACACATTAGTCAAACTGACTATCTATATTAACCAAATGAGCAGGATCGTTGTATGCGAGCCACCTTTATAGCATGCTGAGACAGCGTCATGCTCGTTCAGACCTGCCCAGGCATGCCCAGGATGTCAACTTCCACAGAACAGCTTCCCACCTGGCCTGATTCCATGCTGGACACACCCAGGCTGCACACACCGCTGCGGATAAGTCATTATAGGGTTGGGTATCATTGGGATTTTATCGATTCCAGTGCTTATTGAGTCCCGGTTTGATTCCAAATTGGAATCGCAAAGAAAAAAAAGGCCAATATTTTGATAACAAAACGCAGCTTTTAATTAACTTTAAATGTATGCTATATAATTTAATAATATGCTATAAATTAAACTTTAATTATAGCATGTTGACTGTATTGCTACATTGAAGGGACTTCTTTTATCTGAACATGTAAATGATGGCAATGAAAATGAAAATGAATATACATCTCATATATACTGTATACAACAGGAGAAGATGAAACCAGGAACTACTTGCACGTTGGAACTAAAGCTGGGAGCGGAGAACTGAAGAAATGCTGGACCACGTGCTGTAGGATGGATCTGAGGAATCGTTCCAGACGATTGTTTGAATTTGTCGCTTTATGAAAACAGTCCAAATTCACACAAAACTGAGAACATCTCGATTCTCATGTCGCTGAAATCACGGATCCGTGTCTCACACGTACACAGAAAATGAGCAATCACTTAAATACTGGAAACAACCAGGAAACTAACATCCATCTCGACAATGTTCTCACACACACACACACACACACACACGATGCCAAGCCATTATCAGCCCATCAGCAGTGTAATGAACAGTCCATTCCTGCACCTGCCCACTGAGTGTCCCAGCTGTGTGTGCTGGCTCGAGAGCTCAGCCGTGATGAGAGAGACGAACAGCCGCGCCGCACTCACTCTTTACACCTCATATTACACATGGCCCGCTACAGAAGTATTGGCACTCGGGGGATATACGGGTACAATAGGAGTTATCAAAAATCTCTTCTAATTAGATTTATCTCACACTGACAATATGATCTGCGGGGAAAAGCATGACAGCATGTTATGATTATTATTATTGTGATTATTATTATTATTATCTTTATTATTAATTCAGACCCTTATTCTACATGTCAGTTTTGCACCTTCAGTAATAAAACAGAAAATCCGCCCCACCTACAAACTTTTCTACAAACTGAAAAATAAAAAGTGGTATTAGTTTTAGGAACGTGACGTCCGTTTTGTCCGTTTTTACTGTAAATTTGATCCAAACTAGTTTTGAATAATTATTTTATTAATTAATAAAGTGTTTACTTGTGGTTAAAAGTCTCTTTTGCCTTTTTTAAGTTGGCGGTAATGCTAACAATGCTAGCATGCTACGCTGCCCCACCTTGCTCTTTGATCTGGCGGATCTGCCGCACCGTCTCCTTCAGGATGGCGCACTTGTCCGGTTTGACGTTGAAGCTGTCGATGTCGCTGAGGTTAGCTGAGATCAGCTCCGCTAACTCCTCGATGTATTTGCTCTCCTGCTCTCGCCGCCGCTTCTCACACCTGCAGGGGGCGCAACAGCAAACCGTTAATTTTCAACACACGACCACGTTAAATCATTACCGGCTCGTTTTAAGGTGTGGCCCTACCCGAGGCTGGGCGTGTCGCAGGTGGACAGGCTGCGTTTACGATCGGGGCACAGAGGCTCCATGGAGTTTTCCCCCATGCCGCTCATCTCCTAAACATATCAGCACCTGCAGAGAGAGAGAGAGAGAGAGAGAGAGAGAGAGAGAGAGAGAGAGAGAGAGAGAGAGAGAGAGAGAGAGAGAGAGAGAGGGGATGTGATGGGTGATTTCTCGGGAAAAAAAAGAAATGCTGGTAAAGGAACGACTTTTTAGAGCTGATGGGAACTTATTATGACGTGTCATTCTGTAATAAATAAAAATCTGTAATCATTTCCAAATCACTGTGGTGTAAGAGGAGTAAAACACTTGCTGCATTGATATAATAATGTCGCGCGCACACACACACTCGCGCGCACACACTCGCACACACCCCTCACCTCTTCAGCAGTGTTTTAATGATGAGCCTCTGCCTTTTCCAGCTTCACATCCTAAAACACAAACAAGAAGAAAAGCAGAGTCTGAGCCGCAGGAACTTTGTGGAACCCGGTTCTCCTCACCAGAGTGATGACGTGATGATGATAAATGTATGTGATGGATTTTGAGCACCGATCAGTGCGAGTGTGTGGTGGGAGGAATCACCGGTGCAGCATCTTCCTCCCTGTGAGTGTGTGTGTGCGCGCACATGTGTGTGTAAGGTGGTGCTTGTTTAGAGAGAAGATGAACATGAATGATTTAGGACAGTGAGGAGGAAGAGGAGAATGATGAAGCCCACAGCAGCAGCAGCAGAGTCACTCATGACTAATGATGTTTGTGTGTCTGAGATCCATTAAGCAGATGTTTACACACGTCAAGCTCTGCTGTCTCACTCACAGAGAGACAGACAAGAGGGAGGGAGAACAGACAGAGAGAGAGAGAGAGAGAGAGACTACACAGACAGACAGATGGAGAGACAGAATAGAGAAAGAGAATAAAGACAGACAGCATTACAGACAGACAGTAACAAAGAAAAAGAGACAGACATTGAGACAGAAAAATGGAGAGACAGACAGAGAGAAGGACAAAGCAAACACACAGATCTTTATGCGTCTTCAACACTTTCTTTTTCAGCCAATCGCTGTCAGCTTTCATCCATAAACATGCGGTCGTCTATAGCAACAGGGCTGACCCCGCCCACTTCCATTTAGGGCAGGTATTTGTTAATAAGCGTCCCTATCAGCAGCTACACGAGCATGTTTTAAAGACACCAGTTTAGCGTTAAGAGGAGAGGAGTGATCCATCGGAACCCTGCTCCGGATCCTGGGTCTGTTACTTCACATATCAGTACGGAACCACACAGGCCCGTAAAAAGTGCTTCCTCATAACGAGTTTATCACATAGTGGTTCAGGAACACCTTAGAGCCAATGAGGGGTGTGTGTGTGTGTGTGTGTGTGTGTGTGTGTGTGTGTGTGGGATTTGAGTTTCAGTGCGTGTAGTGTAACTCGAGTTTGTTGTCAGTTTGTGTATCACCCTGTGATGTGAGACAAACAAAGGAAAGGAAAGTTGTGTGTATGAGAGATTGTGTGTGTGTGTGTGCATGCGTGTGTGTGTGTGTGTGTGTGAGATCAGTAGCACTTAATCCACACATGACCGGGGCACGTAATCCACTCAAGAAAACCTTAGAGACAAAAACAAACAAGAAACATAATCTGTACTGAGAGAGAGAGAGAGAGAGAGGGGAAGACAGACAGACAGACACAGGAGAGACAGAGTGATAAAAAAGAGACAGACAGAAGAGACAATGAAAGATAGGAAGAGAGACAGAGAGAGAAAGACAGACATAAATAAAGACTGACAGAGATAAAGAAAGATACAGAGAGAGAGATAAAGGGAGAGTAAGAGACACAGTGAGTGAGACAAATAAATAGAGACAGAGAGAGAGAGACGTGCAGAGAGACGGGCAGAGAGACGGGCAGAGAGACGGACAGAGAGACGGGCAGAGAGACGGGCAGAGAGACGGGCAGAGAGACGGGCAGAGAGACGGGCAGAGAGACGGGCAGACAGCTGTTGAGTTGAGAGTTGTACAACATGAGCTCCTAATTTAAGTTGTTACAGTAATAATCAGCAGCCAGCTCTCAGATCACAGCGTAAAGACAGGAGTCGCACGTTTACAGTACGTTCACGTGAAGACGTGATGAGTCACTCAATTCAAACGCAGTCGGTCTCTTTTTTTTTTTTACATTCGTCATGAACAGAAGTAGCTATATAACACTTCTGAAGCTAACGAGGGCAGAACAGAAAGGATCGCTCTCACGTCGTCACTAGGGTGAAATGTCACGTCGAGAGTGTGTGAACACTGAGAGAGTGTGTGAGGGTTCACAGGAGGGTCAGTGTAAATGTGAAACACACACACACACACGCACACACACACACACACACACGTTTGGTGTGGGCCTCCAGTCTGTCTGCTCCTGTTACCAGTTCTATATTTTGAGTGTGTGTGGGTGGCTGGGCTGAGTCAGTGTGTGTGTGTGTGAGTGTATGTGCACTACACACCATTCAGTCAGTCAATACCGATACCTCCCAGACGGCGCGTCAGTGTCCTAACCTCTGTTTACTAAACACACACACAGACACAGACACAGACACACACACACACACACAGACACACACACACACACACACAGACACACACACACACACACACACACACACACACACACACACAGACACACAGACACACACACACAGACACACACAGACACACACAGACACACACAGACACACACAGACACACACACACAGACACAAAATCTCCCACTCAGCCTTCTGCTGAAGCTGCAGCATTCTTTCAGTTCTTCACTTCACCCTGATCCACGTGAGCTCTGAGCATTAAATGGTCTTTTAATTTCATGTTTTATGACAATAAAAGTAATAATAATTATTATTTTTTAAAATAAATGTTATAAAACTACATTAAATATTATCCATTAAACAGATTCAATGTTCCAGTGAACACTGGATTTACACTTTATAGAACAAAAATTCAGGAGGGTTTGAAAACAAAAAGCTCACAGCTGTTCAATTTACTGACCAGATTGTCCTAATGGGCGTGGCCTAATATTATAATATTATAATGAGTTCGCTTGAGTGACAGCTGAACTTTTTTTGATCCAAACAAAACCATTTGTTTTTAAGTGGATCCTCAAACCGGATACATCAATGTGTGTGTGTGTGCGCATGTGTGTGTGTGCGGGTGTGTGTGTGTGAGTGTGTGTGTGGGTGTGTGCGTGTGTGTGTGTGCGCGCGCGTGTGTGCGCGTGTGTGTGTGTGCGCATGTGTATTTTAAACACTGATCACATTACATGCTATGAAAGTGCAGCACAAATGTCTACTCAAGACACATACAAAGGCCACACCCACTTTACAGAGAATGACAAGCATGGAAGCTACGCCCATTTCTCTGAGACGGACAGATATAAAGGCCACACCCCCTTCACCGAGACTGACGAGCATTGAGGTCACGTCCTTCACGAGTCTCTCAGCCTCCTCTGACACCAATGACATAAACGAGCAGGACTTTCACACCTACACTCTCCATTCCTTCATCACTCCATCTCTCTGCATCCGTCCTCTCCCCAGCCTTCACTCCTCCTCTCCTACATCTCTACCCTCTCTCCCTGCTCTCTCCATCCTTCCATCTTCCTCCAGCTCTCCATGCTGAAATCCATCTCCTCTCTGTCCTTCCGTCTCTCCATCCTCCTCCTCCCCATCCTCTCCATTCTTCCATCTTCCTCCTCTCAATCCTTCCATTTCTCCACTCTCCATCCCTTCATCTCTCCATCCTTCCCTCCACCTATCGTGTCTTCATTTTCACTTCCTCCATCTCTTCACCCCTTCCTCCTTCCATCCCTTTACCCTCCCCTCTCCACCACTCCATCCCCATTCCTCCTCTCTGCATTCCTCCACCCTCCATCCCTGCTGCTCGCTATCTCTCATTTCTCCAACTCACCTTCCTCCATTCCTCATCTTTTCATTCCTCCACCCTCCATCTCTCCAGACGAGGAGAAAGATTAATGCTTTGCTTCGCTCTTCGTGGCAGCCTGACAGGAGGGAATAATTTGTTTTTCCTTCACAGCTACACCTCCTTTCTCTCTCCTTCTCTTTGTATCAGTTCATCCTCTTGTCCACCTCCCCATTGCAACATGGACACATGCATCTTGCATGCAAAAAAAATGAACAAAAGAAAAAAGGCAAACAAAACACCATAGAAAAAAAGAAAAATGCCACTGTCTAACAATGACTCTTAAGACAAAAGACAGGCAGTAATGATTTATTATTATACTATTTAGAATTATTTGTATTTGTTTCGTAGAAAAGCTTTAAAACGAGCATCATGTGGTCATTTTATCTGTCACAATTTTACACTCAACCTCATTGCAGACAGAAAAGCAGGATGATCTTCCTTTTTTTCTCTTTACTGCCTGACGGTTGCCGTGCCAACCGGTGCATCATCAGAAGAGGAGGAGGAAGAGGAGGAGGAGGAAGAAGAAGAGGAGCCCACCTTGTGACAGATCAGAGAGAAGATGCAGGGATGCTCCACTCGTCCAAACACACACACACTCCGTCCGCTGCTCACACACACTTCCTTGGCTCTGAGAAAAAAAAGAGAGAGAGAAAGAACAACAGAGCGATAATAAGCTTTTCTGTTTGACACTGAATGCTCATTATTATTATATTACAGCTGAACAGCCAATGGTATTAATCAACATGCTAATGACGGCACAGGAAACGGAATTAGCATGCTAATGAGGACGAGGACGCAGGACGCGGACAGCTTTTGTTCAGAGTTATTAATAAAACAGCTGATAAAATAAGATTAGCAGCCAGACTCGATTCACTGCCACCAGATAAAACACGAATGATGACGGCGGACCACAGTGCCGCTGAACTCTGCATTCTGATTGGTCAGAAATGTGTTTCATGACATCATCCTTTTCGTTTCTATAGTAACAGCTGGTTCACAATAGACGAGTGGGCAATACGAACAAAAAATTACATCGCAATATTTTCAGAAATTTTCATGATAACGATATTTATCACGATTATGCTACAAAAATAATATTCAGAGACTAAAGAACATGCAGCACATGCAGACACGCCAGGGGGCGCTCACGAGCTCACGAGATAGTAAAATATTGGGCCTAGTATTTATTAAGCTAATCCCACGTATCACGCTACGTTACACAGACTCTTCTCTGAAGTATTCATGGGGGGTTAAAAACACTGCCGCTACCTGCTCCTTTCTAGGGGAAAGGTGATGTTTCTGGTGAATCAGGAAACCGCTGGCTGACGATATGAACGCTCGTATCACGAGCACGAGAATTCACCGATATTTCACCCAGCCCTACGCTCCACTCATAATAACTGCATTTTCTTCCATTGTTGATATGGAAAAGTTAAAAGTAAGGAGCTGTTTATTAAACATTTATGGAAGGAGTCTCCAGTGTCAGAGGTAAAGCAGTCAGCGTTCCGCCGTCTTTAGACCAGAGGAGTTTACGCATCGTTGCAGTTTTATTGTACCATGACAAGCTGCATTACAGTTGTTGGGTTGGTTTTTTTTTTTGATTAAAAACACCCTTTTTCATTTATGTGAACATCGAACTTGAGTTAAACTTGAGAATTTTTTTCCCACAACATTCCCTAGCATTTTTGATTTTGAACATTTGATCAAAACTATTGGAACATGTGAGTGACAGGTGTTGCCCAGGTGTGCTGTTAGATTGAGCATTTTTGTTTAGGAAAACCTATAAAATGAATGAGAGCTGATGTAACTGTTTACTGTCATTAACTGTTTGCTGTCATTAGCAGCTTCTCTCTGATTGGTCGCTATTTTGCAGCGACGCTCCACTTAGCTAACGGCTAACCCTGCTATACTTCTGGTTTTTTATTAATAAACAAGTGTATGGTAAATGTATTTTTCAGTCAGTTTGTAAATTATTAAATAATAAAATACTGATTTCAGAGAAGCATATAGTGACAATTTATCACAATCTTGATATTACATTCATATCTCCCAGCCCTAACACATTAACATATGCTAATAAATAAATACATTAAACTAAAGCACTGAAGTTGTTTTTCACCTCAAGGTCAGGAAATTAATGGAATAAGACTTGGATAATTGCCCATTTCCAGTTTCCTCCAACAAATCAAAGTTGAAAGACTAGCGAATTTATTTCCCATTCATTATTTTCTACGTGAAGCGTGACCAAATCCTTTTCCCCTCCTCACGTTCACGTGTCAGCTCTGTCCACTGAACGACCTCATCCTAAAGCGGCTCCCCGTCGCCGTGGTGAACCGCGGGCCGTGTTAGCGTAGAGAGGCTCCTGGTTACCCTCCCGACTCGCACAGGAATGTACAGCTCACATGAATATTCTGCGCCTTACTGACAGGTCGAGGTGACGAATATAACACAGATATCGTGATAAATCATGCAACAATACAGTTTTATTTCGACAAAAATAGTTCGTGGTTTCTGGGTTAAATAAAAGAAACATTAAACAGACGATACAAGAATTGTGTACACAAACAAAAACGGAAGATCAAAAAACAAATGAGATGATAGATCATAGCTTCTGATAATTGATCAAAACTATTGGAACATGTGAGTGACAGGTGTTGCCCAGGTGTGCTGTTAGATTGAGCATTAAAACTAAATTAATAGCTCTGAATGTCTACTCTTGGTTTGAGTTCGGGGTTTCACCTGTGAACACTGCGTTTGTTCTTTAAAAGGATAAACCAACAGGAAGACCAGAGAGCCGTCGATGGGAGAAAAACGAGCCATTTTGAAACGGTGAAAAAAAGAGAAAATCCATCAGAGCCATTAGACAAGCACCGGGCAAAGCCAATACATTGGTGCACGAACTACTGAAGCGCTAACGCCCTTACACGGAGAAGATCGGCCGAGGAAAACAACAGCAGTTGATGACAATTATTGAAAAAAAGAAAAGAAAAGAAACCCAAAACAACAGTCAGTGGCAACAGCAGCCTCCACAGGGCAGGGTGAAGGTCTCACAGGGCAGGGTGAAGGTCTCACAGGGCAGGGTGAAGGTCTCACAGGGCAGGGTGAAGGTCTCTCAGGGCAGGGTGAAGGTCTCTCAGGGCAGGGTGAAGGTCTCACAGGGCAGGGTGAAGGTCTCACAGTCAACAGGTCAAAGAAGACTTCATGAACAGAAATATAGAGGCCATACTGTAAGATGCAAACCACTCATCAGCAGCAAGAATCAGACTGCGCAAGGCCAGAAGGGAATTTGCCAAATAATAAAGATGACATACAAAGGTCTGGAACCAAGATGGTCCTCTACCAAAGTGATGGAAAGGCCAAAGTGTGGAGAAAGAAAGGATCTGCTCACCATCCAGAACACTCGAGCGCATGGTGGAGGTGGTGTCATGGCTGCTTCTGGAACGTTCTCAGTAACCTTTATTGATGATGGAGCTCAGGATGGTGGCAGCAGAATGTAGTCAGAAGTCTACAGAAACATTCTGTCTGAAATTGACAGAGAATTCCATCTAATCTAACTTCATCATGCAGCAGTACAACGACCCAAAACACACTGCAACTCGACAAACGACTTCTTTGGGGGAAAAGTGAATGGTTTAGACTGGTCGAGTCGATCACTAAACCTGAACCCAGCTGAGCAGCGTTTCGCCTCCTGAAGAGGAGCCTGAGGCGAGAAACCCCGGAAAAACACACACCAGCTGAAAGAAGCTGCGCTACAACCCCGAAAAGCAGCACAAAAGCAGAGGGGAACAGATTGGTGATGTTGGTGAGATCACCGGATTGATGCAGTTACAGCAATCAAATGCAAGTGTTATTTACATTAAGACTATCTGTTCCAATACTTTTGCTCTCCTAACAGTTGGGTACCACTGCACCGCCCCGCTGACCACCACAGCGCTAACCACCGCAGCTCTAACCACCACAGCGCTAATCACCGACCGCCCTGCCCTGCTAACCACCGCACCGCCCCGCAGCGCTAACCACCCCAGTGCTAACCACCCCAGCGCTAACCACCCCAGCGCTAACCACCCCAGCGCTAACCACCGACCGCCCTGCCCTGCAACCACCGCACCACCCTGCTAACCACCGCACCACCCTGCTAACCACCGCACCACACTGCTGTCCTGTTTAATGCATCTAGATGTAAATATCTAGAAATGGAAGCTGAGATTCTGATCCAGCTTCTGATCTCGAACTCAGATTCTTCAGTGTAGAGCAAAAACAAAAGAAATGACCTTGCCGTTCTAATACTTTTGGAGGGAACGGTATTTTCCCACAGTGAACAATACATTTAAAATAAATAAATACATAAATCTGTAATTCATCCTAATCCCAATATTATACTGTCAATATTAGATTATATTATATTTCACTCAGGTCTAAAAAGGACTGCATTTAAATCGCAGACCTGCACAAAGCACCATGAGCCCCACATCCAGCGTCACACAGGAAGAAACAGAGGCTGAAAAAGGGATCCATCTCTTTTTTTCCACTGAATTATTCCTTTTAGCTGGTCACGTTAATAATAAAGAGGCTGCAGTAAACTCACTGAACACCTTCCTGTTTAGTTCAGATTTCTGAGTCCCTGGAGCAAAGGAACAAAAACTCAGCATCAGAACGAGCAGGACAGCGTGACTGGAATCAGGTTGGCATGGTGCGTGTGTGTGTGTGTGCGTGTGTGTGCGTGTGCGTGTGCGTGTGTGTGCGTGTGCGAGTGTGTGAGAGAGAGAGTGTGTGTGTGCGTGTGTGTGTGTGTGCGTGTGTGTGTGTGCGCGTGTGTGTGAGAGAGTGTGTGTGTGTGTGTGTGTGTGTGTGTGAGTGTGTGTGTCTGTGTGTGTGTGTGTGTGTGTGAGAGAG
>JAQMYM010000015.1:627483-640488 GCA_030014255.1 Parauchenoglanis ngamensis | reverse complement strand
AACCCTCTCGCTCGCGCGCCCACACGCTCTCTCTCTCTCCCCCACACACACACACACACACACACACACACACACACACACACACACACACACAGAATGAATATAAGGACAATCCAGTGTACTATTCATTTCATTTGTATTATTTGGCTGCTGTTAAATCGGTATCCCGACGCAAGAGAGAGCAAATATCGTTCACTCGACAAATTAAAATCAATCTAATTAAATTACATGCAGGACCAAAAGAGTGCTGATTATCTACGCGCTGTGCTTTGTTTCTTTCCTCTCTCTCTCTCTCGCTTTCGTTCGGCGGGGGTTTAATGCCCCGTCTCTTCAGGGTGAGCTAATTGGGTTGGACGAGAAAAATGTTTGGCTAGAGAAAGCGATGTGAAATCCATATATTATCACCGCCATATGGTGCGTACTGTACGCCACACGACCAGCCACACACACACACACACACACACACACACACACAGTGCAGAGAGAAAGTGCTAGAACTTTCTCAGTGTTCTTACGGTCGCACCCTCTGCCACAGATACTCCCTCCTTTTCCCCGAAGTCGCCTCCTCGCTCTGCTCCGCCTGCTCTCAGGTGCACGTCGTAACGCTCGCTATTTTTGGTTGTAGCTAGGAAACTATCATTTTGTCTTAATGAGAAAAGATCACTGAAAGAAGGAGAAAAATGTTGTATCACCTACAGAAACGTCTTCGTGACGTGCTCATTTTTGTGTATCGCCTCACGTTACCAAGCGACAAAAGGGCAGATGATCGCTCACGTGCTACGTACGTGTGAAGCGCAGAGCTGCGATTTCAGCGTTCGAAATCAAGACTTTCTGCTTATTAGTTATGACTAGGCATGTAACGATTCACCCGATTCATGATTCGAGCCATGATGCTGGGTTCATGATTCCACTTCTTTCATGATATTTTGGAAAAAAAATGAAAGAAAATTAAATGAATTTTATTACCAAAAACAAGAAATTTTTTTTTTATCAACTAAAGCATTCCATTTGTTAAATAAAATAATATCTACACTGCTATTTCATTTTCTGAATAACAATAATTATTTACAAACATTCGTAAAGGTTGGAGTAAAATATAATAATCTAATAACTAAAATATCCCTTAATTATAAATGAAAAAGTTAAAAATTAAAAATCTTAGAAATTCAAAAAAGCTTCAATCTAAAGCATCTCCCTCCATCCGCATCTCTTTTCTTTATCTTTCAGCAGTCTGTAAAACGTTCGCTCTGATTTCTTGTTGAATTTGTTTGTAAATGAGCACAAAAGCTCTTTCCCATTTTAAAGCAGATTTGTTACTGGTTAAAGCTGTGCTACTTCCACCTACAGGTTATCGATGTGCAATATATTGTCACATCCACAGTTATGATGCTGTAAAGCGAGAAATCCAAACGGTCGTCTCGAGTGATTCCTCGGCTTCATCCTGCGTCACGTGTGGCCCGACGTTTCTTCAGTTTCCTGCTCACAACTTTACTTCCTGGTTACTTCATCATCGGTTTCATCTTCTCCCGTCATAAACGACTTCTCATTAATATGTACGAAGATGTGACAAAAAATAGCATGTAGCTAGTACAGCTAGCTCGCTTTGCTAATCTAACCTGAATACAAAGATTGTACGAATCCGAGCAACACGTAAATCTTCACAATTTTCACACGTCTATGTATTTCTAACTCGTTAGGTTTAGTGTTTTTAATAACTACTACTGTCTCATTAGAACTTAAAAACAAAGTGCTGTCCAGGCCACGCCCACAAGCAACAAATTACCAAGGAGACAAGCGATTTGTCACTAGTAAGTGTGAACATAGCGAAACCGCTCATCCTTCAGTCAACAAATCAGCATTTTAATCGATTTAAATCATCATTAACGTTATCTGGAAACTGTTCCGTTTTTCTTCTTTCTCCTGATCGGCTTCTGTGCCTAATCACGCAAAACATTCTGTTTATTTTGACGGAACGTGAGGACGCCACGCAGGCGCGTCTTTCATGCGAGACGAAAGAGTGCTAACTGTGAGATGGTGAAAGGGGGCGGAGCTTCCACGGTGGTCCACTCGTAGAGTACAAGGTTCACTAGCATTAAAGGGCGGAAAAGATGTTCAACATAATTTTTGAGTGATAATTCCAACCCGTAAAAGCGTATTGCGACGTTATAATTTGGAGCTCCTACGATAAAAACGCGAGAAGGTTGGCAGGTGCGTGTGATGCGTCACGCCGTGCGTTTCTTTAAGAGACGCTGATGATGACAAGGACGCTTTAGCTTTAACAATAAGTGGGATATGAGGTGACGGGCTGGAGAATGCTCACTGCCTGGGAATGAAAGGATCAGAGCGATGGAAAAGTGTGTGTGTGTGTGTGTGTGTGTGTGTGTGTGTGTGTGTGTGTGTGTAAAGGAGAGAACGCTGCCCTCCTCGTTAACTCGGCTGGATCCTGTTACACCGGCAGACTCGGAGCCTCGATGCCCCCCCGCTGCGTTTGATCGCTAATGAAGGAAAACATGAGAGGGTGGAAATGGCCCTCTCCTCCATCTTTATGTGTTCGCTTCACTGCTCGTTGCTTTCCTCCTCTGTTCCGTAGAGGAGGACGAGTAATTATGTCTAAAAAAACAGCTCTCCAGTCCCCTCTCTCTCTCTACCTCTCTCTCTCTACCTCGCTCTCGCACTGCTGTTTTGTCCCTTCCCCCTGCTACATCTCTCTCTCGCGCTCTCTCTCTCCCTCGCTCTCTCTTTTTCTAGAACTTTCCATCTCGCCTCATCTCTTGTCCTCACGCTGAGCTGCACGCATCCCTGCCTCTGAAAAAGAGATGGAGAAGGAAGCCAGCGAGCAAGAGAGCGAGAGAGGGAGAGCGCGAGAGCGAGGCAGCAAGATGATGGCGTTCCTGTTCAGCTCCTCCTTTCCATCTTGGGGTCAAAAGTTTACCGTGGTTTTAATTTCACCTTTCCTCAGCCAATCAGAGCGCAGCAGCGGCTGCTGGCGAACTTCAGCACACTCGCGAATTAGATGACAGCGATCCGTTTCGCCTGGGGTTTTTTCCCCCTTTCTTCTTCTCTTCTACGCATCCTCTTTCCTTTTCCTGGCTGCAGATCTGCACTTTCCCCCTTCTTTCTTTATTCCACTTTTGCATTGTAAGGTTTTTTTTATTTTTTTATATGCAGAGAAAAATCACTGTTCGTATCATTTTTTCTAATCCGCATTTCTTTCTTTAGATGTAGGTAAATGAAACAAAAGACAGAATGAGGAAAGGCTGAGCTGAAGAGGGGGGGAAAAGGTGGGGAAAAATATATCCACAAAACCAACAGCCCCCCTGAGGGACGCGCAGCACGCTCTCAATCTGCACCTCGTTCTCGTTATTTATGAAAAATGCACGCTGAACACAATCCCGGTCATTAATCAATACGTTTCCCCTCTACAGCCTCCTGTGTGCATGTATAAACAGCTCTGAATTAGGGGCGGAGTTAATTAATCATCAATTACACAGAAATCAGCCGCGCTGCCACGGAGACAGGAAGCGTGATGTCACCGCGCTGAACGCCATGCCGCGCTTCTTCACCCAAAAGCTACAGTAGTTGGTTTTTTTTTTACTTCATTTCATTACGTTGGTTCGTTTTGACACAATAAACGCTCCACGTCTACGAAAAATAAACCATGAACCAGAAACTAAACTGGCTCCATTCTTACACAACTCAACTCTGATTGGTTTTTTTCTGGTGTGAACACAGTTTCTTTAACACTGATCCTGATCCAGCTAAAACCGCGCCGTCATGTTCGTTTTCATTCGCAGGTGCACTTTCACATGTCGCGTCGACGACCGGAAAAAGTTTCTGGTCAAAATGAAACAAATAGCTTCAGTTGTTGGTTTATAAGAAACGCTGCTGCTAATTAATGCATTAGTTGTTCTAAAAATAAGCGAGTCTCGTGTCACTGTGGTAAAAGTTGACTTTTCTGTGTTGAATACGAACTTTCAGGCGTGTTGAGTCGAGCGCAGGGTTACAGCTTTATAGCAGGATCCTTTAAAGACAGAAAAGATGTTTTGGAGTCTGGATGAGGTTCAACATACGACTGTTTTAGCTGCGTAACAAAAGTTTAGACACCCTCTCCTCCACTTGTTTTACCTTAAACAGCGTAATCACGTTTCATATGATGCACTAGTGATGGGACTGGAAAAAGCGTGTGCAGAAACGATGCAGATTTTTTCTTTGTTGCGTTTAAACTAAAGGTAAATATTGGCATGTTATCAGCTGCTAGTTCATTATAATAATCATCTAAACTTTCAACAATAAAAACACTAAACAGTCGGCATCGAATTCCGGCCCAGCAGATAAACACCGCGCGTGTAAACAAGGCAGTGCGTTAGAAAACCCCTGCAACGCAAAGCCGAACAAATCAGTTTGCAAAAATGTGCGAGATACACCGAGAGAACAAAATGAAACTGGTGGAGATTTTAGTAAACTAACCAAGCAGCCAGTTTAACAGGCCGAGCGTTTAACGAGCCACCGGTGACGAGCTCATCGCTCCCAGTGACGCCGCCACATGCAAAGCGCCACAGCTGCGGACGAGCCGAAGCCTCGATGCTAACTTCCCCTCAAACGCCAAGTATTTTGCATGAACGGAAGCTGCTGCTCGAAAGATACGAAGAAAATACCAAAGTCTGATCTGGATACAAAAATGACCTCTTTAAGAGTTCTGCTGATTAAGGGTTCTTAGCCAACACCCTTCTGCATGGTTTTACATAGAAGCGCTAAGCGTTTGCTCAGGGGGAACTGAAGAACCCTTAACGGTTCTGAGTGTAAGAGTGTACAGCCAAGCAGATCAGGGCTGAGGACCTTCAAGTACTCGAGAACTTAAAGGGTGATACTGGGACTTATACTCACAAGCTTCTGGTCACTATCCAGGAACCTTAACCTCAGAGTTACACTGTTAAATAAAGTAAAGAAAAGGTTCCATCTAAAGCATGAAAAGGTACTTGGGTTAGTTCCTCCAGGGGAACTCTGTGCCCTGTGCTCACACCAGCTGTATCCTGTAAACCCTCGCTCAGGTGATCTCGGCCCCGCGGGTTTGTTTCCGCCCCTCAGTTCCACTGCGATGTTCTCACCAACCCGAGCAGCGTAAAAGCAGCGTGACCAGCCAAACCGCTTACTTCTCCGAGCCTCTTTAGCTAACGAGAGATGTGAGAGGAAGTCGAGCGGTGGAGGTGGACGCGCCATCAGAAGCTTCACTTCAAAGCCTCCGCAGATGGAAAGGCCAGGACTCGCCGGCGTCCCTCGTCTGAATTATTAATGTGTTGACGCGGTTCTTTACCAGACGGCTGTTTGAGTTCACACTCCGAGTGAAGGCGTTACTCTGAGGAGGAATAATGTGTAGTTCGACATCGTCTGTTTACAAATCTCGAACATCTCTCGTGAAAACCACATCAGAAAGTTTCCAGCTTTGACCAAAGCGCTTTCTGATCGAGGTTATGGTTAGATTATTGGTGAAGTATTACAGTGACGGTTATCCAGGACTGCGTTATTGTTTCGGCCATTTTTCACCATGACAGATGAGCGTTTTCTTTACTTCCCTGTCCAAGTTTGCTAGGAAATGTTTCACATAAACTAACATCAGCGGCGCTTTCAATCAGGAAAATCAAGACAAGAAAGGTTACAAATGTGACTTGACGTGAAAGGGGGCGGAGCTTCCAGGGGGTCAGTTAATATCTGAGCGTTCAAAACACTCACACAACTATGGTTTGACGTTAACCGGGAAAAGCTACGCCTGCTCGTTCGGTGCATTACTGCGCGGTCTGGTCCGAGCGTACTCTGGGGTTAGACCTCCGATGTTCAGGACAGCGATGCGGCGCCGAGCCGAGCGTGCGGTCCTGGAGAGAGACTGTTTTTCGTACATCGTTACAGCTGCAGCTTCACAAACCGTTGCGTCAACGGCTCTGATATCGCCGGGGTTTAGTGTTGCATACTTGAACAACACCATGCAAGATCAGGCATGACGGCGCGCCACCCACCTCAACGCTTCAGACGAGTTTCTCAGAGGAACCCGACGCTCCAGAGGATCCCTCCTTCATTCTGTCCACTTCTCTCTCTCTTTATTCATGTACCTGCACGTTGAGTTAAAGGAGAGTGCATTCTCCACAGCCCATTTCTCCCAGCGCTAATGAGGCCTGACCGTTCTGACGCACTCTAGACGTGACAAAAAAAACGCAAGCCTCCGTTCTGGGGGAAAAAAACAAAAAAACACCGCCTTCGAAAAACCACCCACCGCGCAAACCCCAACCAGCAGCGCGGAGATTCCAGGTGATTTTCCACCTCGCCTCAAACTGTGCTGCAATTTTCCACTGCAAAGGACATGTCACGCTACGAGCTAAATATTTATCCCTGATTATTCATCCGTCGCTACGCCACAGTGCTGCTGAATTCCGATTGGTCAGAATCTGATCGGCGCTTATTCTAAGAAGTTATGGTTCTGTGGAAGAATTACAGGTAAAGCTGTAACAAAGCTGCGTTTTTTCTCATCATTATTATTAAATTCAAGAGAGAGAAAAACAGACAGGCAGGTGAGGGAACGAGTGTTTATAGCTGCTATAACGTACGTGAGAACAGGAAACTGTTTCGCCAACATTAACTGCAACTATAAACTAATAAAAGGTTTGATGTGTCATTCTTTCATTAATAAGCAATTGAAATTGTTGGTTAATTGCTGTTGTGTAAGAGGAGTAAAGCCCCGGGGATGTGCTGCTAGAGGAAGATCATCAGCTCCATCGTCTTTTACTCCTCATGGAACGCAAACAACGTTTTTTTGAAGAAGATTTTATGAATCGTCGTAAGCAGAGGATTAAATAAGCTCTGCTGTGAAATCTAAATATGAGGATAAGAAAATCTGCTATAAGAAAACGATCAGACATTTAGCACTCAGCGCTGAGTGTTTCAGAATGCTTCACAAAATATTAAAAGCATCATATTTATTTCTGCTAAGGGTTACCAAATAATTTGCTTTATTAATTAAAAAATAAAGTACCTTAAAACCCCACTGTGTGTGATTCTGCCCCCTGACCCCCCCCCCCCTTACCCCTCCCTCTCGGAGCGTGCATTAGAGCGTGCGGTGGCCGTCAGGAGCCCGTATAGTACTTCCTAATACTTATGTTAACTCTCCTTTGCTTTTTCTGTGCTAAATAATAAGTACGATCCTCCATTTTTCTAAATTTGGCTTCAAACTTGTTCTCCAGCTCCAGCAAACACCGATTCCTCTTCTTTCTTCTTCCTCGTCTTCCTTTCTTCTTCCTTGTCGTCCTCCCGGTGCTTCCTTCCCGATTCACGCTGCCGCTTGTAAAAACATGAAACGCAGAAGGCGCTCTCTAGAGGTTTGTCCGTTCTGGGCTCCTGTAGCGGCGCGACATGGCGGCTCCGTAGAGGTGGACCCGCCCCCTGTGTAGGTATAAAGGGCTCGCTCTAAACTTACACAAACACGACGATTCAGTGTTACAGCTAATTATACACTAATGAGAACCTGCTGATGAAGTATATTATGGAATATGTACTCCACTATATACTCCTACATAGAGGGCTTTTAAGAGCAAAACGCAGCCACTGTACACTAAAGAGCTCCGGTAAAAAAATGGGATTTTTGCCTGAGAGTTTTCTGGTTAAATGCAGGTTCTTGGATTCAATGCTGTACAAAAGGAATTAACAGTAAAAGGTAAAGCAGTCGAATGTCACTTATGTGAGAGTCAGATGACTGTCATGACTTATTCTGACGTTAAGTCTTAATGTAATGTCGCTGATTCTTCTTGTTTGTAAGGTGTGTGAATAATGTTAGCTGAGTCATTTTGAGCAGAAATATGATAGGGTCCGTGGGAACTGACTGACAAATATTTGATCAAGGTTTTATCTCTAACCGTTACCGTTTAGTCACAACGCTGGATAAGACTTGATAAGCTAAAGTGCTTTTAAGAGGTTTTGTTCAAATAAATTAGCTCACTGGATGCAAACATGAAGCAATCTGGGCTTTAATTGTGGAACTAATGCGCGCGCGTCACGTTCTTAACTCGCATAAAAACAGAAACGAGCACAAAATGGTTGAGTGAAATCCGTTTTTATTTAATGAGGAGGAGAGAAAGGCGGGGCTTGCAGATATGATTGACAGGTTGAGTGAGCGAATGATCGGCTCGGGATGGAGAAAGGGGTGTGGCTTGGTGGTGAGGGGGCGGTCCTTGCTTCATCCAGCTCGAGCCTGGTCGGAGCCACACTGCGCGCGAGGACGCCGAGGGCTCAGAGCAGGCGCAGTGCTCAGCGCACGAGCAGGATTTCTCTCTCCCTTCTGTACATACGATGCATTTTTGCTGTTTTTCTCCTGTTAATATCTTCTATAAACGCCTTACTGCGCATTCTGTCGGATGTTAATCCTGAAGTCAGAAGATAAACCGTCGAGGGAGCGCCTTCACCCGTCCTCTTCGATTTTAGGGGGATTTTTTTCTTTTTTTGGACCAATACAAAAGGAAGCTTGTGTGACTGGAGACCGGATTCGCACTGCATTCTGGAGTAAAGGAAACGTTCAGCCTCGCACCCCCACACCAGGGTTCTCTCCATGCACATTTGGTCTGCAGATGGGTTTAGGCATGCACTAATAGCAAACTCCTCGAGTTTTACCAGGAAGCGGCATTTCCCCCTTTCCTTTCTTCCTTTCCTTTCTTCCTTTCTTTTTCCCAGCTGAAGCTCTGCCAGGCCTGGAACAGCCTTCACCATCAAACCTGAACAACTATTCGGATATCATCAGCGATCTGAACTCGGCGCTCGTCTGCCCTCAATTGCGTTGCGTAACTGGAAAACTTCATAAACTCGACTTTTTGTGCGTGTGCGCGCGCGCGCGCGCGTGTGTGTGAGAGAGTGAGTCTGTGCGCGTGAGTGTGCGCGTTTTTTTTGACCATTTTGTTTTTACACACTCTGCGCGGTGCTTTAAAAGTGCTGTAAGAGTCCGAGTGCTCCATGGGGTCCCGGTGTGTGAGGCCCAGCTGACAGGCCCTCAGCGCCGCCCCTTTCCTCTCCTTTCTTTGGCCTTTTTCTTGGTTTTGTTTTGTTTTCCTTCCTTTATTATTATTATTATTAGGGCATGTCGTGGGGGATTTCTCCCTCCATCATGCGACTCGTATGGAGGAGTGTGGCTGCTCTGTGGATCCTGCTGCTCACAACACGGGCTGATGAAGGTATATATACATGCACGCGCGCACACACACACACCTCTATTAATTTATGACACCGTAATTAATTAGTGTTACACTCAGTGTTACACACTCCCCCATTAAGCCTAAAGCTGTTACTTTTAGCTACCTGTTTGCTTCTGGCGCGCGCGCGCGCGTGTGAAATTGCTATTTCTGTCTTATTTTACGGTTTGTAGAGACCATAATCATGTATGCATGATAATAATAATAATAATTCACCTCTAATTTTTCACCTTCTCTCATTTCATTAAACTTTGTTTCTTTTTTGCCCTGACTGAATCCCAGAGTGGAGTTACACACTTTCAGATCTTGGTTTTAAGATACATTTTATTGACCTTGACAGGAATATTGTGCCGGATTACTCAACGCAGTGTAAATAACAACGACTAGTTTGGGGTAGAGTATAGATCAGAACATTTATATATATAATAGATTGAAATACTTAGTCACTGATATATGTTAAATCACCAATGTGTGTGTGTGTGTGTGTGTGTGAGAGGGAGCGAGCAAGTTGTATGCATTACCATGATATTAATCAGTCTCTCCATTTTGGAGTGTTTAAACTGTGCCGAACTTCAGCTTGTGTTGTTTTGTGTCGCAAATCAGATTTCTTGTTCAGTAACTCTGCAGGAAAAAGTCGCCCTGTCGAGGATTTCTGTAGAAAGTGCTTAAAAAGAAATCAGTTCCCTCTGAAGGTGTATCGCCAAAACCTGCTGATGAGTTTGGAGGAAGAAATCTGGATCAGACCATGTAAAAATTAGCCCCACACACACACACACACACACACACACACACACACACACACACACACTGGTCGGACGCACCACCTCCACTCGGTTCTCCATCCGGCTGTTCAGTTTTTCCTGTATTAAACATTTCCTCTGCATTTGATTAGCTTATCAGTATAACACAGACCGGCGCTAAATCTGCTCCTACTGATGAAGCGAGTTTCATCCAGGACGACCGTACACACGTCAAGCTTACCGTGCAGAAAAACGTGCATCTTGGTCAGTTATAGACGTGAGTGCAGTTACAGCGTGTAGAAGTGCAGGTTCCAGAGAAGCGGGAGAGACGAGGTTTTTGGGGAAAGTGTTTGGTCAGCTGGATCAGGAGCTGGGACTTCCTGTATCAAAGCGTTGTTTAGAAGTCTTTATTCCTTTATTCATTTATTTATTTGTTTATTTGTGGCCAAACATAAGGTGCTGCATACACACTTTACTCAGACTTGGTGTGTTATTTCCATGTTCACGTCGCAAGTTTTTTGGGTTGTAGTTTGTTTTTGATGTCCTCAGTTTAACACCACGTTAATTAGTACAACGTCGGTGGATAAAGTGTGAAATTTGTCCACCTCTGATTTGAGGAAACGTCCATCGCCCACATTAGTGCTAATTTAGCCCACGTTAAAGCGTAATCAGGAAATGTCAACATCACAGTTGGGTTAAACTCGTCTTTTCTGCTCGATATCCACCTGTGTTCAGTTACAGGTTGGTTTTTTGGCTAATCCTCCCCCCAGGCTGCAGCTTCGCCTCGCTAATGTTTTAATGATTTATGGAAACCTAAAGCACTATTGATTTTCGCTCAATCGTCATTGATTTTTATCCCCGTTCAGAGTTTTCCTCAGTCTGCTGATCCTTTTAAAAACATTGATCTCTGTTTACAGCGTGCGCACGCACGCACACACACACACACACACACACACACACAGAGCAACTGATAGAAAAAAATGCAGTCAGGTTTTGGTAATTATTAATCAGGTTTATGATGTGAGCTCTGCTTTGTGTTACGTTTCTTTAGGATCTAATGATGGATGATAAAAATGACAATATCATTATGAAATTGTTAATCTAGAACATCATCCGAAAGTCGCTCTGACACTAATCCGAGTGTGTGAGATTGGATTTTCTGACGTGTCATTTACACGTGCTGTTGACTGACTCGACTCGACTCGACACGGACGTTACACACCAAGACCGGCCACGGAATTCCTTAAATCCCGTCCGTGCTGTTTTTAGCAGAGAGTCGACTCTCACTGCGAGAGATCAGATCAGATCAGATGATACTCACATTAGAAAATGAAGAAAAAAGGACTGGTCGTTTAATAAGATGTTTTGAAGATCAGGGTATAGAAACGTAATCTGTGTATTTTTCTGCTTGTCGTGTCTAACGGGAGAAAGTTGCCGTCTCCTGAACAGCGCACGCAGATTGCTTTCGTTACTTTTCGAAATTGCTTTTTGGAAACGGCTCCTGTACAGTCGCACGTCGGCCGGTGACAGAAATTACAATTTTAATTGCCAGACAGCATCTAATTTGTCCCGCGGCTTTGAGAGCGGCAGGGTGCACCTCCTTCCTCTTTATTACTTTTCCAAATCGCTGGCAACCTGGAAGATGCAGAAAGGCAACCGGAATCAGTCCTGATTGTTGGTAAACAGCTGCGGTTATAATAACGTGTTACACCTTTCGTTTGACTTTGAATGCGAGTTAAATACTTTGGAAATAAAAAACATGACACACAAATAAATAAAAAATAACGACACGCAGGTGACCTTCAAGGCGAACGCTCGGATTTTTCACGCTGCGACGGCGCATCAGACGATCGATGGTTCGGATTAGTTCCGCTCCTCGAGACACACCTGCTCATCGTTATCCGTAATCAATTAACCTCTGTCTGTGACTGACACACACACACACACACACACACACACACACACACACACACACACACACTCAGATTAATGAAGTATTGACTGATCTGCACCTGTAATTAGCTGATGGATCTGCTTTATTCTCCTCTGAAAGAACCAGGAAGTGACCAGCTATATATTTATTAATATTTGTACATTTTTAATCCTATCACGATTATATTTCCTAATTTTTAAACCGCGTAGTCACTTTGCTGCCTACAGAAATATGGCATTGTTTATCAGTCTTTCAGTAAAGTTGCGTGAACGTTTGCGTGAGCCAAACCGAACCAAAAATCTACGCTGGATTTACAAAAGGTTCAGAAAGCTGCTTTTCTTTGATCCTCGCGTTGATCACGTGTGAAGTGCAGAGCATGTTCCTGACACGCCTCATTTGCATTTATCGACGCCCACAAAACTCCATAAAAGGTAAAGTGTGCAGACAGCTGGGAGCAGGAAACGAGCGC
The DNA here is from genome assembly GCA_030014255.1 of Parauchenoglanis ngamensis. Classification (NCBI taxonomy): domain Eukaryota; kingdom Metazoa; phylum Chordata; class Actinopteri; order Siluriformes; family Auchenoglanididae; genus Parauchenoglanis; species Parauchenoglanis ngamensis. Next base: position 628,128 of record JAQMYM010000015.1, on the reverse strand, counting down.
TCCGGGTAAGGGCTGACTCACGTCCACGCCAAAACTGTAAGCGTGTTAAATATTACTGAACATCGCGAGCGAGCGCTACATCCTCCGTTCATACGCCGCCATTTACTGAATGTTCCGGAAGGAGCTCTGCGTGAGCACGTGTTTTTGCTCTTCTGTGCGTGTGTCTGCATGAGAGCGCCTGCTGAACGCCGCAGCCCCAGAAACAGATTAACGTCCACGCTGTGTTCCTGATAGAAACGTGCAGTAATCATGCAGATTATAGGAGCGGAAGTCGATCAGGTCGCCGTTCACATTAGTTAGTCTTCTTACGTGTAAACTGACGCGCACGCCGGAGTCGGACACGAAGCCTCTTTCTGAATTTGTTGGATTTCCGTGGATATCAAATTTCTTGTGTAAACACTCGTGTGACTGTTTTATGAATTAATGTGTTTGTATCCATCTTGATAAATGAGGCTGTGTGTAAGTGTGTGCGCGCTCGCGTGGGTGTGTATGTGTGTGTAAGTGTGTGCGCGCTCGCGTGGGTGTGTATGTGTGTGTAAGTGTGTGCGCGCTCGCGTGGGTGTGTATGTGTGTGTAAGTGTGTGCGCGCTCGCGTGGGTGTGTATGTGTGTGTAAGTGTGTGCGCGCTCGCGTGGGTGTGTATGT
>JAQMYM010000015.1:607035-618367 GCA_030014255.1 Parauchenoglanis ngamensis | reverse complement strand
CAGGAGCGCTTTTTTACTTCCTGTTCATTTTCTGCCCAGAGATTTTTGAGACCATTAAAAGCTTCATGTTTTGCAATACTGGGTTTGCCTCATTGTTTTTGCCCAGGAGTGCACACTCTTATAACTCGCTGCTTTTCCTTTCTACAGCATGTGATATTCCAGATCTACAGTAGGTTACCTGATCAGGTACGTCCACCACAGATTCAGACTTCAGACTGACATCACAGGGGACATCCATCTACACACACAACACAGTCATGAGTCACTTACTCAGAGACGGAACACAATATTAGTCTACAATAATTATGAACAACAATGCCATACTCTAGTTTCCGCGTCAGTAGGACAAGCCGCTTCTTCCTCCCTTTTCAGTGTTTTAGACGAGTCTTCACAAGGCGAGGCCGAGGCAGGAGCAGAGTCTTCACAAGGCGAGGCAGGAGCAGGAGCAGCTTCAACCACCAGAGACCCAGCGGCCATTTGACGTTTCAGAGTCGAGTACCAGTGGTTCTTGATGGCATTATCAGTCCTGTCAGCGCAAAGTTTTTACCATTTCAGCCATTACTTAAATGTAATGAAATTTTCATTTCATATTAACAAGCCGAAGGAAAGCAATTCCAAAACAAATCCATATGTTAAGACCGGCCCAGCTCCTCGAGCAGGACAAAAGTAATAGTGCCCTATAAAAAGAGGAGGCGTTAATGCATGTCCATGGTACCACTTAGGAGGCACGCTTTCACCGTTTAGTCGCCATTTTCAGCTCTCCAAGCTCTGCCTGTTATGGAGTTTTGTAGGTGTGGCTAAAAATAAATACCATCAACACGACTGGTAATTAAACTTATGGCTGATTGGTATTTATAAACATGCGTATGCGAGTATGAGGAAACTTTTGTAAATCTAGTGGGAATTTTTAAATGTAGCTTATGAGAACCTTTAGATTAATAAAAGGAGTGTTAAATTATGTTTAATGTTATCAAAAAATGAGTTCGCTGACCACCAGAAACTTAACGTTTTTAGTTTGAACTGTTTTACTAGCACTAAACTTAACAACTGTTTGAACAATAAGTAACTTTTAGTCTTGGCAACTGATTTTACTGTTTAGCTCTAATACATTAACATGATAATCGTAAGGAATAAACGTTATCCTCACATCTGTTCCCCGAGCTGACGGGATTAAATCGTACCTCCCAGGAAGCAGTCTGGCGATTTTGGCCCAACGATTTCCCAGAATGCTATGGGCTCTGCAAATGACCAGGTCTTCTTCGGCAGTCCAGGACTGTTTATTGACTGACGGGTCCAGGTGGTTGTGCCAGCGTTCTCGGCACTGCTTCCCCCTGCGGCCCTTCAGGTGCTTGCAGATCCTGGCCCATTGCTGAGTTCCCAGCTTCGCCACTAATTCTATAAGCTGCAGAAGACATTCAAGTTTTAGTGTGCTTTAAATCCAGCACTGCGCTTCGCTTCTAAACACGGCTAAAGCACTGAGTGTAGCGCGATGCTCACCTGCTCATCCTCCTCTTTCGTCCAGGTTCCCTTGATCAGGCTTGGGTCCAACACACAGGTGAAACGGTACCTACAGTCCTGTTCAGTCCGGCCCTGAGACGCGGGTAAAAGCTTTCAGCATTATACATGAACCATATCTAATAAATAATACAGAGTACCCGAGTACTATAAGGTTCCCTTTAATGCTTTTTTGTTTTGTTTTGTTTTATTGTTTTTTTACTTACAGGTAACAGAGGCGCGATAACGTTCCACTTCTTTCCAATTCTCTCAACCAGAGTCTTAACAATTTTATCCTGAACACAGAAAAAAATATAAATGCAAATCTGTGGTGCTGTTCCAGTGCAGCACTGACTGATAACCGACACCGGAGAATCCTTCCATACATGCTGAATAAACACACTTCTTACAGAAAAATTCACCATATACATTTTTTAAATTTGCTCATTATTTACGGAGCGTCCATCATACAAGTCGCCATCAATCAGATGTTACCATAGAAACCATAACTTATTAGAACGAGTGCGTTAATATAAACGTTCGACGTGCAGCCGCACTATTTAAAAGAAACTTAATCAACACCTTCTGACCAATCAGAATGCAGAATTCAGCGACGCTGTGACAGAAAGAGTTGTGATTTGTCTGTGTTTATAAAGGACAGTGAGTCAGAATGCACATCAGAGAGTTTTATTTTATTTATTATTTAAGGCGCAAATCCGAAGAAGTAAACCTGACTTGCCTGACTGATTCGCTCACGCTTGCGGTGCAAAGATAAAACAGCACTCACTTCTTCAGGACTCCACCTGGACTTCGCCTTTTCCCCCCGCCTGGGTTCCTCCTCCTCACCTCCTACAGCAGGCGGGACATGCTTGGATTTCTTCATCTGTGTGAAACATACACACATTACACACTCTTATCATGTATTAGACCATATAATGAGTCAGGGGGAAAAAAAACAAAACAAGAAAACCTCATTCGGTTGGAGTAGTACTTTTTTTTTATTCATAACTAGTGAGCGAGACACTAATGTGCACATGGGATGGAGATAGGAATTTATTGGGAGAAAATGTAATACTATATTCGATAGTTCACGGTACACTACAGAGTAATAATAGTCATAAAAAAGTAAATCCATGATGTGTTTAGTCGCTTTCTCCGTGCTCTTGGGGTGTGTGTGTGGAGTGTGTGTGTGTGTGGGGGTCGGGGGATCTAGAAGTGGTGCTCACCTGGCTTCAGGAGCAGCTCAAAAACTTCTCTGCGGGAATACAAAAGCTTGTTGAACGATATGACAAATGTGTCGTCTTGCATGGAGACTGTGTGGAAAAGTGATGCGTTCAATTGCTCACAGTTACTTCTATTAAAGCTATTAAATGTATAACGTATTTTTGATTCTCCCTCGTATAACCATTTGTTTACAAATGAAAGGAACGGGGAACCGATTAGAACTGCAAAAGATGAGCAGAACTGGATTAGAATCAATAACGTTCACTCCATACCCAACCCACAACACAACACATGTTTCCGAGTAAAACAACACATCTGAGTGGGCGGGACTTCAGCTGATTCACCCTGCATTTGATTGGACTGTAAAAGTGGGCGTTCCAAAATAAAGACGGAGAACTTATTAATGTAAACCTTCTGGCCAATCAGAATTCAGAGACAGGTTCTGGATGAAACTGGAAATAAGATGAAGTGTAGCCGTTAAGCGTTAACACAGAAAGCTAGCTCTATTTAATGGGTCATTTAGAGACTCTTTTTGTTGTTGTTATTAACACAAAAGCGGAAATTGCGTCATAATACGCCGTTACAATCAAACCGATTATATTTAGCCAGCTAGCTTACTGATAGCTAGTTAGGTATGTGTGAGAGCTGCTACACGGCTAGGTTTTCTTCAAGCTACAGAGTTTTTGGATTAGCCGTGCTACTTAGCAAACAAGCTAAATATGCGAACTCGTTCTTTTTTCTTTTTTTTTTAGACAAGTTTAGGTCTTGAGAAACAAATTAAAAAAAGAAGTACAAAGTTTCTAAGTTGGTGAATAACTTCAACTAAAATTCAACAACTAGCTATGGTGTGCTGCTGGAAAACGTGGAATAAAAACAAACCGCTTTACAGAATGTGTGCAAAATGCAAATTGTATTTATACGAACATGTCTAAATTAAACTACCTACAACTTATTTAAAGTCAGCATCATTAAAAATGTTTATTTCACCGTGACTTAGTTCAAAGTAGCGAGTATTTGGCTAGCTAGCAAAACCGTTAGCTGTGCTGACTGACGGTTAGCTAGTTAGCTAGGAATGCGTTCTGGTTACCTGGGCAGTTAGGACCCAGATTTAACAGATCCTCGCTGCCTTTCTGACTTCCAGCAACTTAGTAAACAAACATTTCACTACGAAATTTTGAATGCACATTACATTTGCTCGAAAATGTTCGTCAAAATATATATATTTTTTAATCTTTTTGTCCGTGCAGAGATTAAAACGGTTCTACACGCGCGCGCAACGTCCAAATATTCATTTGTAGTTTACCGGTCGGAGTAAACGGCACCCGCGCGCACAGAGCTTGCGTCTTCAGCGTCAGAGCTGCGCTGGAATTGCGCATTGACGGTTTTTCAACTACTTTGGAGACGTGCCTGGTGCTCAGGTGTCTCAAAAAGTGTAGCTGCTATGCCTGTAAGCTGTAACTATTAATAAAATGATAAAGAGGAACAACTATTTGTGTGGATTATATTTGAATGTTAAGTCTCAGAATTTAAATTACACATTTAAAGCACGAATAAGCTGTGGTGCTTTATGTGCGTCAACACAGCGTCGATATTGCGCTTTATTTAAAATATGTCATAATTATAACAGAGCGTTGTTCCTTATATGGTAACAGTCTGTTAATACATTTTAAATGTATTAAATGGCCTATTTCCCCAAAGGCCAAAGGAACTCATCTCAAAATAATTCTACGGTTTACCCAGTTGCAAAATGAAGTTGAAACCTTGTCCCTTTTGTATTGAGAAAGATGAAATATTAGTACAAATGTTTTTCTCATGTCCTGTGTCTGAGCTGACAGGAAGTCTACAGTAACCCAGATAACCACTCTGTAGAATTGGGGAGAGCAGAAAAACATCTCAGAATGCACAACATGTTGAACCTTGAGGTGGATGGGCTACAACAGCAGAAGACCACGTCAGGTTCCACTTCTATCAGACAAGAGCGGAAATCGGAGGCTGCAGTGAGCACAGGCTCACCAACACTGGACTACTGAAGGCAGGAAAAATGCAGCCTGGTCCGATGAATCTCTATTTAGGGTCAGAACATGGTAGCAACAGCATGGATCCATGGACCCAACCTGCCTTGTGTCAACAGTCCAGGCTGCTGGAGGTGGTGTGATGGTGTAGGGAATTTTTTCTTTTCACACTTTGGGCCGTTAACGCCAATCAATCATGGGACTATTGTAACTGACCATGTGCATCCCTTCATGGCCCATTTTACCATCTTCTAATGGCTACTTGCAGCATGATAATGCACCATGTCACAAAGCAAATTTTGATTTATGCTGATGTTCTACTGATATTTCTGGAGCTTATAAATAATCAAATAATCTCAGCTGGATGCTGTAGTTTTGTAAATCCCAAAACTGCTGCTGTAATCAAACAGACTTTTTCACTACATGACTTTAATACTGTAAAGATATACTCTCATCACACATTGTCCAGTCTCACCCAGAAAAGGACCAGTTCCATAAGTCTGGTTCCTCTCAAGGTTCCTTCTTCACATCATCTCAGGGAATTTGTCCTCACCACTGTAACATCTGGCTTATTCATTAGGGATCTAAATCTGCATCTGGATTCTCCTTAAAGTTCCTTTATTGTTGTTTATTGTTATTATCATCCAATGAAGCCTTAACGAAGCCTAAACACAGTATACTGCATTGCACAAAGCAAATCGCTGTAATAACAGGTTGTTGGAGAAATTAAAAATCTGCCCTTAACGGAAAAACATTAAATACATTAAAATAAAAAACAATGTTACAACATTCAGAGTGAGCACAGTGATGATTGCTCTAAAACACAACAATAAACACACATAAGCAGTGCTATGACAGTTATTTTAATATAGTGGGTGTAAATGTTCCTTTATTAAAACTTAAAAAAAAAGTTCATAAATTAAAGACGTAGGCCTTCAGGGCGTCTTTCCCATTAACAGCTTCCACCGAGGCGACGATGCTCGCGTAATCACACGCCACCGCAGTGAAACCTCTGAAAATAAACATGTCACATGATCAGCAAGCGCACTTTTGCTTTCTTTTGTTACCATCTCAAAAGTCTTTTATTTCTCTCATACTACAGCTGTTTTGTTTACTAGTCAAAGACACTCCTTTTTTATCTGTTTATAAATACATGTCTGTGAAACAACTCATTCTAAACTTTGAACTCATTAGAACTACTGTTTTTTTTATATAACATTTTCTTAATAACCAAAAATAATTGTTTACATTTGTAAAGGTTGGAGTAAAATATGATAGCCTATTAACTAAAATATTCCTTTTATTAAAAATTAAAAAACAAGGTTTCCTTAGAAATAAAAAGCCTAAACATTAACCGTCTCTTTTCTTTATCTTTCAGCACTCTGTAAAAAGTTCGCTCTGATTTCTTGTTGAATCTGTTTGGAAATGAGCACAAAAGCTCTTTCCCCATTTTTTTCCCCAGAAAGTGAGGGATGAGGTTCAGCCTGTACCTGGACATGGTGTGAGAGCCGCCCAGCAGGTGATACTGACTCTCCAGACTTAATCCTTTATCTCTGTCCTTGCGCCACGTCAGCACTCTCAAAGATAAATCCCGGGACGCCGTGACCACCCGGAAATCATCCTGCCGAGATCAGAGGCGTGAGAACAGGTTCCACTGCTGCACTGTGAGGGTTAATGTGTGTGAGAGAGTGAGTAGGATGAGGACGTTCTCACCACACACACGGACGTGATGGGCTGCAGATGCTCCTGGAAGCTGGAGATGAGCTCGCCTTTAAGAGTGTAGACCTTCAGATCGTTACCTTCTGTAATCAGGAGCAGGCTGTTCCCTTTCGCCTGGAGAGCGATGTCCGAGTGCCTAGTGTTTAAATCGAGCTGGAAAGATTCAACCTGCTGAGCTGAAGCAGAAAGATAATCTCATTTTGGCAAAAATTCATTCATTATGTAGCAACATGTTTAAATAAAAAAACAGTCTTAAATATAAAACACATAATAATAATAATAATAATAATAATAATAATAATAATAATAATATAGCACCTTTCTCACACCCAATGTCGCTTAACACTTACACAAAAAAACAACGAAACAAACAAAAAAAAAAAACAATGTAATTTTGGCAAATATATATTTAACTGTTTACAGTTCTGTTTCATTAATAACTGGGGTTTAAAATTCTCTCTAAAAAAGGTATTTTTGTAATATAAATAAAATATATAAATACTTCAATTAACTGTGGAATAATGATGCTATTATATTAACAATATTATATTATAGTAACACATATTAATAGCTATCATTAATTGTTAACCTTATTAATCATTATAATTAACTATCTTATATTACATAAAAAAATTAAAGCAATTTTAATATTACAATCTGGTTATTATATTATCAACTATTATATAATTATAATTGCTATTTATTATTATATGCATCATCTTTAAAACCGATCTCTACAGGGTTTATAAAAATGTTATAAACAATAGCTGAGTGCAAAAGTTTGTATCCCCTTATGGTTCTTGCTCCATTCAAGAACCACAAGGGGATACAAACTTTTGCAAAACGTTTTAAAGGATTAAAGGTATAAAATGTATCTAAAAAATGATGATTCTGCTAAGATAAAAAGAGATTTAAAAAAAATGTAATCTGGATGAGGTCGGAGAAAGAGCGTTATAGACAGAAAGAGCTGATCTATAAGCTATTAAAGAATATCGATATGACTTATATTTTTGTATTTTATTACTGTTAATATAATATTAACACAAGCTATTTTTAAATAAAGCAATATCTGTAAATTGGTGTTGGTGTTCGGACTCGTACCCTGAGCCTCCTGCTTGTATCTGGACCTCTTCATGCTGAACTCGAACACGGAGAGGGTTTTGTGGCCAAACAGCGTGGAGTGGTGAACGACGGCCGCTCGCGCAGGCTGAGAGGGAAAAAACACAGCAGCTGCGCAGCCACTGACGGGTAAATTCACACACACCGCTTCAGCGTCTTCCACGGGACAGCACACACTCTGACTGCTGAAAACCTGCCGTCAGAAACACACACGTGTATGAAGGAGTCTCCAGTGTGAGCGCTGTGTAACAGTCAGAGGTAAAGCTGGAACTGTACGCTTTCTGACATCTCCAGGACAGAGGAGTTTCCACTGCTTTTAGCTTTCTTGTATGAAAAATCTCACCTTCGGGCTTATATCTGGGTTGTCCTTGGATGCAGTGAGAACCCACTTCTTATCAGGTGATGAGAGGAGAACATTCAAACTGAACGAGTCGCACACGACGTGCCGTGATATTTCAGACAGCTGAGGTGACGTCAGGGCAAGTAACGATCCCAGAGCCGTTCCCACCTCAAACACAACAAAGAACATCATTTTGGACTGCGATTTAAAGCGAGTGCGAAAGCGTGCGTGAGTTTTACAGAGTTTAGAGAGTTTACCATGACGAAAGAGCTTCCCTCCGTGCTGAAGGTCATCAACGTGCACTGAGACGAGCCGCAGGAGAACGAGCTCAGCGGCTCTCCCGTCCGTCCCCGCCACGTGCCGATCGTCCCGGCGCTGTCCGACGTGATCACGACGTCCTGCTCTGGGTCTGTGGCGATACGGGTCAGCGGGTTCTGGGAGGAGCTGGACCACAGATTAACACCCTGTGACATGAACACATGATGGAGTCCAGTTCTGAAAAGATTTACAGTTCTTACATTCCAAAACCATTTTTAAATAGAATATTAACTTGCTGGACACTTGGACACTGTATGGCAAGTTTCACAGGAGCGCCAATAGTTTTATAGTCACCCAGGAATATGTATTTGATATATGAATATGCATATATGAATAGGCCACCTTTTGCTATAATTTGCATAGTGATAAACTGTTAAAGATTTTATTTTTTGCTTTTCACTTTAATTTTTAGACCCTAAGAATTTACAGAAACAGACAATTCTTCCCCTTCTTTTTTTTTTGTTTGTTTGAAGAGTAACTTTTTATGCGATATGGTATAAAAATTACACTGTGTGTTATTTAACCATTAAAATGACAACAAACATTATTTTTCCCTCATTAAACAGTTTAGGAAATAAAATACTCACATGTTGCATGATCTTAATTTGCACACTAATACATGATTGGTTTATATATTTTATGATGCAACAACACACATCGACATTGGCTTTGGCTTTCTATGCAATAAAAGGACTTAATCATAAAAGCCATTTTAATTCAATCATAAAATTTTTTTTATTTTAATCATAAAAACCATTTTAAACATTTAAAGTCATCATAAAACTATATTTCACCTTGTGAACGTCCCAGGCTTTTAGTGTTCCATCAGTGGAGGCGCTGCAGACGATCGGTGTGAAGTTCCACGTGTCATGTAAAGAGCTGTTTCCCATCAGGTACGAAAACCCAACAATCCGACCTTAAAGAAAAACAAATAATTTAGAAGAAAAAAGAATTCATTTCTCCTTTATTCCTCTGAATGCTTTTTAACTATCTGTACTGCATTAAAGATGCACTAAAGCAGACTTTGTTCGATTTCCGGATCACAGGCTGAAGGATGGAGAAATCGAGGAAGCATCAGTTAGTTCAGTAGTTTTGGAAAGTGCCTGCTGTTCAGGATGCAGACGATTTGTACCTGTGTGTCCTCTCAGGGTCTTACAGGTGTAATCTCCTCCCGATCTCCCGGACTTCATGTTCAGCTCCAGTGTAGAGCGATGGAGATAATAACGCTTCCATGTGTAAGAGTTCGTGTCTGATAACAGCTGGGCCACGTTACAGAAACCCCAGCGATGCAGACACATTTCTCTGGATGGAGGACATTTTTATATATTTTTTTAATATTCACTACATTTTTACATTAATGGACAGGAAACATGCATCAACATGACAATCACATCACAATGAACTTTATATGACTGATACTTTACCTCCATAACCACTGTGTTTCTGCAGCTTCGTGCCATTCCTGAGCAACACATGATGACATTTAAAAAAAACAAAAAACAAAACATAAAATATTAGCCCTGTGTAAACAGGCGGATTTCTGCAGTGGTATTAATATATAATACAGGATATCAACCACCTTTGGCCTAATTTGTCTTTTTAACCCAATTTAAACCTAAATCTCTTGTTGAAATAACGACTGATTGGGTAGGTTTGAATGTTTGTATCATATTTGTTTACACAATTTTGCAAAATTCACATTTTTTCACTATAAAACAAAGACTTTCACAATGCTTCTACATAAAACTGATGAGAAGGCGGGGCTACCGTTTAGCTCAATTAGTGACGTCACTAAACGTGCCCACAGTTTTTGACCAATCGCATCTAAGAACCCATAAACTTTATCCCAAAGACCTGTGTGCTAAACTTTCTGGCTAATGGAGATAAATTGTGATATTAGACTGTTTGGGATGGCAGGAGGGAATGTGGGCATGTCTATATTTGCATATCATTTTTATGCATAGATTACCATTTTAGTACTTTATTAAAAAATGTTCCATCCTATATAGATCGTTTTATATGCTATTTACATTTAATTAATTACTTTAAACAAATTAATTGAATAATAGCTGGCCACAAAAACAGTAAATGTCGTGCTACAGAGAGCAGCTCTAATGATTTGACACGTTAAATGATTTATATTATGATCATTAACTGATAACACGATCTACTGAAGAGTCAAAGTAACCATTTATTTTTGTTTCCCTTCCGTGTTTGAAAGATCCCGCCTTCTGCGCTGTGATTGGATGCCAGCATCCAAACTGTCCAATCAGCAGACTGGATATAACATTAGCCAATGCTAGCAGAAGGGGAGGAGCTTGTCGGAATATGGGTGGGGAAAGAATAACAGCTAAGTAAACTTCCGCGTCCTGTAAAGGCGCCTTACCTTACAAACACACGACACTCTGATTAAATCATCTTCACTGAGAAAAGAAAATATGCTGATTAAACAGTCCAGAGTCAAACCGAGCTCATTATCTTCCATACTGTGTGTCTTAAGAAGAATAAACAATGTACTCTAACGTTTCGATACGCCCATCAGTTCCTATGAGACTTCGGCAGCTACGGCAAGCTTACTGGGACAATAGGTTAGGGAAAAGGAATCAGAATCGCGTTAGTTTTTGAGATCTGTGTCTGTGTCGAGCAAGAAGTACTGAATTAAAGAAATAAATATGTAAAATAAATAAGTAATAATAAATACTATATAGCCATAAACAGTCGGTATCAGAAAAGTTAATGAACTACTCCTTTGTTTACATTTAATACAATTTCAGAATCAGAATATCTTTATTGTCATTGTAACAGGTACAACGAAATTAGGTGCAGTCCCTGCGGCGTAAGAGAACATTGATTAGAAGAATACAAATAGAATAGAATACAAATATATAAATAGATTCACAAAGAAATAATACAAAAGCCTTGTTGCCCATAAGACATATTGCACGAGATTGTATCTATAGCAGTTAAGGATGTGGAGATGGTGATTAGGTGTCATTCAGTGCCCTAAGAGCAGCAGGAAACTGTTTTTAAGTCTATTAGTCTTTGTTTTGATGCTCCTGTATCTTTTGCCTGACGGCAGCAGTTGGAATAAGTCATGAGAGGGGTG
>JAQMYM010000015.1:589387-605064 GCA_030014255.1 Parauchenoglanis ngamensis | reverse complement strand
CCCAGGGTGTACCCCGCCTCTCGCCCCAACATGCTGGGATTGGCTCCAGCTTCCCTGCGACCCAGACGGATAAAGCGGCATAGATAATGGATGGATGGATGGATTATTTTTATGTTACAGGTAATTAAATTTCATGATTTGAATCCCATGGAATTAATGATTCAGTTACATAAAAATTTCTTTTTAGTTATGAAAAATTAGTGTTACCTGATTATATTTAGTGAATTTAGCAAATTTCATCATTCTGAAGACTTTTAAAATCCTGTTTTGTTTTGTTATGTTTTGGTTTTTTTGGTTTGGTTAAATCCAACAAAAAAAGCATCCAGCTATAGGTGTTTAGTAGCTGTTTACTAGCTGTAACTACTATGTTTATACACTATAGGTCCTACATCTGTTCGTTTTTGCTTGTTTGGCTACCAGTTTGTTTTTATCTGTTTGTTTGTTTGCTAAAAGGAATCTTAGCAAAGTAAGAAATTCATTGTACAGTGTAAGTGCCTGCTAAACTCCTGTAATCTTGTTGTCTTGTATTATAAGAGTAATGAGCTCTTTTAGTCAGCAGGGGGCGGAATAACTGAAGTTATGATTAACACGCACGTCCCAGAGCTTTACATTGATTAATTTGGAGGATTTTTTATTTAAACTGTGATAACAAATGAAGTCCAGTCCAAGCACCAGATACCTGAGCTGATACCTGAGCTTTTACCTGAGCTTTTACCTGAGCTCGCTCAGCGAGACTCCATGTACAGCCTTTTTTTTTTTTTTCTTTTTTTTTTACAAATCTACCGTCCTTTAACTACCCACAGAAGAACTCAGTGTATCAGTTCTTCCTTATGAATTAAACTTTTAGAATTTTTTTTGCTTGCTTTGTTTATTAGTTCTAGTTACATTTCTGAACAATTTAATGAATAATAATCTGAGAGTTTAAGTGCTTTCGTATCATTTCCAAGTAGAATCCCTTTTTCTTTCTTTTTTTTCTTTTTTTTTAAAAGAACCCTTAATTATCCAACAAACGTTGAAGGGTTCAATGAGAGTTCTTAGCTTCATAATAAGGTTCTTTCCAGGTGAAATTTGTTCTAAGGTTTTTTAACCCTTTTTAAAGATGTGTAAATGGCAAAAGGTTGTGTTTCAACATAATAAACTTTAGTTTTAAAAAAATGAGATGGTTCTATGCAGAACACTACAATGAAGTGTTTCTATGCTGAAAGGGTTTTTGGAAGCTGTGTGGAACCATTAGGACCCCTTGTGGAACCTTGCCTTGAAGCGCGTGTGCAATAACTGGGTGAGACTGCAGCACAACCCGCAAAGGAACCTTTACAGATCTGCAACTCTTTTTTCCGAAGAGCGTGTACACACCAAGATTAAGGTTAAGTTTAGTACCACAAAGGGTTCTTTGGTTTGACTGGGAGAACCTTGTGTGCAGTTCCACGCAGAACCACACATCAGAGGGTTTCCCTTTCAGAAAGTTAAAACCATTCATCATCCAAAGAACCTTCTTCCTTTCTTTTCTATTAGTTACTGAATAATCTGCTTTAAGATGAGTAACCGAATAATAATCTTATGAGTATAAGGTGTTACATACATAATAAATAAATAAATAAAATAATCGATTTAAATTTATTTCCATTTAAAATATAACGTTTAGTAACTTTTTAAAAAACTATATTTTTATTCGTGTTTTTAATTAAATAATTGATTAATTACAGTTACAACATAGAGAACAGGTGAGTTAGCATCCCTGCAGTATCTCTCAAAGTCCACAGGTGGGCTCAGATCAGTGTAAAGCAGAACACACCCTCATCCACCATGCACACACACACACACACACACACACACACACACACACACACTACAACAGCAGGAGGAGGAGGAGGCAGAAAGAGTCGCGGGTCCGGCAGGAGGAGGCAGATACGCAGACTGAGAGAAGAGATCACTGATCTTCATGCGCTTCATCTTCCTCACCGCGACACCGACACCATGCGCCCTCCACACCACCTGAGCACCACCTGAGCACCACCTGAACACTGCGTGAAGCTCCTGAACACCATCTGGAGCTCTAGAACCCTACGTGAAACTTCAGTTCTCCACCTGGACCTCCTGCACATGAGGGAACTTTACACTTTAAGCCGTTTCTGACAGCTGAAATCAAACTTCCGGCTGTGTGTGTGTGTGTGGTGTGTGTGTGTGTGTGTTTGTCTCACTCCTCATCATGAGCCGCAAGTCGCGCCGCTGGATATTCCGCATTTTCCTCTGCCTCGGAATAATCTACCTGAAGATCGGGTGAGTTTCACAACCAGGTGTGGGCTTTACATGCACTGTACACACTGTACACACTCAGCGCGAGTGTGTGTGTAGGGGGGAAGAGTGTAAAATCCTGCACGAGCTCCGTGCGCTTTTAAAAACCCGAAAAATGTAAAAGTCGGAAAATAAAACAGAGAAGTGATGATATTAGCGCGTGCATCTGCGCGTTACAGCTCACTGCTATTAGTGTTACACATGTTTATTAACTCCACTTATTACTTATTATTAGCCTGATTTTAGCATACAATATTACAGTTAGTTATTAAAATATTCCACATGACATTTAAGACCGTTCTCGTAGGATTTATTTGCGGTTCCCGACAATATGATAATAGTAGTAGTAGTAATAATAATAATAATAATAATAATAATAATCATCATCATCATCCCATTATTTGGCTTATAAAACAATAAATTAGAATCAATTATAATGAAAAAAAATTCTGATTCTGGGACGACTACTTTCTTTTTTCGACTACTTTTTAGATAGATAGAGAGATATATAGATAGAGAGATAGAGAGAGAGAGAGAGAGATAGATAGATAATCATTTAAAGGATGTGTTTTAAATTTTAGGTTAAAAATCATAATCTGTAATAAAGGTACAATAGAATAAGTCAACAATAACTAACATAAACATAAACAAGCAAATGAAATTATTATAACAACAAACCACCATCTCAGAATTAAAGAATGGCACTTTAAAGGGACATGTTGTAGCTTTAATATTCAACCTGTAAAGATGCAAATGGTGTAATTGTAATAAGCTTTTCGACTAAAAGTGCCTTAGTGCTCCTTAAAGCCAATTTATGCAATTTTTAAAAGGTATAATGACGGTACCACAATATCAGCAAGGAAAAGTAGAGTTTGCTGTAAAGGTTTATTTGAGTGTTAGTGCAGGGTTTTAGGTAAACTAAAACCTTAGCTGTATGTACAAAGGAAGCATGTAGATTTGTTTATCAAACAGCAAATATATGTGACATATGTTTTGGATGCACTGTAGCGGGTTCTCGTCAGTGATAGCTCTGGGAGCCAGCATCATCTGCAACAAAATCCCAGGACTTGCACCACGACAGAGGATCATCTGCCAGAGTCGCCCGGATGCCATCATCGTTATAGGAGAAGGAGCACAAATGGGCATCAACGAGTGCCAGTTTCAGTTCAGAAGCGGACGCTGGAACTGTTCTGCTCTCGGCGAGAGGACCGTCTTCGGAAAAGAGCTGAAAGTGGGTATGTTGGAAAATGTTAACTATTTTGTTAGCTCTTGTTGCTGCAAGGTGAACGTGTGCAGGAATGCATGCATGATGCAACAGTGCCGGAGCTCGCTCAGTTCTGCATGCTGTAAAATTAAATTAAACCCAACACCTTCTTCATTAATTCAGGATGAACTCATCACCCAGGGGTTCTCTTAGTGCTGTAAGAGAATTCATTTAGTTTATAGGTGTTCGTTTATCCCTGAAGGATTCGGTTCGTTCTGCACTCAGGAACACAAGACGAGTTGTGTAACACCGTGAGTGTAGAGGAAATGCGTTCTTAGAGTTGAGTAACAGCTCACTTCTGAACCTGAGGCTAAAACAGTCAAAATGGCAACCGAGTGAAAACATACAGCAAAATCTTTAATGCTTAATGAACACCTGCGGAATAAATGAACTCCAAGATTAAATCCTGAATTAAGTGCAAGAGGAGAATTCAGAACATTCACAATTTACTCCAAAGACACGCTCATGTTTCTTTTCCCTAACTCTGAGTTACAAGATGTTTTCTGTAATCAAACACACACCCAAATCTTTTGGGTTCTCCAAACATCATCATTAAGCTTCATAATCTCTGATTTAGTGAGCGAGAGAGAGAGAGAGAAGCAAGCTTCGACACCAAGCACACCTCAGCTCTCTGACTGCATTTACAGATGTGAACACTTGATTTTGTTCTGAATTATTCTGCAATTTCATTAACACACACTTTCTCACATAGCAATCTCTATCACTTTCCTGCATAATGAATGAAAGAACACTTATTTACCATAATGAACCATTAAAGAACCGTTAAAGAGCCGTTTTCGAATTTTTGATGAACCTTTGAAGAACCTTTCTTCCCCCAAGAGCATCCAACAATCATTTATGTAACTTTTAAAAGACACAACACTCTGAAATGTTCTTTAAAGGTTCTATGTAGAACCCTGAAATAAAGTCAGAATTAGAGCCCTTTTAGAAAGCTACAGACCTTTAGCTAGCCAACGAACTCTCGAGGAACCTCCAATGTTTTTTTCTCAATTTTGTGTAATCCTCATCACACTTAAAAAAATGTACCATGGAGTGTGATTTTGTGGGAACCTTTAAAGACTCTATGTGGAACCCTATAACAGAATGTTTCCCAATCAGAAAGAGTTCCATGTGGAGCCCTTTTAGTAAACTACAAACCAAAAAACTCTGAAAAAAAACTCTGAGAAACATTGGAATAACTCAAACATTTAGGGGAAAAGGGACTCTGAAGGGTTCTGTGGTTTACCCATTTGGAGGAAAGCTCAATGTAGAACCCTACAACAGGGTTCTTTTCTTTTAGAAAGCTAAAATCATCAAACCTTTGACGAATGTTTTTCTACTTTTTCTATTAATTTCACTGACGTTTCTGAAAGATTCACTGAGCTTTCTGTGAGTTTAAGTTCTTTTCTATCAGAAACAGGTCCACGTGGAACACTTTTTGGAAGCTTGGAACCGTTAATAATCCAATCAACCATTAAAGAACCCTTTTTTCTAAGAGTGGTGTATTAACTGGGTAAGTGTGCAGCACAAACCCCAAATTATTTTCTTGTTAATATGTAGAACCTATCAGCATTTTGATGTTTAACTTCTTGGTTCTCTCTTAGTAAAAGTGGTTCTTTAAAGGTTCATTGGATTAAGCAGAAAAATATAATTTTGGAGGGGAAACATGCAGAACCTTTAAGAGTGTAGAATCTGCTAAGGGTTCATTTGGGTAGTTATACTTGTTATAGGGATGGTTCCCTATCAGAAAGCAGGCTAACAACCTTGGTCTAGGGCTGCTTAGAGTTCTTAGGGTCCCCAAAAGGGTTCTATTAGAAATGTTTTCTGAAACTTTCGGCTGTTGGGTTCCACATTGAACAGTTTGTGATGTGGAAATGTTCTCAGCCTCTTAAAACGGTTCTACTTGGAAGTCTTTCTGGTAGAAAACCACTGTGTTGGAGAGTTCTCCACAGAACCAATAAAAGCCTAGAAGCTGCTAATGGTTCTTAGCCACATAAATGGTTCTACATGATAGGAGAATATTCCTCCTTGAAGGCTCTACATGGAACCTTTAAAGCATAGAAGCTGATAATGGTTCACTGGACAGTTAAGCGTTCTCAGCCTCTTAAAAAGGTCCTACTTGGAAATATTTCTGATAGAAAACCTCTTTGTTGTAGAGTTCTACATAGAACCTTTAAAAATGTAGAAGGTGTTTAAGGTTTTTAGCCACTTAAAATGGTTCTCCATGGAGCCCTTTTTGATAGGGGAACACACTGACACTGTGTAGGAGGGTTCTACATAGAAATTTCCTGCAGAAGAACAGCTGAAGAACCCTTAAGATGTAAGAATGTTTAGAGATTTTACAGCAGCATGTTTGAGACGCGCACTAAGCCACAGAACGGTTCTGCAGCTCAGACGTCTTTTTGCGTTCTGCATGCCTGAGATGTCTGTGAGATGAGATGAGTGTGTTTGGTTCCCTCGGGTCATGCAGGTAGACAGAGATCCAGGTGTGTTCTTGTTGGTTTTGTAAATGAATATTAAAGCTCCGCCCCCTCAGCACAGGCGCCTGATGAGAAGAGGGTTCAGAGGAAACCATCAACACGTCTATTTTTGTGTTTGTCACGTTCTATTGCACACGTTCTACATAGTTCTGTATTTTTTAATGAAATTAAAATGCAGCAGCAGGAAAAATCCCTGTTCTATAAACAAAGTTACTGAAGCGGTTCTGCGAAATATAAACACTGGTTCTCTGGTTCTTTAGGGCTCTGTGTGAAACTACAGTAAATAAACATGTTCAGGAGGGAAAGTCGGTTCCTCTCAGGCCAGAATGAAGAGCTTCTTATTTCTTTAAATTGGGGTTAAAATATAACCTTACATAAGTTCTTTAAATATAAACAACAAACAAATAAAAATATAAAAAAATTTATATTGAAAAGTTAGAAAAATTGTAATCAATAAAAATTCTTTAAACATCAAAAGTATCAAGAAAGTGCATTTAAAATATAAACAAATCTTTTTTTTACATTTAAAACATTTTATAATTAAAAAATTAATAATCAGTGCAAGTTCTTTTCATATACATTTAATTATGAAAAATAATTTAAAAAATAATTTTTCTGTAATATTCATACAAATAAAAATGAATAAATAAGAAAAATACACAGTTTTTAAAAATCAGGAAGTTCTTAAGTGTAAAAAAAATATTATATTTTTTACATGTATAAAATGTGCTTTACAAATAGTTACATTTATTATTATTATTATTATTATTATTATTATTACTCTTTTACAGTAGAATAAACAGCATTGAGGGTGACTTAAATGTATATTATTTATTATGTTTAGAGAGGTAAAGAAGGGAAGCATCTGGTCATATTATTATATGTTTTATATAATTATTAATTATGAGCTGATAATTTATGATTTATGGTGTGTTTTCATTTACACTGGGGTTAGCTGTTATCTACACGCTGATTACTCAAACACTCCGATGTGTAAATGATTTATCAAAAGCAAGAGGTGTGATAACCTCAGAATGTAGACATCTCTATCTCTCTCTGTCTCTCTCTGTTTCTGTCTCTCTCTCTGTCTCTGTCTGTTTCTGTCTCTCTCTCTCTGTCTCTCTCTCTCTCTCTCTGTCTCTCTCTGTTTCTGTCTCTCTCTCTGTCTCTCTCTGTCTCTCTCTGTTTCTGTCTCTCTCTCTGTCTCTGTCTGTTTCTGTCTCTCTCCGTTTCTGTCTCACTCTCTGTGTCTCTCTCTCTCTCTCTCTCTCTGTTTCTGTCCCTCTCTCTCTCTCTCTGTGTCTCTCTCTCTGTCTCTCTCTCTGTCTCTCTCTCTCTTTCTCTCTCTCTCTCTCTCTCTGTCTCTCTCTCTCTCTGTTTCTGTCTCTCTCTCTGTTTCTGTCTCACTCTCTGTGTCTCTCTCTCTCTCTGTCTCTCTGTTTCTGTCTCACTCTCTGTGTCTCTCTGTCTCTCTGTTTCTGTCTCTCTCTCTGTCTCTCTCTCTCTCTCTCTGTCTAAATAAATCAATCACTTTTCCTCTCTGTCCTTTCCTAAAGTTGTGATTTTTGTGCCACAGTTTCATTTTATCTGTCAAAATCATCATCATGTTTTTAAAAGCCCTCATGTTTTTATACAGAGAGCTAGAAACGGGAATATTTACAAAAACATAAAGCATTTTGCACTTTTAAAAGAACACACAAGTAATGTAGATGTGCAAATACATGCGGGCTGAGTGGACTCTGGACAAAATATGTATCACTCAACATGGTGGCTGTATTGCATAAGCCCCGCCCCTCAGTAAAAAGAGCCAATCACCTTGTCGGGGAAAAGAAAATACGTACATATCTTTTTCACGTTATTGTAGCCGAAAACAGACTGAAAGTATTCACGTAGACACGAGTTTGTTGTACTGAAAATAAATAACCAAGATGGCCGCCGAGTGCACAGACTTTACAGGTCCTTTATTAACAAAACAATCAAAGATGTTATAATATCCGTCAAAAGCATACCTGTCACTTTGATGTACAATATGCATGCCGAATGCAGGTGTGTAAATATTGCACTCATTCAAACGATGTTGAGGAAGATAGCTCGAAGATCATTGCATGTGTTGATTCACATCCAGATCTATTGTGCATACAGTTTAGATTCAGATCAGCTTACGACACAAAATACACACAATTCACGTAAAATCAGTCGAACTGCCTGTAAAAAGAATCTGTGTTTTTCCTGCAGACGCTGTAAATTCCTTTTGAACGTAGCTTACGAATTATTCAACTCTATAATGACACTATATGAGTTAAAGGTTTAGTTAGTGAAATTCTAGCTAGCTAAATTTAGCCCACTAGCCTTTAGTGGATATGAAGTTAGCTTAAATGTAAATGAGAGGCTGATTGCGATCGAGAAAGAGCCAGTGTCACATATTAAAAAAAACTTTATTGAACCTGTAGGAGTGTTTGTAAGTGTGAGGTTTTTCTTCATAATTTGGTGTTTACTCTTTATCCATTAAAGCATTTGTGTGTGTGTTTGTGTGCGTTTCAGGCAGTAAAGAAGCCGCGTTCACGTATGCCATCATCGCAGCGGGCGTGGCCCACGCCATCACGGCAGCGTGC
Source organism: Parauchenoglanis ngamensis (assembly GCA_030014255.1). NCBI lineage: Eukaryota > Metazoa > Chordata > Actinopteri > Siluriformes > Auchenoglanididae > Parauchenoglanis > Parauchenoglanis ngamensis. Next base: position 596,416 of record JAQMYM010000015.1, on the reverse strand, counting down.
ACGCAGGGGAACCTGAGCGAGTGCAGCTGCGATAAGGAGAAGCAGGGGTTCCACGGCCGAGCGGATGGGTGGAAGTGGGGTGGCTGCTCGGCAGATATCCGCTACGGCCTCGGCTTCTCCAAGGTGTTCATGGACGCTCGGGAGATCAAACAAAGTGCCAGGACGCTCATGAACCTCCATAACAACGAGGTGGGACGAAAGGTACGTAGATTAGAGTGAACATCATAAAAGGTGTATTGAGTAGATTATTCTTGCAACCCCCATGGAGTAGCGCTAGTGTGATTCATATTAAAGGTGCGGTCAGTGATTTTCAGTGTTGTTGTAGCTGCTCACCTGTAAATCATGATGCCTGTCAATCAACGAAAGCTCTCAATCCTGCTGTAAAATTCAGGCGTTCTGCTTAATGTGTTAAACATGTTTGTTAATCACTGTTGTTGCACTGAGGGTGCACCAAGACCGCATTCATGGTTTATTATGTGAGGAATGAAACACAACGCTGGTGCATGCAGTTAGAGGAAAACAATCAGCAGGATGTTGTGATGAACTGAAGTTCCTGTTACGCTGAAAGCTGATTCTTTTCCTGTTACAGCATGTTTCATTCCTCTTACACCACAGCAACATGACAAAGATCACAATTTATTTATAAAAGAATGAAATGTGATCATTTTTATCCATTTGCCGTTACATTTAACGTTGTGCGATGTCAGTGAAACAAGTTTGTTCCTGTTGTCGCTTTTTTCTCTCTCTTGACAAGACAAAAACACATCTTGTCATGTTACCATCATGTTATAGACTGTTACAGAGCACTGACGCTGCAGATTCCTTCCATAAATGTTACAGAAACACATTTCTCCTTACAGAAAACGTCACCATGTGAAAGTAAAAAAAAATCTATTTATGTGGAGCGTCTGCTGTACACGTCCCTGTGAATGTGCTGTTACTATAGAAACAATAAGCTATTCGAATATAAGCCTGTGATATGCTGAGAGTTAGCCCAAATCATGACCTCGAGTTAAACCTGATACACTCCACGGGTCTAAAAGGAAGTCAGAGGCGGGGACGGACTATGCGTCGCTGCTCTTGGCATCTCTGCGCTCGGCCGTCAGCATCCTGGCACCGAGTCCGAGGCCGAGTTCGAGTTCGAGCTGGCAGCTCAATAATGAGAAGCTTTTAGGGGCTAAGAGCAGTTTAAGTGGCAGAGTTTGATTACCAAAGCAGATCAGAAGATCTACACAAAAGCATTCGCTCCCCCATGTTCTGCTCAGTTTACAAGGCACTGACTCACACCGCGATCCCCTATAGGTTTCATCTCTCCAGCTAATGGTGAACAACGGCGACATGTTTCATCTCTTCCACGCCCTGCCTTTGTGTGTCAGACCTTTTAGCTTCTCTAAATGACTTTTTTTTTCACTTTCACCTGCATCGTATGAGAGTCGTCCCTCTCTCCCTCTCTCCCTCTCTCCCTCTCTCCGTCCCCCCTCCTGCGGTCTTTGATGTGGTGCGAGTTCATATCTTGAGGCTAAATCGTCTCCATAAAAGCTTTTTTTGTGTCATGCATCTTTTCTTCTTCTCATCAATAGCTGTAGGAATCAGCGTGTTCAGACGCCCAACATCGCTTCCAGCTCAATAAATCCCACTGCTTGAGTTTAATGAGGAGGAAAAGAAGTCTCCATCTTGTCTCCCGCTTGTTCCTCGAGCTGTTATAAAGACGATTCATGGCTCTTCACTCATCCATGCTTTTTTTTTTTTACACTTCCTCAGTCTTCTTGGCTCATGTCTGAATTCTTATCTAAACAGCTAAATTGCCTTTTAGTGGACCGAGTTTGCTTCCAGGTTCATTCTATCTGTAGGTTTTGTCTCTCAGCTGCTAAAAGAAGCCTCTGTTGGGACGTTTCCTCTCTCTGAGTCTTAATGTATGCTGGCTGATGTAATGACATCTTGGCCATCGCTGCTCACCGCTAAACAGGAGATAACAAAAGCTATCCGTCGTTTCAGCCACTGCATTTAACGGATAAGTGGCTCTGAAAAGGTCATGTTGATTGGTGGTGTGTGAGGAGGAAAGAGAGGAACTTTGTGCGAGGGTGAGAATACGGTTTAAAACCTTGGCCTCATCTTGCAAAGGAACTTTTAAAGTGACATTTAAAGCAGTTTCACTTAACTCCCTTTTCTCAGTGTGGGTGTAAAACCAGACATTTTCTTATATCATTATGAGGATTATTAGACTGAAAGTAGAAATCTAATATCTTAGTTTAGGTATGTGTTCACACTGCCCTAATGTCTGCATCAACTGATTTCTCAGTTCCCTGTTCCCAACTTTAGTTCCTAACTGTAATTAGTTCCTATTAACTGTTTTATGCAAAAACAAAGAAAAAGCCCAGTTTCATCTTCTCCTGTCATATATGACCGCTCATTAAATGATTATATAGAGAGAGACATTAGGAGGAAAAATAAAGCTTGGAAGGAAGTAGCAGAGACCCACTGGTCTCTTGTGGTGAGCATACGTAGCTAGTACAGTTAGCTCGCTTTGCTAATTTAATCTGAGAACGAAGCTCATAAAAAAATAAATAAAAACTGATTTCCACACTGATTAGAGCACTAATATATTTGTGTTAAACTCACTAGCTTTAGAAGCTATATATACATATATATACATTATATATAGTCATCGTTTGAACAACAAAAAAGGTCCTGGACAGGCCACGCCCACAAGCAACAACAGAAGCGGTCGCTACACAAACAACAAGTGACACGAGCCATTTATCGCCCGCTAGTGTGAACGGCGGTAAGGGTGTGATTTTTATTACACAAATAAAATCCAATTGATCCCCAACATCCAAGAGCAAGGAGGTGTGGACAAGAAAGTGTTTTACTTTATTAAGTATTCAAACTTACAGATCAATTCTGGAAAGATCTATATAGAACCCTACTATAGAAATAAGGGTTCTAAGAACTTTTTACCAAGCTACGAAGTCCTAAGAACCCTTGAAGAACCCTTGAAAGCTTTGGAGGAAACACTGAAGGTTTGAAGGTTCTGCGAAAATGACTGCATTTTAATGCGAAGAGAAAAAGGAGGTATATTTTAGGGAGCAGCTCAAGGTAGACAAAGACTTTTTGAAATGTTTTACGAGTAAAATTGATTCAGGTGTGATAATGGATGTCCCTGGACGTCTCTGGTCCATCGGTTGCAGCAGCCAGCTGACGAACACAACCACTTCTTGGGCTGATTTGTCGTTTCTTCCTGACAGGTCCTGGAGCGTAACATGCATCTGGAGTGTAAGTGTCACGGCGTGTCGGGTTCCTGCACCACAAAAACATGCTGGACGACCCTGCCGAAGTTCCGCGAGCTGGGCTACATCCTAAAGGACAAGTACCTGCAGGCGGTGCACGTGGAGCCGGTCAAAGCCAGCCGTAACAAGCGTCCCACCTTCCTGAAGATCAAGAAGCCGCTCTCTTACCGCAAGCCCATGGACACGGACCTGGTTTACATCGAGAAGTCGCCGAGCTACTGCGAGCCGGACCCTGTGACGGGCAGCGTGGGGACGCATGGGCGGGTCTGCAACAAGACCATCACGCACCACTCCAACAGCTGCGACCTGATGTGCTGTGGGCGGGGCTACAACACCCACCAGTACTCGCGGGTGTGGCAGTGCAACTGCAAGTTCCTGTGGTGCTGCTACGTCAAGTGCAACACCTGCAGCGAGAGGACAGAGGTCTACACGTGCAAGTGAAGCGAGGCGTGCCGCACCACATCCTGTGTTCGGATGGCTTTCTTTTTTTCTTTATCATTTCCAAGGACGTCGATGTTGATGATGATGATGATGATGTCTTTTTGCACAATATAACCACTGGATGACTTTCTGACCACTTCCTGGACTGAGCGAAGTCCATCTTCGTGCGTTCTGAGTGCTCCGACGGGTTTGTTGACCTCACGAGGCCCCGCGGCGTCCAGGCGAGTCTGGAGCTGTCTGAAATGTGTTTAACGCTCCGCTATTAGACTTTTCTTCACCCTGTGATCGATGATGATGATGAGCGTGTACATGCTAAGTACGCTGAACATTCATTTAAAGAAACGATTTTTATTTATTTATGAAGCTATAGTGGATGTTGGTAGTGAGAACTGATTCAATTCACACTGGAAACTGAACATACTACTGTAATACTACTGAAATACTACTGAAATTCTACTGAAATACTACAGGCATGCTGGAATTTTCTTTGTAGCAACAGCATGCCTTCTTAAAAATAATCTCCGCTCTGTTTTGCTGCTAGTCTGGATTATCACACACAGTGCGGTAGTGAAATAACTCCTGATTAAAACCTCGATTTGTTTGAACGCAGTAGTGATTAAACCCCAGACAAACTGAAATTTACATTGAGAGTATATTTTGTGAAAAGAGTATTTGTATTTTTATATGAATGTTTTATTTATACTGTTGTTTCCTCCTGTTTGCAGTGGCCTCTCGTTGCCTCTCAGTCTGCTCGTGCAACACTTCTGTGGAATTATGGGTGACTTTTACACAGTTCTACTTGCAGATGTTAGCGCTATTAAAATCAACCCAATGCATTCCATCGGCTTCCTCTGTTTTTATGATCCAGGTGTTGACTTTGAGGATTCGCCTCATCGGGGAACGTTCGATCAGAGAACCAATCGGATGCGAGTTTGCTAGATTTTTGATAAGATACTTATTTGACAAACATTTGATTTTTTTACTCTACAAAAGATTGCAACCTCACAGCATTCTATAAAAAATTAGAACCCTTATGAGGTTCTCCGATGGGCCCTCTGGGGGAATTCTTAACTATCATATTAAAAAGGATTCAACATCTCATCCAGATTATTAAACAAATATATATTTTATTATTCTGCATAAAAGGTCATATGAATATCATACCTAAAAATCTGTTTTCCTGACCTGTTCTATGGAGAACCCGACAACAGAAGGGTTCCAAGTAGAACACATTTTTTTGGAAGCTAAGAACCCTTAAAGAATTATTTTGTTCTCAATATTATTTCCTTTTAATACCTAGAACCTGTCAGGAGTTTAATGTTAAGCTTCTTGCTACTTCCAAGTAGAAGCAAATTTTAGTAGACACTTTAGAAGAACCCTCATCTAATGAACGCTTAAAAAACCCATAAAGAACCTTTTTTTAAAATAAAATAAAGCAGTACCAAGTACCCAGATATCTAAATGTTTAACACGTGACATGTTCTAGGTCCTGGTTCCTCTGGTAGAACATTTATGTTTCCTCCAGAGGGACAACCAAAGAACACCTAAGGGTATAGTTACGTAGTATATATGCAGTAAGGAACATCAAAAATGAAAGCAGTGCTGCGGGAACCCTTAAAGGTTCTATGGAGAACACTACAACAAAGTTTATTATTTTCTTATTAATATCTAGAACCTTTCAGGAGTTTCACATTTAGCTCTTAGTACATTGTTCATACTTAAAAAAGAGTTCTCCAGGGTTCTCTAAGAGTTCATTAGATCATAATTGGTTCCAAAAAAAGGGAAACATCTGTTGAAGCTTCAGTGGTTCTACAGAATGACAGCTGAAGAACCGTTAAGGGTTCTGTAACTGTAACCTGAAGAGCAGGATCTGTGCATTTAACACCATGCAAATGGTTCATATCTGAGAAAAAAGAAGCATTTAATAAATCATTTCAATATTGTTCTAATGGTTCTAAAGAGCAAGAGAACATTTTTGCTCAAACAAAGCGTTTTGTCCTAAAAGTGTCACTGCGAGAACTTGTTTATCTCAGAGAGACGGCGACTCCGAGGTGATGGACGACTCGCACTCCTCTTCATTTCAGCCCATTAAACTGTCTGTTGCTACAACAACTCCATCACAGAGCCACAAAATGCACACCAGACTCCGTGAACAAGGGCCAAAAGTTAACACTCCAGAACCGAGAACGTGTTCTGCATGCTAACTTCCTGACTCAAACGAAAGCTCTCTGCACTGTCCATCAAACAACTGCTGCTTTCAGAACGATCCAGAGGATCGAAATAAACGGAGCTGACCGGAGGGCTGGGTCAGGGGATCAGTTAAAGTTAAACCAGAGAACCAAGAGAACCGTTAAAGACATAAATCACATCGTTTTGTGAAAGTGTAAAGCTTTGTGTGCGCTAGTTTGCATCACTGAGGACGGCGGATTCGTCGTGAGGTCATCTGCTGATCGGGGAAGAAAGTTAACGATTAATCTGCTGATGAAAAAGTAAAAGTCACTCTGAGCCATTTAGCTTTTAGTGAATCAGTGACACTGTCTGTGCTCTTAGAGGGAAAAAAGCTACTGACTAAAAATGCGGTGCCGCTCAGGCAACATGGCGGTAATGTTTAATAAGGCCATGAATTAATTATATTAAGACACACACAGACATCAGTTATATTTTAGCCCATTTCAGCCGCAGGAGCCTCAGCATGGAGGGGCTTGATCATTTGACATGTTGTTTGTGTTTTTTCCCATGACAGCACATCCTCAGGTGTTTTATTCCTCTTATACCACAACATTTAGTGACTAAATTACATCACAATATATAAATACATTTCTTAGATATTGGAAGTATGATGATATTAGCATCTCAGATTAGCAATTCCAAACTCTGATCAAAAGCAACTTATTTAATGTTAAAGCCCCATTGTGTGTGATTCTGCCCCCTGACCCCCCCCCCCTTACCCCTCCCTCTCCGAGCGTGTATTAGAGTGTACGGTGGCCGTCAGGAGCCCGTATAGTACTTACAACTACTTACATTCACACTCCTTTGCTTTTTCTGTGCTAAATAATAAGTATGATCCTCTATTTTTCTAAATTTGGTTCTCAAATGTATTCTCCAGCTCCAGCAAACACTGATTCCTCTTCTTTCTTCTTCCTCGTCTTCCTTTCTCATTCCTTGTCGTGCTTCCGGTGCTTCCTTCCGGATTCACGCTGCCGCTTGTAAAACATGAAACTCAGAAGGCGCTCTCTAGAGGTTTGTCCGTTCTGGGCTTCTGTAGCGGCGCGACATGGCGGCTCCGTAGAGGTGGACCCGC
>JAQMYM010000015.1:578018-589287 GCA_030014255.1 Parauchenoglanis ngamensis | reverse complement strand
AGGTATAAAGGGCTCGTTCTAAACTTACGCAAACACAACGATTCAGAGTTACAGCTAATTATACACTAATGAGGACACACTGATGAATTACTTACATATATTATGGAAGATATATTCCATTTCTACTTCAGATACCCTCACACGGTGGCCCTTTAACATTTCGACAGCACCATGAAATTTGTAATACATATAGCAGCTATAAACAGTCGTTCCCGCACCAGACTCTCTTTTTTACTCTCTCTTGAAGTAAATAAGAAAAAAAAATCGCAGCTTGTTACATCATGTTACCGAGAAGCTGCACAGCAGTGTAAACGCCTCTGTCCTGAAGATGTCGGAAAATGTAAAGTTCCAGATTTACATCTGACTGTTACACAGCGCTCACACTGGAGACTCCTTCATACACGCGAAATTGAACAGAAATTAAAAACAATGTGTTTATTATCGGTGGAGCGTGCGCTGTACACGTCCCTGTGAATGAGCTGTTGCTATAGAAACGATAATGCATCAAAACGAGCGCATTAAAATAAACCTGCACTACTTTTCTATAAAATGCTGTTCATCAACACCTTCTGGACCAATCAGAATCCAGGATTCAGCAGCGCTGTGGGATAAACCTCTGATGATCTGCTGTTTTTGATGGTTTTGTTTGACGAGCATGTGCTGGAGATGTTCTGCATCGTAAAGAGATCAAGAAGAGCAATTATGTTCTCAGCACTGTTTTTTTCTAAACACACACACACACACACACACACACACACACACACACACACACACACACACACACACACACACACAGTTGCTCATTGTGGAGAAAAAAAGCGCTTGATGTTTGTGCTGCTCTGATGTGGAACCTTTGGTTTAGACTTGTGGACGAGTCAGTAGCTTGTGCTGGAGTTCTGCCCCGCCTTCATATCTCTCGTCCTCTCTGATATGCATCTTTAAGAGCTTTGAATTTTGAACCTGGTCCAAAAATTCCTGCTCCAGGCGCCCCTTTTTCCTGAACGTTCCACAGGTTTTTTTTTTCTCCTTCTCTTTAATTTATTATCGTTAATCAAAACTCCCGGTTGCTGATGGTTTCTTATAAAGCCTCATTATGTGCTGAGATGAGGATAAACGTTTGCTTTAGACGTCGCTCATTACGACAGGAATTAAAGATCATTTAAACATTTCTCTGAATGTTGAAGGAAGAGAAGGAGAAACGCTGCGAATGTGTTTTTCACTTCACGCTCCGCTTGTCCATAAATCACGACACATAATTCCATCAGTCGTGCTTTTCTCCCCGTCTGGTTGGGACATGTACGAGCACCTGAGCCGTGCGGCATGAAGACTGCGCCGTGTCGCTATGCCTCTGAAGCACGTTCTGTGCATACTCGCTGTATCACCACGGCGTGAGATACCCAGTAACCTGATGTTAACAATTGGCTGTCGGCGTTGCTGCCATTTTGTCTTCCGTCGTGTGTCGAAAGCATCGTACGGTAGAGCGGTGTAAATCTCACGGCTCGTGTTTTCCTGACACGTAGGCCTGTCTGCTGCTTGTAAACATTCCAAGAAGAGCTCCAGAAAGCCCATAGGGAACATTACTAGACACTGAGATTAGCGCAGCACCGAGACAAACTCTGGATAAAGCCCTTGAAGTTTTGCATTTGAGACGCGAGGAGCCAGCGTTCTGAGTGAGCTTTAGTAACGAGCCTCTTTGAAGGTTGCTCGCATGGTTTCTGCCGTGTGTTGTGGGATCGTTAAGCATCCGAGAACCCCATATGATACTTTCCCATGCTTGTGCGTGGGGTATAGTGGTCCCTCATGCGCGCTTCGCACTTCTCCTGAAAATGAATCAGGGTCTGAAGTGAAGTGGTGCTAGATGTGAATGTTTATAACTACAAAGCAAAAGCACTTTCTTTTTCCTTTCTTGTTTTCTTTCCTCCTTAACCTCAGACATCTTATGCAACTTCATGAGATGAATCACTGTCCTGGTGCCAACTGGTACATTTCATTCCTGAACATATCCACTACTGATAGATAAATATGTATATATATATATATATACACTGTTAGAAATAGTTCTAATACGATCAATTCAGGTTGAAAGTGAAATAACCTTCCAAGTCAAGAAGGAAAATAATTCTTAAAACAAGTAAAGTAGTCTACAGTTTGGTTAAAATTTGGGGTGTTTTTGGTTAAAAGTTAAATTTTCTAGAATTAGAAGTTCTAAGAAGTGAGAAATACGTCTATGTGCTGTTTTATTTCATTTAGATAAAAAATGTTGTTCATTTAAGAATCCCATGGAAATTAAATAAAACCTGGATAACAATGCAAATTTTTTTTAAAAGTAGGAATTTTGTGAACTACTTTTGCAGCTGTTTTATTTATTTGTTTGTTTGTTTGCTTGCTAACACTGGGTAAAACATTTTTAAAAAGTTTAAACCCTTTTTCTTGGCAGTGAAAAGTAATTCTGTGTAATTCTGGTTAAATGATTAATGTTACTGTGTAATAATACGACATGAATACTTAAATGTTGGAACAGTTTTCTGTGTGCGTCGCTAATCTTTGATTTCAATAATTAAAAAAAGGATTTGTCACGCTATCACATTAAACCATCATTTATTATTGAAAATGATTAGCATGAACAACGTTCAAGCAAACACTGTCAAAAATAAATGTAAGTAACTTGAACAGAAAGTCATTCAGAAGGAAATAAAACATTGTGTGTCTGACCACATGCCCTGGTGTTAGAGCAATAAAACCCTTGTAGACGTGCTGTTATAGGACAATAATCACAACGTCACTCAGTATTTTACACATAATGTTTATGACTTCAATCGAATCCTACTAGCAGCTCATTTTCCTAATTTGAAGCGTGGCTCAGGTTCATTCTGATGATTGTGAAAGGAATCAGGGATGAAACCTTGCCTGAGTATGAACCCTGACATCATGCTGTGATGTCCTGCAGGTTGTTACGACTGCACGTGCGTGCGCACCTTTAAAGCTACTGCATGCCTTTGATGTCATCGACTTAATCACCATGTGTACAGGTCGGCCATGTTGGGACAACATCCCGCTTCAGATGACTGCGCCTGAAATTACACCACTTTCCCCTCAAAGCAACCTGATAGGATAAAGCCTGAACTCAGGTGTAGGAGTCAGAGCTGAGGTTCTCTCAGGCCAGGGCCGCGTCTGTGGGGCAACGTCGTTAATAATTAACGCTCACACAGACCCTGCGGTAAGTGTGACGTGATGCCGTGATTTCACTTTCATACCAATGCCATGACAAAACAAATACACAAACGGTCCAGCTGGTTAAACCCAGGGTTATGCTTATGTTTAATAATAACAACTCACTTTATGCATTTTTTTTTTTTTAAAGCAATTTTGTTTGAGAGAAATAAATATAGAAGAAGTTGGCAATGAGACAGCAGTTCATCCCATCATGAAAAAGTTTAAGATTCTTGTAAGTTTTTGCAGGGAAAAAAAAAATCACATTTGCCATAAAACAGATTTGATCTGGGCAAAAATCAAGCAAGGTATGTAGCTATAAGCCAGCTTTCACCAACACTGAGTCCTGGAAAAGATCTAATGTCTATGTCTAAAATTTCCTGCTGAAAAAAAAACCCCACTGTAACAGATATCGAGTTCATAATTTTCCTCAACTCTGACTGTTTCCATTAGGGATTGTCTAAATCTTTACTTCATTCTAAAGAAATTATTTCTAAATCCCTCAGAATTCCTGCTATTAATAGAAGGTTGATAGACTTAGATACTGTAAGCTATTAGGAACCATTATAGGTCATCCCAAACACATTAAACCTCAGTTCAAACAACAATTTCCATTAAACTCCCATTACAGACAACCACAAACACCATAAGTCTCAGTACAAAGACCATTAAACTATCATTACAGACCACCAGAAACGCATCAAATCCCATTAGAAACAGCACATTCCAATTAAACCGCCATTACAGACCACCAGACACACATGGAACCCCTTTATTAACAATTTATTACCATTAAACTACCATTACAAATGAACAGAAAAACATTCTGAAAGATCATTAGAAACCATTAGAAAGAGATACATTCTGTTAAACTACCTTTATAGACCACCAGAAACACACTACAACCCAATAAGAACAACATATTCCCATTAAACTACCATTATAGACCACCGCAAACACATCAAATCCTTTTAGAAATAATACTTTCTGATTAAACCACCATTATAGACCACCAGAAACACATTAAACCTCATTAGGAACAACACATTCCCATTAAAACCATTTAAACCAAATTAGAAAGAACACATTCTGTTAAACTACCATTATAAACCACCAGAAACACTTTAAATCCCTTTACAAACAGCATATTTCATTAAACCTGCATTGCAGATCGACAGAAACACAATAAAATCCCATTACACACCACAGGAAACACATTTAAGCCCATTAGGAAGAATACATTCTATTACACTATCATCAGAAATACATTAATTAATTAATAACAGCAATTTATCAAGAATTACACTTAATTATTCATTAAAAATGATAAAATCATAGTGTTTTTCTATTTATGGTTACATTTAATGTCATATTTGTTTACCATGAACCTGTAACCTCATTGCAAAACTTTAAAAAAACATTGGAACCTTTTAAAAATCCCCCCTTTACCTCTGGATTTTGTTTTTGAGCAGGTTAGCATGAATACACTACATGTGCGGGAGATGGGAGATTGATAGCATAATGACTGAGAGCGCATGGTTTAGTAATTGAAACTGGCAGTATCAGCTTAAATTGTTTCATGGCTTTCTGCAATGATACATTTACAACAGGCCCGGACAAGACGATCGCGAGTCAGGAAAGAAAGCCTCTTACATTTCAAAAAGTTCCTGGAAAACATGACAGCATCGCACTGGTGAAGGACCTCATTGTAGGATAAACACAATGTCACCTTTCATACTCAGAGTCAACATGAATAAGAGGTGAAAAGTACAACAAAAAATGATATGTAAAGAAAAGTGAGGGGTTAACTGATAAAAAACATAAGCAGATCATTAATGTTATCCTCAAATTTCATGTAATGGAGTGTGTAAAAGATTCAGGCGCCAAATTTGCACAAATTATTGTAACTAGTTACAAAGTTTACAAACTCAGTTTTTATAAAATCACATCAAAATTAGAGTTGTGGGTGGGGTTAAGGGCGGGGTTAAGAGCAGAGTTACTGTTTGTAGCCTATCATATGATGTCATTCTTATGATGTGACATGTGGGAGGAGTTAAGGGCGGGATTAAGGGTGAGGTTAGTGTTTGTAGCTTTTTTTGACTTAGTAATTCTTTTGAAATCAATCAATGGTTAGGGTTGTGGGTGGGGTTAAAGATGAATTTAAGGGCGGGGTTAGTGTTTGTGTCTTCTCTTACAACGTCATTCTTAGGAAATCAAGGATTATAGGCAGGGTTAAGGGCGGGGTTACGGACTAAATTTGTGTTTGTAGCCTTTCTTACATCTAGCAAAAACTAGGTAAAGGTTGTGGGCGGGTTAAGAGTCAGACTTAGGATGTGACATACAGCATTTTTATGAGTTCAATCAAGGAGAAAGTTGTGGGAGGGGTTAAACGCAGGGATAGGGGAGGGGCTAGTGCTTGTACCTTTCCTTATAACCTCGTTCTTATAAAACCAATCAGTGGTCAGGGTGATGGGTGGGGTTAAGGGTGTGGTTTAGGGCAGAGTTAGTGTTTGACATCATGCTTATAAAGTCAAACCGAGTTTAGGGTTGTGGGCGGGGCTAATGGGCAGGGTTAAAGGTGGTATTTATGTTTAGACTTTTGTTACAGATTCACTTTTTTGAGCTCAGTCAGTGGTTAGGGCTGTGGGCCTGGTTCATGTCCCGATCATGCAAAATTATTCTTATGAAATTAAACCAGGGTTAGGGTTGTGGGTGGGGTTAAAGGCGTGGTGAAGGGTGGGGTCAGCATTTCTACCATTTCTTACTATTTCTACAAATTTCCCATGAAATGCTTTTTTAATAATTAAAGAATATTAAATCTATGAAAATCAAGTAATTGGTTTAGTAAATTGTAAATAGATTTATTTGGACATTTTAAGTGTAGCAACTAAAATTATAAAGCACAGAAATGTGACAAAAGACTCAGTTTGCTCAAACATGTTTCAGAATTTTGGAAATGTATTCATAGTGAAATAAAAAAAAAGAGTTTGTTTCACTGTGGGTTGTTTAATTCATTTTTATCCACTCATTTGAATTTGAAATGTCATGAAATTCTTTCCTGTCACTAATAAGAATGATATTAAAAGTTCTTAAAATGATGATCATTACTGATTTTGACACAGTTTTTATGTATTTTTTCTTGACTAAACAATAAATAAATGACTTTCCAACATACTTTTCTGTAACATTCTCTTTTGAGAGGGTCTTCACAGTGAAATAAATATTTAAATTCTAACCTCATCCATAGACTATTTAATTTAGATGTATTTAATTAAAGGATCATTTGTATAAATGGGTCAATCTTTTCCTATAATAATTCCCCATATAGAACAATCAGATAAGTATATCAACAATCAGCTGTTGAAGGTTAATTGTGATATGAAATGCTTTAAAAGCTTCCCTTGTTTACCTGCAGTGTCGTAAATGGCAGCTGCACAAAAAAGAAAAATATTTCATGATTTTTGAGATTTGTGTAATTGTTTTTAATGGAAATGTAATGAGTGCTAATTTTAAAATTACACCCCTAAAATGATACTTAAATACAGTAACTAAGTACAATTATGCAACAGTTTTCACACAGGTTTTAGATACTGTACAAAATACTGGATACTCTTTAAGTGTTCGGTCGTACTTTAATTTCAGTAATGTAAACTAAAACACTAAATATTTTACTCGGGTACTTTTGCATGATTTTGGACAGATTTTGTGATTTAGAACTAAATAAATGTAAGGTAAATAACTGTATTATAAGTACAAACTGTACATGGTTTCAGAGTCTAATGGTAATTAAAGCACTTATTTTTTTCGCTGTTGGGACTAAAAAGCCCGAGCTCCACTCCTTTAACCACGGTACTTCAGCAGTTCAGAGAGAGGTCAAAGGTCACGTTCGGTGTTCGAGCAGGCCAGCTGGACGCAGTGCTCAGTGATGTTAATGGTGTAACTGAACGGGACAAAAGGTGCAGGAGTAAAGCCAGATGCATCTTTGTTATCCTTCCAACAAAGGAGGCAATAGCAAGCTCCGCCCCCTTTGTGATCTGCATTAACCTGTAACCACGGCTATCGAGCTTCGCTAGCCATCCACTGGATTCTTTTACAAACCCGGGAACTTTGAGAACTCCATGTTACAATGGGCTCTAAAGGTTTCAACAGAGACAAATTAAAGTTTGTCATTGTCAGAGGAACGTCCCAGGTTTCACAGCCGTCCTCGTCCATTTGTGTGCCGACTCAGAGGAGGTGTCAAAGTCAAAAGGACGGCTTTCAAACCGCTTCCCAGAAGAGGAAAATGACACCGGTGCTAACGCTAACTCCACCGCCGTTCTCTATTGTTGGAGCCGTCTCGGGAGCTGAATGTAGCACAGTGACATTCTCGGTTTAAAGCGAGAGGTGATCTAACCTCGATCTGTCTCTCAGTACAGCAGTGGCGGTGTGGGAAGAGCTGCGACCCTGAATAGCCATTAGCAGGACGTTATGATGGGCTGTAAAGACATTAGCACTACACACACACACACACAGGTTATTAGCCACATTGTCTTTCCAGTGCTGTTAATAAGGCCTCATTAACAGCTAATGCACAGCTCGACTTTAACAACCCATAACTTTCTCATGTTGAAATGCTGTAAATCCCTTAACTACAACACAAGTGTTTATTGGCTCAATTTGCTTAAGAGTAGCTCAAAAGTGTGAATAGATGTTGGGTTTAAAGTTTTAAAGCCTCTAGCTACAAATCACAGGTTTACATTAATATGGAATGGAAGGAGCGCATTATCATTTCTATAGTAAGAGCTCATTCACAGCGCACGCTCCACTGGCAATAAACAGGTTTTTAAAAATCGTTGATGTGGTGAAGTTTTCTTTAAGGAGATTCTTCTTTAGGAAGAATCAATCAATTTTTCCCAACAGAAAAAGTCCAGTGTAGAATGATTTCAGGGAACAATTAATTATACAATTATACAATTAAAGAACCCTTGAAGAACTTTACGTTTTCTAACTATCCCAGAAAACTCACAACATTCAGCTAACGTTATCTTATGGTTCTCCTATAGGTAGATTTACAAGAACCTTCTCCCAGCATTAAGAGAACATTCTCTACAGGTTATTATGGATCAGAACGTTCCCCAAATGTTTTGGGAACTAAAAACGTTAACGTTATTTATTAATACAGCCATTTGAGAACGTTCCTAGAAGATTGACAGTGTAAAGTGATAGATGGCTAGGAGAACGTTTATACAACCAAAAGGGAATGTTCTTCAAAGGTTCCCACATTACAAACATTAGGAGAACATTAGGAGAACATTCCATAAACCAAAACATGCTACAAAAAACTAACACTATATTTGCGTAAAACAAACTTTCCTGGCAAACTATAAAACGACCAAACAAACATTGAAGGAATGTTCAAGTAACCAAAAAATAGCATTCCTGGAATGCTCTAGGAACCAAAAGTTGTTAGCGGAGAAGTACCAGGAAGTAAAACGTTAAACTCCTGACAGGATCTAGATACTATACGAAAATAACCAGCAATAATTTAAGGTTTGTAACGCACACTTCCCCAGTTTATAAGATAATTTAGCGGTCATAGCTTCTAGAATTAAGAACCCTAAAGTTACATTAGTACTTGGCGAAGTCTTAAACAAAGGGGTTCTTTAAAGGTTCTTTCCTAGTTTGCTGGATAGTTAAGAATTTTTAGTTCGATCATTGTTGGAACAGATGGAATTGTTTCGGATACGGATAAAAAAGACTCTGTTACAGGATTCTACACAGAACTGCGACCCACAGCAAACTCTGAGGAGGGTGTAAGGGTTAAAAATGTCACAGCAGTTACAGTAGAAAGTGTGTCTCGATTAACCTGCGAAATGAGCAATCTGAAGTGGCAAACTAAAAAACAACATGAAATCACATGAATTTCTAAAAAACTCTTTAAAAAGTTTATACGCTCGCATGAGGTGGGATTTCAGGCGACTCGACAAAGCAGTGTTTCGCAAAATTGAAACAGAAACATGTTTTTCACATTTAGGTCACATTGACACAACGTGATAAAGAGGCATGATGTGGATGCCGTGGAAATCACCATGCTTACACTTATCAGGCCTCGGAGACCAACTGCCATGTTTAATTGTATGACTATAGCTAGAGGAGAAAACCAGCTTTAATCACATAACCTCACTCAGTGGAAACACACACCAGTCACAAACGAGTTTTGCCGACTCATTAAAAAAAAAAAACTTTTATTTTGCACACATCTGCGATGGAAACCCGCCTAGTGTTAAAGGTCTAGCTAACAGAGAATACTATTAAAACATTTACAAAAGTGTTCAACAACTCTAACAAAATCAGGCTGTAACGTTCCTGCAGTGTTCTTACAAATACGGTGTTCATGAATCCAGATAGCTGGGAAACAAATTTTTCTATTCAACACACAGTCTTCCCACTGAGGAAATAATAAAAAATAAAAATAAAAAAATTATAAAAATATATATATCAGACAAACTGGCATGTTTGTGGAATAGTAACATTTCCTTGCAAGCTAGCGCTTATAGCTATCAGTCGGCTGTTATTGACTGTATTTTGTGATATCAGTAGCCATGTTTGCTAACAAGCTAACATTTGATCCAGATAAAGAAATTCTAGCTAACTGTTATATGGTGCAATTAAAACTGAGTGAACACAGTTTTTCAGACAGAAGTGCTAATGTGGTTTAGGACACAGCCATGTAGCTGAACACTGGAATGTTCGGGAAGCCGCCATCTTGGATCATATTTTCACTCAGTGCAGTATGGTGTGGTGTGATTTGACTCCGCCCCCTTACAAACCCCTCACTTAACTCACTTTTTAGCAACATTAGCCTAAAGAAACTGTGTATAGTTGACTTTTTTTGCTGAGTCACTGCATCATCATTGTTGTTGCTGCTCCAGCAGATGAACCCATGACAGAGTGGTGTCATGTGTGATGAAGCAGAGTTACTGTTACCACACCGAAGCTGATTACTGTCCTGTAACTGCACATCCCTAAGCCTGTGCAGGAGAACCTGAGCGCTACGCACAGAGCACACGCTGTCAGCTCGAGTGTAACTAACATGATTAATTACTTGGTGTGTTTTGTTGACTCGGAGCTGAGTTTGAGAGGAATACACAGGTTGAAACAAGCCTCCTGTGCGTTCTGCTTCTGTCACAGCCTTAATCATTCATGTGTTTAAAAAAAGCAACAATAAAATGTAACATACACTTTTACTTCCTGTTAACAAATATAAAATCATGTCTTTAGGCTCATGTATGAACTTGTATGAAAGTCACGCTTCAAAAAGGAAAGATTTTATAGTGAGGTATCTGACAATCTCACACACACTCAGGCATACATGAACAACAGACACTTCCTTCTTCCTGTTTAAGTCTTTTGGCCATATATAGATTCAAATATACACAGTTAAGAAACGTCCACATTCCCATCAAATGATTGATCAAACTGTAATGAATTTATTTTTAAATTCTCCGCAGGAGCCTTTACACTAGAAATGTGGTGTTCCAGATAGTTGGAAAACGTTCGTACCTTGCACTTCACCACTGTGTTTGTGTAGATTTGCGTATAAGGAGACCGCTATTAAGCAAAATTAATGGCACCCCTATAAATAGATGTGTCTATAGAAGCGATGCACTGCGATGGCTGAGCTGCATTACTGGAAGATTTAGCACATGCCATGCTTAGGAGGCGCTCTTTCACCATTTAGTGGGCATTTTGTCATTGTCAGCTCTCTGTCCTGAGTGTTGTGGTTGTGACTATATGTAAATAGCTTAAACACTCTTAGTAATTTATGATTGATTGGCATTTATCAACACACGTAAGCACAATGAAAATCAGCTAAATCAGCAAAATTTTAGTTTTGTTTGGCCACAAAAAAGCATTTACACACAACAAGTGAATTATTGGCACCCTTAAAAAGAAAAATAAACATTACACACAACAATACAAATTTTTCACACAATCAGAAAATATCCATCCATCCATTATCTATAGCGCTTTATCCGTCTGGGTCGCGGGGAAGCTGGAGCCAATCCCAGCATGTTGG
>JAQMYM010000015.1:485277-500787 GCA_030014255.1 Parauchenoglanis ngamensis | reverse complement strand
GTGTAGTGGTGTTGGTGTGTGTGCAGTGGTGTTGGAGTGTGTGTAGTGGTGTTGGTGTGTGTGCAGTGGTGTTGGCGTGTGTAGTAAGGTTTGTTTCTGTCTAAAACGGTCCTAAAGCCGAACCCTGAGGAACGCCTCAGAAAAATGACCAAGAAGAGAATATTATTCAGTTAAGCGTGTAAAAAGTATAATTTAATTAAAATTGATTGGTATAAAAAGATAATGAGTTTTAACATGAAATAGAAACTACAAAAAAATATTTACAGAAGAGAAATGCTAAAACGTAAAGTAATTGTTGGTTCTTCTGGAGCTCCTAAAGAGAGCTTTACATTTATATATATATATATAATACAGGAACAAAAAGGAAACGAACATCCAAACGTTTTCAGTGCTCACTCGACTGCGTTTGTGTGTAGGATAAAGAATCGGTTTGTGAATGATGATTAGAGTGTCCCAGTGTCCCCATGTCCGCGTGTCCCCGTTTCCGCGCGTCCCCGTGTCCGCGTGTCCCCGTGTCCCCGTGTTGCGGCGCTCCAGAGGATCTCCGTGTTGGTTTAGGAAGCGTGTTGTCGGCTACTTCAGCGTGATGATATTATAATCAAATCCTCCAGCTTTAACAGAGACTCGCTCACATTTGCGCTGTTTTGGTGAGTGCGTTTACTTTTGCTTACATTATGTGGGGATTCTCAGCGTCTGCGTTCATTTCTTCTCCTTCTTCTGGTGATGATGATGACGCTGCTTCTTAGTGATCGTAGTTATGTCACCACAAGGGGGCGCCCTGTGACCAGCTGATATGCGTAAGCCTGTTCTCCAAATCATAGTAAAGTTTGTGGTTTTCTTTGCATCTGTTTTAATAAATCTTGATGCCCCCTGGTGGTCAGGGGCAGTAAGCGAGCACCGCTTATAATAAACGGTCCTGGTGCTAAATCAAATAAAAGTGGCTGGAGGTGCAGCTTACTGTTTCAGCGTTTGATCAGTTACAGTCAAGGAAACATTACATCTTTATTATACTTAGAAACACAAATAAGGATGTAAAGGTCCTAAACCCAACCCCTGAGGGACCTCCTGTATGGGCGGAGTTAGGTGTGAAATCGCTTCAGGTCAGGAGTATTGCTGTACGTGATGATTCCCGTCTCAGTAACAGTGGATTTTCACATCATTTTATCAAGAACAGTCTGTAGTTTTTTCCTCCCAAGTCCCTTTAATCAGGAAGTTTCAGCTAGCAGACGTCATGCTGTTAGCCAAAACACAACGCACGTGTTACATCAGGTTGAACAGAACTCAGGTGTGTACTTCCTTCGGTGTGGCTGTTTATGCAGGTAAGAACGCACTCAGGTGACCTCACTCTGGCGTCTCGGCGACGTGTCCAACTGAACTCTGAGAAAGTGAGTCGACTCGGAATCGACTCGCCTGCAGGAAGTGAATCAAACATGCCGTGTGTTTTCATTTGCAGCAGTTTTTTTGTCAAATATATATAAATATAAATATATTTTTGTGAAACTGAGGCGAAACGCAGAGCTGCAGTGCTGTAGAGATGCCGTGTGTTTTGGAGATTCAGACTGACAAAGCAGACGAGGACGTTTTCGTCCCTGCAGTTCCTCAGTAGCCGTAATTACATGCTGTGTAAACCAGACCAAATGAATCAAACGACCTGAAAGATTAAAATGAACTCCGATTCAGAGTCAGTAAACGGGCTAATAGGTGTGAAATCGTGTTGGCGATGACGCAGCAGAGTAACGGCGCTGCGTTTGAGAGACGTGACCGGGGACGGCGTGATCACAGGCCTGAAGGTCACGACGTGTTTCATCTCTGTGAGCTGACGGAGAAAGGACGAGAGATGGAATGCTGGCGTGAGATTCTCTTTCACAGCTCGGAAGTCGCCTTTTCTCTCTCTGCTTTTAACCTCTGCGTCATCGACGCTCTTATTAAAGTCTTTAAATAAATCTGCGTTTTTGGGCTTCTTTTAAAGCTCCTCTTTCTTACAGACGTGTAATATAAAGCCTTCAAATCCGCTTCCTTGCTCCTCTTTCTGGTAATACAGTTATTTTCTGTTTTTACACCTCCCGTTACATAACACGTGAAAAAACCCAGCCATCTGTTTTCTGCTGAACGGCTTTGTGTCTAAAAGCAGACGTGTGAGAGTTTTAACAGCGGCTCCGACGCCTCAGGCTGGAATATCATATGACCGTCTCAAGGTGACTGTAAGCACCAGCTTCAGGGTTAAAGGCCTCGTCTGCTTCCCCACACAGCGGCCTGCAGCGCGCTCAACCCCGCCAGGAGCAGGCTCGAGTGTGGGACGTCTGTAAAGCGCGTCGGCGGTGTCCGTACAAGCTCCGAATAATAACACGCCCTGCGGTGGCTTTGGGCAGGAATCGGTCAGGAATTATAGTGAGTGCAAAAGTGTTTCGTTTGGATGATAAACATCCAGGATGGACGCTGAAGATGGCAACAATCGCGGTCAAACGTCGTGATCGACATTTCCGCCACGTGCACAACCTGTGTGTTCGATTTGACGCGCCGCTGCGCCGTTTAAAATTTGCGCACTACACAAGTAAGTGCATGGCGTGCACAGGGTTCCGCATGAACGTGTACAGGGTTCCGCATGGCGTGTACAGGGTTCCGCATGGCGTGCACAGGGTTCCGCATGGACGTGTACAGGGTTCCGCATGGCGTGCACAGGGTTCCGCATGGCGTGCACAGGGTTCCGCATGGACATGTACTCGCGCGACGGGGTGTCGTGTTTTACTGACGAAGCGCCATGTTGGTGCTCCCATGAACATTTTTAAATGTAAGTTCGTCCTTTGGTGCTTCTTCTGTAGAAGTGTCTGGTGATGATATTAACACAAAAACGTGTATAAACGCTTCATGCCTTAAAGCTAGCTCGGGCTTGTTACATCACAGCGTCACAGCAATTGTTTCTTTGATTTATTTTATTATTATTATTATAATTGTATTTTAGAATTAGATGCTCGGAA
This sequence comes from Parauchenoglanis ngamensis, assembly GCA_030014255.1. Classification (NCBI taxonomy): domain Eukaryota; kingdom Metazoa; phylum Chordata; class Actinopteri; order Siluriformes; family Auchenoglanididae; genus Parauchenoglanis; species Parauchenoglanis ngamensis. The sequence continues at coordinate 497,812 of JAQMYM010000015.1, read as the reverse complement.
TGCTGGGAATATTTTTGCGATATTTAAGAGGGTTTTTTTTCTTTCCAGAAATGATATATCCGTTGCTCTTTAAAAAAAAAAAAAAAAAAAAAAAAAAAAAAAAAAAATGTATTTGCAATGTCAAATTGCACATTAAGCATCGCCCGCTAGTGTTGCTAACGGTGTTCAGTGCAAAATCCTATACATACCTCAGGTTCTGTAACGTTTCTTGAGGAAAACGAGATTTAACATCAACCAGATTTAATGCAAGACTATAAGGGGGGCACTTACTTATGCTCTGCTTCAGGAGTACACCATGTCTCAAATCTGTGTGTGTGTGTGTGTGTAATGATGGAGTTGTAAAGACCTATGACCCCCAAGGAGAAACGATGTTTTGCAAAGTCGACTCGTCGTGTAATCGCTGAAATAAAAAAAGTTTGCGTGATTGATATTTAATTCGTTCTTATAAACCAGCCTGGGCCGGAATAAGAGAATGCATTGCGCCAGCTGGTCCTGTCCAGACGGAGCTGGTTTGATGCTAGCCTGCACTCGCCATGATTTTCCGCGCGGATAAATAACCGCTGGCGTTCTCGCTGACTTTCTGACCGTATGTTTCTCCTTGTGTCGTAGGTCTGTAGATACTTTGCACCAGTTTTGCTGTCCGGCTCCGTTGCACAATAAGCAGCTAGCCGTGCCTGCGCCTCTCAAAGAGTGCAGGTAAGCGTCATGCTAGTCCCAACACTTAGCCCGACTAGCTTCATCGCTAAATCGCATTGCTTAAATCAGCCGAACAGACATCTCGTACAAATGGTAACGTGGCTAAACATTAGGAAACGGGCTGCATGCTAACCTGGACATGCTAGCATGATTGCGTACTAACTGGCAAGCCTTCATTATTAGCCCCGTTAGCATGGCAGGTTTCTGGGCCAAGTTACATGGTGTTACTTGCTGTTGCTCTTTGTTTGGTCTCCCGTGGATGCATTTGTCGCCTCATTTCCTGCTCAGATGCATGTTTATTTCCTGTCTAAACAAGAACAGACAGCAGCTTTTTTCCATTTTCATTATTTTATTGTAATATTGTAAACATAAGGAATTTAATTAAACCTCATTAACACTTTCATTTCCCCTGAATACAATAAAACCCGGGTTAATTACAGAGTTATTTCTTTCATTGTTGTCTTGCTGTAGGAAAAAGTGGAGAGTTATTCACGGTACTGCATAAGAATTCACCCCCCTTTTGAATTTTTACACTTTGCATAGTATTACAAGTGGAAGTGAAATCGAGTCACATTTGATTATCATGTCATGAATGTAAAACGTGAAGAAAAAAAAATCAATCCTAATTGCGACTAGAGGCGACCGCTCACTAACCATCACTGAGTCTGAGGTCGAGGGCGACTCTGAACACGTCGACACGTCCAGCGCTCAGATTTGGAGACCCTGAAATCCCTCAAAAATGGAAATAAATGTTTTCTGATGTAACAAAACCAAAATTGTAACTTTTTAACCTTGGAACAAGATGCTATGTTGGGGAGAACCCCAAGCCCCTGAGTTCTCCCTCTGCTCTGTGAAGCACGGCGGTGGTAGCCTCATAGCGAGCGCTTAGCGTGTCTCTTTCTCCACACTCTCCTCCGCTGCGCCCACGACCGCATGGTATCAGGAACATTCTGTGTTCTAACATCGCGTTTCATAAACCCGCAGAGAAAACGCTAATTAGACATGAGTTCTAGCGGCGCGTCAGATGCGGCGTGGTCACACAGCATCACACCGTGCTCACTTCCTGTTTGCTCCATCGTGCATCATGCTCTCTTCCTAACGCTCTGGCTGCTTAATCATCACATCATGAAACTAGAGATTTTATCCACCGCTCTGAACCGAATTCCTTCTGGCAGCCATTTTGTGTGTGTGTGTGTGTGTGTATGTGTGTGTGTGTGTGTGTGCGTGTGTGTACTGCATGTCTTCTGCCTTTCTGCCAGGCATGATAACGATCTCCACCGGTTCTGTTGTCCGTCCTCCGGGAGCAGCAGCTAGCCGAGAGCGACGCGGAACCTCGGGCCAGCCCGCGACTCCTCCCTCCGTCTTCCTCTTCATCCTGTCTTTTATGGCCTGTTTTCTCTTCCATGTGCACGAGCGAATGTTCCGTGTATCGTCCGAACCACCGCTGCGGCTCCCAGAATCAGGGGTTTTGGGAATTTTAACTGGAATGCGCGTCGTTCTCGACAGCAAGGAAATGTTATATTAATCTCACCCCCAGGTGCTGCAGCGTTCACTGAGTTTATAGAGATTAAACTAAATGAAATGTGTTTATGGGTAAATCTTCCAGTAAAACCCCACAGTGTGCCACCGTGCATGAAACAGAGCCATATTTCCCTTTCTGAGATTTTGGTAACAGAATAGTTGTTCAGTATTTTTGCATTCATTAATTAAGGATATTGGATAATTGAAAAAGGAAAATGTTTAAATGGCAAATCCGTGACTTAGTGTGAGGTGTTCATGGAGATGAGACTGATGCACTTACAGACCTGTAATTTATTGGTAATGATGGCGGTTGGTCACGTCACTCGCACTGACGAGTGTTTAAGCGCAGCAGGCGATCACACCGAGCGGAGAAACATCACCAAGGCCAAAGGAATTGAAATGGAGATGAACGTGATGGCGAGGTGTCGAGAGAGCTGCTCACCTCAGACGGAAGCGCACGCAAAGAAAACAGGGATATTTACAATAATTATCACTTCTGTTTATAAATACATGCATATCTAATTACAATTATTTATTACAGGTTATAATCTTATAATTATGCATATAAATATAACAGTTATTGTTTATTTTTCTACTCTTGGCTAAATGTGAATTTAATCCTACAGCTCTAAATGATGGTCGTCGTGCAGGAGGCCCGTGTGGATTTTTATATGATTTAATTTTAGAATTTAGATTGATTCATATTTATTAATGCTAGTTCTCTCCGTTATCTATTTCACGCTATTCCCTGATTTTAAGTAAATGTACATTTTATTTCACTTTTTTCCTGGTTGTTTTTGTTTTGAATTTTTTCCACTGATTATTGTGTTTATATGTATATATTTTCATTTAATTCGTATGAATTCTTTGCTGTCTTTAACTTGGTTTAGGAAAGTGCAGTATAAATAAAGATGATGTTATTATTATTATTATTATCAGTGATATTCCTGTAGAAGCTGAGGGACAGTAGAAGGTCAGGGACGTAAAAGCGGATCCTCAGATTTACAGGAGACTTTTCTTTTCTGTTTTTTTGAGCTGACGGAGAGAAAAGGTGAGCGGAAGACATCGGCAGGACATGACATCACGTCACCTCAGACGTTCTCACACTCGTGTGTTTCGCTTCTGTTTTTCCCTCTGCTATTTTTTGTCTCCATCATTAACAGTTAACCTTTTATTATTATTATTACTGTTTTATATTATTATAAGGATTTATTTTTAATCGAATATAGATGTATATTTAAAGCCTGGTGTAAAAATGTCATTCCATCATAGCCAGTTTTTCCTCTTTGCACTTCTCGTTGGCGTCTCGGCGTTTTCGGTTCCTGCAGTGTGCCTGTAGGGGGCGCAGTGTGATCAGGTCACTGCAGCAGGATGTCCTCCAGAGGGAACGTGAGGCTGATAATGCAGCAGTGATGTAAGAGCTTCTCGCAGCTGCAGTGTCTGACGTCAGCCCCTTTTCCCTTTCATCCTTCTCTCTCTCTTTCCTTGTACTTTTTCTCGCCAACACATCGCCCCGCTGGGAACTTTTTACATTTAAGCAGTAAAAAAGTCCCGTCTTTACCCAGCATGCATTTTACACCACGCGTATATAAATCTTATTTTAAGGTCAAGTTAAAAACAGTCCGGACAGAAATGAAGCGTGCACGCGCTCCCTCAGATGCTGTGTCCCGCGTGAACGCGCGCGTGTCCTACGCCATGACGATCCTCTAACAATAGACCCGTGATTAAAGAAGACGGCTTCCTTACGTTCCGCTCAATCAGCACGCGCAGAAATCTTGAGATCTTTGTTTTTCCTGTTTGTTAGCGTGTTTTGTTTCTCGTCATCATCACCGGCGTTTTCGTAGCCGTCCCGTGCGTTTGTCTCCGACTGGTGGATTTTAGTACAGATTTATGATCCGAAATTGCTCACACTGAAAGAACTTCGCTGTGGTCAGGATGCACTTTTCGGTGATATCGTGAGGATCCTGGTGTTTTTCTGGACGTTCTTTAGGAGCAGTAATGAGCTGGAAGCTGCTGAGCTGACTTTATACCGAACCTTGTTAAATATTTGTGAAGAATTGATTAAAAGTATTCGTTTTGTAGATATTGCAGGGGTTTTTAATGAAACGCTGCTTTTTTGCTGTTTTTCTCTAACCGAACCTAAATATCATGCCGCATGTTGCGTATCGTAACCACGTCTCTGTGATCTGCTATTTCGCCGTATCGCTCGCTCATTGAAATGAGAAACTGCGGATGCTTTATTATTTTCTCTGAAAAAGAGGGACGAACTCACGTGTCTAAAACTTTAAACCTCTCACTTGTTCCTGATGTTTTTTAATCAGTGGTGTTTGAGCCTAATTACAGTAATTACTAACACGTATTGGCTGAAGAATTAGCATGACAGCTTTGGAAGTACAGATGAGGAGATGAGAGCTGGACAGACTGAAACACTAAAGCGCCGCTGCATCACTCTCCTTAGGTAAACATGAAGCCAGGGTTAAGGGTGTGTTCCATTTGTACTGGGAGGTCAGGATTTCTGAGTTCCCAGTTGGAAATGTCAACTGGAACGCCCCTGAAGTCGGATTATTGCTAATTGCTGGTACCGGTTTTCCGACTTGTACTGAAACACGGTCCACTCGGATGTGACGTCGTTCCCAGATCCGACTTCCGAGGCAAATGGGACAAGGCATAAATCCTGTGTGTGTGTGTGTGTGTGTGTGTAGGATTGTGTAAAAAAAAAAAAAAAAAAACTGCAAAATCCACATTAACTTGCAATTAAAGCTGATTAAGTTATAACGAGGAAATGATATGAAATTAAAGACAAAATAATTTCCAAAATGTATACTGTATTTTAGACTCGCCACTAAACAGTATTTCACCTCATTTGTTTCACATTTCTGAATTTTCTCCACTTTATAAAAGCTTTCTCAGGCGTCTGTAGATGCTTATTAAGCAAAACCCGCCGCACAGAGAGCAATTTCCCATGTAGTGCAACGAACAGCTCTCTCTCCTGTTCCAATGACATCATCGTACAGGAGATACAGGAGGCCCCGCCTCTCTGACCGCTCCAGCCAATCAGCAGCTGTCAGCCACTCATTTGCAAGTTCAGTAGTGATGGTGTTGCCTGGCAACCGGGATTCGGCATGTCTGAGAGCCGCAGAGGATCTGGGAATCGCACGCGAGAAGCCGAGAGACGCCGGACTGCAGAGTGACGAGGAGGAGGAGGAGGAGGAGGAGGTGTTCTCCTGCATGGTGCTGATGACCTTCTGCAGATGGTCACCACCTGAGGGACAGGAGGGGTGCGCACACACACACACACACACGTGTAGCCTGTAGTAGGTCTGGATGAAGCTCGCCCATGAATCTAGGCGCAGATCTGGAGTGACCGTGTTCTTTGACCTGGAATTCCCCAGCACACATCTGGAATCGTTTTAGCCGTTCCTGGACATGCAGCTCAGAGGAACCTGCACTCCAGTTCCGGCACACTAAGGAGGATTTTGTGTCTGTTATTGAGGATGGAGCGCTTGGCATCGTCATGGCCACTCGTCCCAGCAGGCGTTCAGTGTAAACGCTAAGCGTGCTCTCAGGTGTACGGAGGATGATGATGATGATGATGGATATTTCTCATTTCACCACCTGACCACAAGACTCTGAATCCCTGACGATGTCACGGTTTAAAGCTCTGTGCTTAGATTATTGGCAGTTTCTGTGTCTGCAGCCTCCGAGTGGCTTTTTTAAAAGGTAAGTGAAGCTCTGAGCTGAAATTATTTTTAGAACGGAATTATTTTTAGGCCAGAAGTTAATTTAATGACCTGCATTCAGTTTTTACCTCGCGTTTTGTGTTAGTGGTGGATCATTTTACAATTACATTAGAGGTGTATTTTTGTACTGGATTACTTTATATTGCATTATAAATACTGCTATTTTTACTATAGTCATTTTTTTATTTTTAAATTAATTTAATTATCATTATTCATTTTATTACATATAATTAAATTCATTTTGGATTTCAGGCACATTTAAACACTTTGTTCTCCAAAGTAATTACTAAATAATATTATCAGTGTAGTAAAGAAGGATAAACCCTACATCATATTCGTGCGTTAAACACCCAAAACGTTGTGTATAAAGGAAGAGCAATAGCGGGCCTAAAACAGAGCCTTGTGGGACGCCATGTTAATTGTTCCATATTAATCTCTTTTGCACTTTTGTGCTGATGATTTAGTGATATATTTTACAGAAAATGTATGTGTGAATCATGTAAAGTTAAAGAGGGAAAGCTGGGGTTTACATTAGGATGAAAATTATGTAAAATAGAATAAAAAGAAGTGAAATATGGAAGTCTTCACCGTATCTATTTACAATGTTTTGTACTTGTGGGTGTAAATTTGTAGAAACCTGCAGCCGTGATGTTTGTTTTAACTTCCTTCCCAACGTGGCGTTTTCTAGCGCGTGGATCTCAGAGTTAGCTGCCGTTGTTCCAGACCATGACTACCTTTATTACTTTATTTTTTAATTTGAAAGCGGATATTTTGTAACGTTGCTAGTTTGAAAATGTTTTAGCATGGACGTGCAGAAACGTAGATTTTTAGAAACGATGATGCAGACGCCCACGTTCACTTGACGTATCTTTCCCTGATGTATCACGTTTCTGAGGCCTTTTCTGGAAGTAAACGAACAGCATCAGCCTCGACTACCAGCGGTGAACGCGGCACGGATAACGAGTTACTGACCTTAACGCACGCCCGAAACTAAAGAAATAGTCACTTTGCTTTGTAAATCTGTACATCATGGAGATTCTTGTAGGCTTAGGAGGTCGTGAGTGTAATCCAGGTTTAATTTTCTCATCTCCGCAGGATTTTGCTCCACCGTGCCTGTGTTTGCATGAGTTAGAACCATGACGTCGTTCCGTTACAGCTGTGGCAGTGTAAAGTTTGAAAAGCCTCATTATGCTGTAGAGAAATGGCATTTCCAGAAACGCAGACGCCTTAAGCGTAACTCCATCTCGTCCTGCGAGAACAAGGAGGCTGCTGTGCTCCGTCCCTCCATCTACAATAACACGCCTGTGCTTCGTTTCTGTGTTTGCGTTATGGTTGAATTTAACTCCAGCCTCATTTTAACCCCCGAACTCGGCGTTCAGATCCTCCTCTGAGTGTGAAGGCGAGGCATGTTTGGATGCACGCCCAGATCCAGTTGTTGTTGGAACCTGCAGGTCGTTTCCATCAGGGCCAGACTGAGGAAACATTTTTCAGAAGAGAAAAGGGTGGAAGAAGGAAAATAAGATCTCATGGAAGATGGAATTACCCTCATCTCTTTCTCTCGTTACAGTTTCACATTAAAATAAACTTGGAGATTTTTTTTTTTAGGCTGTCCCGGTCAACTCCGAACCTCCATCCGTGCCCACGCAAGAGGAAGAACTCCAGCTGCAGAATAAAATTTCATTTTCTGTCACGAGCCATGATGAAATCTGTGGAAAGCACAGAGAAAGAGGAAGCGGTTTCCTAGACTAGAGCTTTTGTTTTCACAGACGTGCCACCTGTGTGTCAGATTTAGACGTTCTGGTATTTAACTCGTTGTTTTCTTCTCCTCCGTGGAGAATGTCGCGCGTCCTGGTGAGTGATGTTACAGCTCTGTGGAGTGGCATGTGGAAGCACTGCATCTCCGTAAGAACTAAAAGGTAGGAGCTCACGCCGTCTGTGTGTCAAACACACCATATATGAGAACATTTGAGTGTTTAAAACGCTCACAAGTAGTAGCTGTATCAGCTGAACAGTTAAAGGCTTTACAGAAGATCTGCTGCATTTTCTGCGTTTGTTGGTTGAGGGACATTCTTTCGTGTGGTTAAAGATGGACTCTAAAAATGCTGTTCCCTCACCAGCCTCTGCTTTTTTCTCTCGGTTGAAGTTAATAAGACAAAACAATGCAGCTCGTTACATCATACTGAGACACCGCAAAGCAGAGTAAACTCCTCCGTCCTGCCGATGTGGGAGAGCGTCCGCTTCCAGCCTTACCTCTGACTGTTCCACCGCGCTGACACTGGAGACTCCTTCATACACCATACATTACACACAGTTTCCCCATATCGATGATTTGTTTAATTTGTCCGTCAGCGGAGCGCCTCCTGCACACGTCCCTGTGAGTGAGCTGTTGCTATAGAAACGATACCGTATTAGACCGTGCGCATTAATATAAACTTAACATTAACATCAAATTCCAGATTCAATTCCTTAAAGATTAAAAAAAAATTATAAAAGATTGACTGATTACAACTTTAATCAAAGCATAAGTATTTATAAAATATTTATAATTGTATTATTAAAATATATATGTATATATAATTATGTATTTTTTTTTGTATTTATACACACACACACACACACACACCAAAAAAACAGTACACACACTTCAGGAACACTTCTACACATGGAAGCTAACGGCCACCACGTTGAGCTCCTCTTGTAACTGTAGAGGTCAAAGGTAACTTGTATTAATCTCATGACGTCTGAATAAATTTAGTACTAAAATATTTATACAAATTTTTATTTTCCTGAAGTGTGTGTATATATATATATTAGATTAAAATTACCTTTATTGGGAAATTCTGTCTGGTACTTTAGAGTTACCCTAGAGGACTTTTATTTTGAATTCCCTTTGGAGCTGCAGTGAGGGAGTCACTGTGACAGACTCTCTCGGTCTCACTCTTTATAGTTTGCAGAGACGCAGCCTCTATTTGTTTGACAATGTAATTTTTATAGAAGTGTTTTTGCAGAATTGTTAAGCAGAACAGAAGTTAAGTTTATTATGGTTACCCGGTACTGGGCATTTTGGATTCCAGTGCTGTGGTCGTACATACATGACATGGTTGCAATATATATATATATATTTTTTAGTGGCGTTAAATCGGATGCTACCAGCACCCTGCTTCAGAGTGTGAATGAAATTTGGTTTCAGGTGTTTTTATCGGATTATGAGGACGTGACGTGTCCCGGCAGTGCGTCAATCAAATAAACCCCGCCTCTTGTTCAAAATGACATCACCAATCTTTTTTTTTCTTTCTTTTTTTTTGAATGATTACCCCGCTATTGTAATGTTTCGTTTGTGAATACTATAAGAGAAGATTCTGTTTAAGAGATTTTTTAATCACATTGTTCATAAGTAGCTCTTTAAAGCCTTTCAATACAATCGAAACGTTTCTACGGAACCGGATCGTAATGTTGCATCACTCGTTGCATTGAATGCATTTTCCTTCCTGAGCTGCACTACAGGCAGATAGAACTCCACAAATCTCTGATCATTATGGAACTCGAGCTCTTTCTGGTACGTAGAAAAGTCTCGCCCCGTGACAGGAACGTCCTGCTTTGATGTTTTTACCAGCGAGGATTTTGGGAGGTGAGCGAGAGGATCATGAAGATCTGAGGCTCTTGAGGTTTTTCTTTTCTTTTAGCCGTGACGTGTCGTGCAGGATCAGTTGTGACTCTGAGAACTCGAGAACCCCGATGTGATCTGATCCGGTCTGACGCAGGAGAGGGAATCATTTATTTATGCTGTGTGCGTCCAGCGTCTAGTGTTCTCCTCACCGATTCAGAACTTGGAAAGGGAGTTTGCGGGGGAAATGGCTCGGCTTTGTGGAACGTCTGACTTTAATTTTTTATATGAGTTTTAATATCAGTTCGTCCTTGTGTGTGAAGGCGTAAAGGGGAATATGTGCATATGGGGTGATCTGTTTGGTGTCACACACATCTGTGACATCAGCAGGTGTTTCTACGCTGAGTTTCATGACTTCCTGTTAAAGCTGAATTAACAACATTTAGGTTCACTTTGGTGAGTTATATTTCACATCATTGCTTAATGTACCTTATTAATGATATATATTTTTGTGTGTGTGTGTGTGTGTGTGTGTGTGTGTGAGAGATTGTGCACCTTCTTAGGTCAGGAATCCGGAAGTAAAATGTCTTAAATGCTAATCACATTTGAATCTAATTTATAAAGTCACGTGCGCGAGCTGGAAGCAGAAAGCACTGCGTATCTGAAACACGCACCTCTGTTCTAATGATCCGTAATGATTCATTTCAATTCAGTTTCATTTATATAACACTTTTAACAGTTACGTTTAACAGTTTTAACGAAACAGCTTTGAACAAATCCGGATATGGATTTAGATGAAATGGAATGGAGTGAAACGTTGAGTTTTTTTAGAACCAAAATGATTCATTGAAGCTCAGTAGTTTTGTCTGGTTTGTTTATAGTCGGTTTATTTTGTGTCATGTCACATAAATGTGATTTTTCTGAGTGCACATTGTATTAGCTGTCTGATTAAAACAAAAAAAGAAACCGTATTTGCAGAAGTTGGAAATTTGGACTCCTTTCTCACGAACGCATCCCATAATACACCTCATGGAAAAAGGGGGCGGGGCTTGTAGCAGAAAATGGACAAAACCTTGGTGACCAAATGAAAAATACACGCAAACACTTGAATACGAAAACGTCAGTATATGGATTTAATGTTGAATCATGAGTCAGTTTGGTGACTCAAATCATTTGACTCGCTTTGGTTAAATGATTCATTCTTATTCATTCACTAATTCAAACAGTGTCACTGCTGTTTTGTGTTATTTTATGTGTGTGTGTGTGTGTGTGTGTGTGTGTGTATTTGTGTTTAGATGGGCTTTTATTCACACCCAGTCCAACACACACTGGACTAAATGAGCTCAAATGATTCATTGAACTGAATGAGAGAGTGCGAATCTTGGACTTGGCAGAAACCTGTACAAACTCTCTGTTTAGTGAGCATGACGTCATCATGGATATGTGTAGAAAAAGAGCTTCTTTACAGCAGTGAGATGATTCGGTGCATGGCACTGAGTGACACTGATTCATTCATTTGTTGAGTGATTCATTCAGAGAGACTGACTCGTTCGAAAAGGAAAAGTTCACTACAAACCCACTTTAATGTCTGTTCAGTGCACAAATCTTCAATGCGTTAGATGGTTATAATTAGAGTTGGAGTACGATTAGAGGTTTTTAGAAACACGAGAAAAAAGAGAAGAGTGTAAGAGTAATAATAATTCTCCTTTTTCCCACCTCACACTTCCAACTTCGAAAGCAATTCTATTTTTATTTGTAATTTTCTTTTTCGCAGGCAAGTACTGTAGTTGTTTTTAAAATATTTTCCTCTTTCTTCTTCTTCTTCTTCATTTGGTCCTTTACATTTACGGTGTTTGGCAGACGCCCTTATCCAGAGCGACTTACAGAAGAGTTTTGAAGTCTCGATCAGTAAATATATTCTGGAACTGGTTCACTAGGACCCGGTGAAAGGCTCTGTTAGCAGGGAGTGCAGTAAGAAATCGTGCAGGTTTATTTAAATAAATATAAAAATAAATGCTGAAAGTGCTAGTCCAAGTACTTCCGAAAGAGGCCGGTCTTTAGTCATCGCTTGAAGCCACCCAGTGACTCAGCTCATCTAGGGCATGTGCAGTCCACCACCTCGGTGCCAGAACATGATGCAGGTCTTCCTTGTACGCTGGGAGATGGTGGAACCAGTGGAGCAGTGCTGGAGGATCGGCGGGAGCGCGGTGCGGCGCGGTGCGGCGCGGTGCGGCGTGTGAGAAGTGCGTTCAGTTGGAGGGGCAGGTCTGTTTCTGGCTTTGTAGGCAAGCAGCCGTGTTTCGACTCTGATGCAGCAGCTACAGGAAGCCGGTTCCTGGCGGTGCTGCTGCTGTTCCGTTCGTCATTCTTTGACTTTTGTTTTCATTCTTTTATTTTCTCTTTGCTTTGAATTAATTCCTCTTTCCTCTTCACCCAGTCTATCGATCCCTCTTTCTCTTTCTCTTCTTTCTCTTCTTTCTCTTCTTTCTCTTTCAAACCTGAAAAACTCCTAATGCTTCCTTCCTTCCTTGTGGGATTTTGTTGATCTTTAATTCTTCATCATGTCGTCATTTTCAGCTCCTTATAAGTGCAGTGTTTCCTTCAGAAAACACAAACACACTATATGGTCAAAAGTATGTGCACCCCTGACCATCACATCCCATTCCGGATTATTCCTCTTTGCGGTTATAACTCGCTCCACGCTGCTGTTTGGCTTCCCACTAGATGTCGGAGCGAGGCTTTGTTTCGAACCCCAAAGCGCTTACTGACGAGTGAATGTAATGAAATATCTATTGCAAACTGGAGGATCTCTCTCTCTCACACACATGCTCTCTCTCTCTCTCTCTCTCTCTCTCTCACACACACATGCTCTCTCTCTCTCTCTCTCTCTCTCTCTCTCTCTCTCTCTCTCTCTCTCACACACACAAGCTCTCTCTCTCTCTCTCTCTCTCTCTCTCTCTCTCTCTCTCTCTGT
>JAQMYM010000015.1:463235-476165 GCA_030014255.1 Parauchenoglanis ngamensis | reverse complement strand
TCTCTCTCTCTCTCTCTCTCTCTCTCTCTCTCTCTCTCTCTGGGTCTCTCTCTCTCTCTCTCTCTCTCTCTCTCTCTCTCTCTCTCTCTCTCTCCGTCTCTCTCTGTCTCTCTCTCCGTCTCTCTCCGTCTCTCTCTCCGTCTCTCTCCGTCTCTCTCTGTCTCTCTCTCCGTCTCTCTCTGTCTCTCTCTCCGTCTCTCTCCGTCTCTCTCTGTCTCTCTCTCTCTCTCTCTCTCTCTCTCTCAGTCTCTCTCTCTCTCTCTCTCTCTCTCTCTCCCTCTCTCTCTCTCTCTCTCTCTCTCTCTCTGTCTCTCTCTCTCTCTCTCTCTCTCTCTCTCAGTCTCTCTCTCTCTCTCTCTCTCTCTCTCTCTCCGTCTCGCTCTCTCTCTCTCTCCCTGTCCCGCCCTGGCTGTGTGTATACTGTATACTGTTTAATTTCCCTCCTCTGCTCTTAATGGGAATGAAGGAGGGTTGGAACGTTTTTGTTCTTCTGTATGCTAATGAAGTTCCCTGACACGCAGTTTGCTTCCTAACCGCAGCACAATGCAGCGTGTGGTCCCGTCCTCTCTCACCGTGATCACACTTCATTTGTAGGAATCGTTCTGTAATCAAACTTCAGCAGCTGATTGATATCAGGCAGGGTTTGTGTCATGAATTTCTCCAACAATCATGACGCATTAGAACGACTGCATTAATATAAATCTGTCCTCCCTGTTGGAGAAGGAGCTTCTGTCTGATCTGCACTGTGCTACAGAAATCAGACCAATCAGATTGGAGCATTTCACCGCACTGTGGTGAGCTTTATTGAGGTCGGACGTCAGCAGCGGGACTTCATTCCTCCTTCATTATTTAAAACTTCATCAGCATCAGAACAGGATTTCCTTCAGCCGTGTGTTTAAGGCTGACGCTGCAGGATTTTCCTGGAATGGGAACGTTAGAGCTTTTTTTGTGTGACAGAATAGGGTCGATGTGTGCAGGATCAGGAATCACGAGCAGGAAGTCCAGGTCATGGTGTTTACGAGCTGCTTCTGAGGATTCACCGTCCTGGCTGAGGAAGAATATTTCATTGATAATAACGACGCAGGGAATTCAGTTCAGTTCCGTTTGATTTTATTGGTGTAGCGCTTTGAACAGTGGACATCGTCACAAACAGAAGTTTACAAATTTAACTGGGAGAAAAGTCGCACACATTCATATATCATATGCTTTCATGACGATGAATACGATCCTGTAAAAACATTCCTAATTTTCTGGGCATCTCCACGTCCGCAGTGTTTTTGGCGTGCGTCAGGACACATGAGCGAGTGGAAAATGTGGTGTGGAAGCCGTGCGCTTGATGCCAACGTCAACAGCACGGCGTAGGGAGGCGTTGATTTCATCTAACTGGCTACTGTGTGTGTGTGCGTGTGCGCGCGTGTGTGTGTGCGTGTGCGCGCGTGTGCGTGTGTGTGTGCGTGCGTGTGTGTGTGTGTGCGCGGTTCTCACTACACTACTAAGAGCTGAATAATGAGAAGTGAAAACCGTGAATGAGATGGACTGAAGTTTCCTCCAGGTAGGTGATTTTAGACCTTGACGTGGAACTCGGCTCATCAGCTGTTTACATTTATTACTGTAATATATAATTTATATATTATATAATAATATATAAGGATATTCTCCAGTTAACAGATCCTTTACATAAGGGTTCCACTGGATAGTTCCTTGCTGACTCAGCACTCTTTTTAGGGGCAAAAATACTTTCCCAATGTTCTTCATGGATTCTTGGATGGTTAGGTGTTTTTTTTTAAACTTCTGCTTGGAGCCATTTCTTTCTTGGAAACAGACACTTCTGTGGTTTCTGTCATGGACTGTACTGCAGCGAAGAACCATTAAAAGAAACCAATTCTAGGCAGGCTCTTACCTCCCTGAACCATTCTACACAGAACCCCTTCTGGGAAACACACAGTAGGAACATGAGAGGTTTTATGTTAAGTAATGAAGCAAAGAAACTTTTTAAAAGTTCCACATAAAACTTTTCACAGGGTTCTCAATCTAGCGTAAGGTTCTCTTCTTTTGTTTCGTCTGAAAATGTATTCCCTCGATAAAGTCTGCGTTTTAGCTGCAGTTGCGTGGAACGTGTCGGTAATCAACTCAAGTTCAAGTTCAGGAACTGTTTGGGAACCTTTAAGCGTTCTGCAGGTTGTCCCTTTGGGGATCTGTAATGGTTCTCTGTAGAACTATTATTCATCCTAATAACCTTTAAGACATTTTTCTAAGGATTTTTATTGAATTGATTGATTGTTTGCATTTTTTTAATTTCTTTTTTTCATTAAAAAAATGGCTTTGTAAAATCCTGCAATGCGATTAAATGTCATTTTACCGTGAAAACAAAATCCGCTCTAATTACATTTTTTTTAAAAGACCCAGTCAGACTAAAGCACGCTGCCGAACCCTGTTCTATAGCCACGTCTATGTTTTGTACATAAATCTAGAAGAACTTTCCTATTTTCAGTAAATTTTTATACACACATTTTTGTTTATTTCTAGAAATATTTAAGCTTGGAACTGAATGTTCTTAAAATCTCGTAATGGAACTTAACATTATTTTTTCTTTATGCTGCTGTTTGTTATTTAACGACCCAATCAGCCTGAAGCTAAACCTTTACATTTTTAAAAAGGTTTCTCACGAGTTCTTGGAATTTTTAAAGGAAACGCTGAGATGTCGCGTCTTTTAATTTTTCTCCGCTTATGTACGACGCAAAGAACCTTTTACGGTGCTGTATGGAACTTTTTCCTGAACGCTGTAACTAGCTCCAGTTTAGCGTATAAAGGTTCTGCGTTGTTTTAGGCTTAAAGAATATTGAACTAAGTTAATGTTAGTGTTTCAGTGACAGAGCAGTGACGTGCTTAGCGTAGACAGCGCTCTTCACCTTGCGCACTGTTTAATAACGATAGATTCCGCTTTCTGGAGTCCAACGCTTCAGTGTCAGTGGAGAGAAGTGGTTAGAAGACAGAAAAATCCAAAGCAGTGCAATATGAGCAGCGGGACAGCAGATGGAGTTGTGTGCGCTTCCCTGTGTGTGTGTGTGTGTGTGTGTGTGTGTGTGTGTGTGTGTGTGTATTGCTGTGTCATGTGCTCCCGCTGTGCTGTGTTTATTTTTTCTCTCTGCGGACACACAGAGCTGTGGATTTGTGCAGCGCTGCTGTTGAGTAACTGAATCGTGACTCATGTTCTATTTGCTCTTTAGACATAAACGCCACAGTGTAAATACGGAACACTTCTTTATTTCCTTCTGAGCAGAAACACAACCTTGTTTTGGTTCTCCGTTGGTTCTTGGCAGGAATGAAGTTCATGTCCTTGAAACTGAACATTGAGGCTTTAAGTGCTTTGTTATAAAAATCTGTTTTTTGTTCGTTTATATTCTTGGACATTTTGGTTTTGTTTGTGTGTTTGTTCAGAGTAGGCACTGACCCTCGGTGACCCGGTGAACCCCGACCCCGACCCTGACTCAGAAACATGAGCCGTGAAGCTATGAAGCAGGACTCGGAGTCAAACAGGAAGGGCGTTAATTCACACTGTAATACTACGAGAGCTTCTCTGTTCATACATAGGAATCATGTTCACTGAGATTCACTCAGATGAATCAATTCTGAATTACTCATGTTAATCAAATCTGAATCAGTCATATGAATCAAATATAAATCACTCCGATTAATCAAATGAATCCCTCATGGACCAAATCTGAATCACTCATATGGATCAGATTTGAATCACTCAAATTAATCAGTTTAATCCCTCATATGGATCAATTTAAATCACTCATGAATCAAATGTGAATCACTCTTATGAACTGAACTGAAATCACTTACATTCATTCGAATTGAATCATTCCTTTGAATTGATAAATCAAACTTAACCACTTGATCAAATTTCATTCATTCATATGGATCAAGTTTGAATCACTTAAATGTATTAAATTCTAACGCTATTAGGAGCTCATTTGAGGCGGTGATTCAGATACGAGTCAAAGTTTAGGATGTCAGTCAGGATGTCCAGTGAGCTTTGTGGTCAAAAGATCACGTGTGTGTGTGTGTGTGTGTGTGTGTGTGTGTGTGTGTGTGTGTGTGTGTGAATATTGGCTTCCCTTTAAATGGTGTAAAGTTTTGATACCAGAAAAATAACATGTCTTTGTTCTTTCCACGTCTGCTTTCACGTGTATCCGTGTGATCGGTGCAGCGACGCCTGAAGCGGTTTTCAGTGCAGACGTTCTTCTCGACAGGAGGAAGTTGTGAACAGAATTGTGAGCTTTCCTGATCTTTGATCTTGTCCTTGGTCCCCTGAAGGTTCCTGGAGGCTCCACATCTGTTCCAGCTTTTCCTGCGCCTTCAGAGACTCGACTCGGCTCATCCTCTAATTGCTGTCTCTTCCTGTTGTTCTGTGTGACTCCGAGGTGGACTTGCAGCCGCATTTTAGTCACTTTCTGAAAACTAGGATGACGAGCAGCTTGGAGCGGAGCGTTTACAGTTAACGGCGCCAATCCTCCATCCTCTCCTTTTTACATTTTTCCCCCTAAAGACTGCCATTGTGTTGAATCATGACATCAGTGCTGTTAATTGCTTCCAGCCTGAGCGCGTTCGTTCCTCTCTCCGCGTCCAGCACAAGCAAATATGAGAGATGGCGCATGACATCAGAGGGGCGACGGCTGTTATTTAGGCCTCTCTGCTCGGGCTGAAGAACACAAAGCTCTGGATTGTCAGAGGGGTTTTTTTTGTTGTTTTTTTTTCAAGCCCTGCTGGTTTGCATTAACACATCCAACTCCGTCCCTCATGGGCGAGGCCCCCTTCTTTTTTTCATTTCATTTTTCTTCTTGCTCTCATTTTCCTTTTCGGTCTGCTCTTTGTTTTTGTAGGCCGGAAGGCGGGAAGACGCTCGGCGTGAGCTGGAGGAGAAGACTTTCCCCCTGCCTTCTTGCTGAACTTGACAGTCACTCATCGTTTAGCTGAAATCCAGATAATAATTATAACGCCGCTAAAAGGAGGCAGAAGCGATGTGAGCTTTGGGGTTTAGTTATAGCTCAGGCACGTGTGTGGAGCTGGAGCGCCGAGACTCGGGGAAATGTCTAGTTGGAAATTTCATCCATGACATCATCGTTTATTTGGAGCGAGCCAGCGTTGGCTTTATTACTGCCTTTCTAAAAGACAAGACGCAGGCTCAGAGTTCCTTAAAGCCCAACAAAACTTACACTCTTTTATTTTCACACTTTCTATCAGTGGGACTGGGATTAATTCTCTCATTCTTCTTGGTGACAAACTTACGGTCTTACATTATTTACAGACTTACAGTGTGAAAAACACAACATTCAGAGCAGGTCAGATAGCTGAAAGTTAATATACAAGGAAAAAAAGGGGGGTTTTTCATTGATAATGGCTGGTCACGAAAGCAGCTATAAATACTCACTAGTAGCAAAACGAGTTCCCATTTAATATTACAGCATCATGGGGCGCTTTTGGACCAGACGAACTTGTTCATAGTTCTTAGAACTGTTGGACGAGGTACCCTTTTGTGTTTCCTCACCGCAGGAACTGAGGACGATTGTAGAGAATGCAATTTTGAAGAACTTTTTAACGCCTACGTCAGGGTAGGCATTACCATGAGAGACGTAAGAGTGCAGTGATTGGTTGATCACATGTTATTGTATTTTAATCAATCACCAGCTATTTCCACCACAAATTTATTTGCTCTTTATAAAGTTAGTCAGCACATAGCACTTCCTGGTCTCCCCCGTTCTACAGTGAGGTGGAATGATCCATTCCTATAGAAACATGCGTCCGAAACATGAACGTGGACAAGTTTACATCCTGATGCTGTTAGATTTCCCATCAACGCAAGAACTTTGGAGGACGAGACGCACGTTCGTATTGAAACAAGCAAGCTACTGGCGTCACCATAGCGACTAGCGGCCGGTTTACATCATTACATCATTTCAGCGCTCCTACTGGTGGAGCAAACAGAACTAAAAGCCTTGAAGGTGTGTAGTTCTCAGGGAGCTTCAGAGGGTAGCTCCTTTCAGAAGGCACTAGAACTGTTTGGTTCCAAAACTATCTACATGCTCAAGAAATACACTTTGCAAAATGACTGGCGGTCAATAAATCCAAAATCCCGTGTTAAGTTTTGCGTATCTTTTTGAGCATCCAGGATGTTTTTCCTGAACTGCTTGCTCTAACATGGCTGAATTCAGAACTAATATATTCAATATCTTAAGATTCACATTGAACTGCATTTTCAATAACGTTTTTACACTTTATTTCTTTAATCATTATAATTTCAGGTTGTTATCTGCTGGCTTTGACTGCGCTCCATGCCCAGCTGAAGTAGCATTTTAGAACACTGAGTGTAAATGAACGCCATCGTGACGACGAGCAGCGACGCGGTCTGCGAACGACGTGAGATCCAGATGGGGGTTTGGAATCCCAGCACGAGAGGCGCAACGTCACTTACGCTTGTGTGGAAATGTCAGAGGGCGATACGCTGATCCGTATCTGAGTGGTTATTGCGTGAAAAGGGCCTGGAGCGGATTCCAGACTCCACGTTATCGACTAAATCTTCATGTTGGCCGGTTTGTGGTTTGGCTGGAATGCAGTTCTGAGTTTGGTTTAGAAAATGGGATGAAGTCATTCTGTGTCTGTGTACGAGTGTGTGAGTATGTACGGAGGATTAATGTACGGATGTTGCTGTGACAGGTGATTGTGTGTGTGTGTGTGTGTGTGGGTGTGTGTGGACAGCTGTACTTACCCATTATAGAAACAAGCACAGCACTATGAGCAGGTTAAAATAGGCACGTCGCTCAGACCCCAGCTCACACACGTCCCTGCTGTCACTGTCGCCCTATCAGCTCTGAATGGGTTATTTGGTCTCTCTCTCTCTCTCTCACACACACACACACACACACACACACACACACACACACACACTCATCCATACAGACTTTTTTCCCCTTTGGCAATCTGTTGTTTGAACTTAGGGATGCAGTGGCGCCAAAGGAAGCAATCAGTTCTTCTGAAGAGAAACGTCCAGGCTACTAATTAGAGTCCACGGCCAGATTCATCCCAAGGTGCCCTTGTAAAAACCTCGCTGCCATCTGGGAGTTATTTTCTACATTCCCTGCTTCTCTACTGTTATTCACAAAATAAGTAAATAAATAATTAAATAAAAACACTCCTGTTTCTGAGGACACAAGGGATAATCACACTTCAAACAGCCACTCGTCTCCTTCTGCCCCAATCAGACCTTCTGTAATCACACACACACACACACACACACACACACACACACACACACACAACAACAGACTAAAGCAGTGTGGACTGGAGCTGATGCGTCAATCACAGCACCGTGTCGTTTAGCGTATGGAAGAAGAGCTGTGGTTTTGGAGAATCAGATTCTAATGTCAATTCGGTTCTGGGTTTTGGCTCTTGGTCTGGTTCTTTCTGCGTAAAAACCTGGTTCTTTGCAACGTTCAAGACTTCATAAGTCACAATTTTCAGACAGAATGGCAGAGCCTCATTATATATGCAGATATATTAGTTTTATTTATTTATTTATTTATTAATTGCAGCAAATGTAAGCGTGATTGTTTTCAGCAATTTACAAATAAACCTGAGAGAAATGTTGATCTTGCTGTAGGTTCCTGTGTGAGTTAAACCTCACTGAACCTAGCTAGCTGAACCAGCTACGTCGTTAGCCACAGACGTTTAGCAAGGCTCAGGTCTTAACTAAAATATTTGCTCATAAAAGCCACTAAAATCTGTTTAGTAACCATGACAACTTCCGTTTGGATCTCATTTAGGAGCTGTTGGAGAAGAACTACGTTTTTCCTACTCAGTGTGACATCAGGAGTGTAGCTTCATGTTAGCTAGCTAACTAGCATGAACGTGCTAGCATGAAAGTGCGCTGCGGTAGATGACAAAATGTTTGTAAAGTTATCAGATTTAAGGATACAGGAGAACCAAAAGAGAAAAGAGAAGTCTGTAAAACAGCAACAAAAAAAAATCTAAATTTGTCAAGTTTTAAAAATAACTTTGTAAACATGTTTCTATAGAGATGCTTCTAAACTGTCAAAATGCTTTTTAATTTAATTTAAAGTAAACTTCTATTTTCACATTTTTTAGTTTTATTTAATTTTATTTAATTATTTTGCAATGCCTTGAAATTTATTATTATTTATTCTAAGTGCTATACAGGTTTGCGTACGATTATCTCTGCTCATTTTTCTATTCATAGTTTAGCTTTATTTTAATTTTAATTTTATTCAAATAAATATGCCATTTTTCATTTTTATTTAAATTCATATTTAAATCCTGTTACCCTGTAATTTTTTTTAAACTTGATCTTACAGCACTTTCAGCTTCTGTGTATGAGCAGTGCTCTATAAATATAACATTTATTTATTTATTTATTTAGTTCCCTTTTTTTCATCTATCTGTTAAATACAGCTTTCTGTTCTTTACTGAATCCCTTCTTTTTCATCCGTTATTATTTTTTTGGTGCATTAGTTAAATTATACCGACATGTTTATATTCTAAATCAACTAAATCAAAAATTTATTTATTTAATTTAATTTATTTATTTAAAAATAAAGCAAACACACAAATGAAATAATGGAAAAGTCCTGAACACCCCCCTGAGGCGCTGAGTGGTTTGCTCCACTATTGAGATGGCTCTTATTTATTTACGATGTAATATTGCTGGATTTTTTTCATTCCTTTGTTGCAGATTCTACTTTAGGGTTCTCAAAAAATTTCACCTAAAAGATCTTCCTTTCCTTTAACACGTCTCGCGGTTCTGCTGAGTTGGTTCTAGAGCAAGAAAGTCTGCAGCAATGTAGGACAACGTAAAGCCAGGTGTATCATTCTTTCTCTCTGTCCCTGTTTGCTGAAGGCTCTATTAATAGATGTTCATCTCTCTCTCTCTCTCTCTCTCGCGCTCTCTCTCTCAACCCACACTAACATTCTTCCACTGCCTTCACAGAGGCACACAAACAACCTTTCATTCTTTTACTTTCATTCTTCCATCTCTCTCTCTCTCTGTTTGTTTCTCATCGTCGTGGATTGCGTTGGCTCCTTCCGAAACCATTCCTGTTCTCACCATCCATCAGCTCTTGGCTCGGAGTCGGAGCTTCCCGAGCGAGTCCCGCCTCCCTTCCTCATGTCCTTCCATTCACATGCCCTTTCTTTTTTTTCTTCAGAGGCCCCCCTCCTTTCATCACACTCGCTCCTCATGAGTGGGACAGAGCAGAGCTGGAGAAGGAAGGAAGGAAAGAAAGAGTGTGTGTGAGAGAGTGAGAGAGAGAGAGAGAGAGAGAGGAAGACCTGAAGAGCAGAAATGGTGTGTGTGAGTTACGGGTCTGATTTCGAAGCTGGCCGTCCTCTGCGGTCCGGCGTGGATCTTTACAGGAGTGTGTGTTAGCCGGAGGGAAGGATGTGGTGTTTGCAGTGTAACTCAGAGAAGACCCAGTCTCTGCTGGAGCTGGAGCTGGACGGATGGTAAGGCAGCGTGTGTGTTTATGATTAGTGCTCAGATTAAGAGACGTTTCCTACAGTGTGTGCGGTGATATGACGTGATGTGATGTGGCCTTTACAGAGAACTAACGAAGGGTCCGGACGCTGTAGGTGCTTTTTTAAAAAAAAAAAAATTTGTCCAAAATGCTTTTGTAGGATTATCTGGACATGTCTAAAATGATGGCAAGCCCTGTCTTCTCTAGAAAGCACATCCGAGGCAAATAATTTGATCTGGAGTCTCTTAAGTGCTGTTCGGATGGGATTAGTTTTCCAGACGTGTCTGTGTTAAGTAGCGTTCCTGGAGGAGGGGCAGTACATCTCTTTTTTTAATCACACATAACACTAAAATGAAATATTCCATGTGTACCTCATATACTTCATTATAACACACTGGTTGTTTTGGTCTTTATTGTCAGTGCCTGTTGTAGGGGGTGTGGCTGCGTTCCATCATAAGTAGGTCAGGTGACCTTAACATGTACCTGTAACTGTTAGTATCTTCCTCAAAACCCCTGGAACCTCTGCGTCGCTGTCTACAGTATATTCCGCACTTCTATAGTGAACCATGAACGCTTCCTGGAGTGTCATTACACTGAATAAAAAACTTCCTGTCAGTTCAGACTGGATTTTTATTACCTGTAGTCATTTCTACTGCTCAGTTTATAGAATATTTAATAACCTGTGCAGTCATGTGAGTGACACAACAGATTGAGACTAAAATATTCCCAGAGAAACTCCAGATAATTACACATTACACACCTCCACTGGACAACTAATCCTGCTTTAGCGTTTTGAAACCTGAGATTTATTCACTCAAGTGAAAAACGTGACATTTCCACCCTCGATTGCTTCTAAGTAACCTCCGTCTACGCTTGGAAGGACAGTCGAATGCCATTTTCGTTGTTCCCTTTGACCTTTTGTCCAAACACGTTTCATGTTCTCCCAGTCAAGGACAGGTGTATATCTATATCCATGTTATTACTGAACACTAAAAATGTGTGGCACCATAATGAAGGTCCTCAAGATGCACAGCAGCAGGCTTCAGTTGTACATGTTCCGCTAGAGACTTTATGGTTTATTTATGACGGTTCTAACTGATGCATTCTAAATCTGGCTCTGTCCGCGCCTGCCTGCCTGCTGGGTAAATTACTACGACAGAACATGCTGCATATTAGAGCTTGTTTAAATCCTTTTTCAAGCTCATTTGGAAAATGCAAAGCTACAGTAAGTAGTCCTTCAACCCAAAAAACATGCAAGCAGCTTTGCATTTGGCCTCCACGCACGAGACTTGCCATGATATATTGGACATAACGGTGTCACATTTCACCCATGCCAGGCCAGCTCAGGAAACAGCTTGCATAAGGGAACTCGCGTGCTTCCTCAAGCGCAGAAGGACGTTAAACTCGCCGCAGCACAACAAGCAGCTTCGCATGCTCACCCCAAAATTCAGGACTGATCATAAAGACGGCTCGATTTGAACATCACTCTGTACAAATGATGCTTTTTGTCTGATTGCGTAACGTCTGGCCGTCATGGTTTGCCCTGCCAGCATTGCCGCAACTTCTTGCCAACTACGTTACACCACGCTGTCTCTCGCAAGCTGGTCACGGCTCATCTTAAAAAGAAGCAATCGTACTGTCGTGTTAGCGTTTGTGGTCGTTTCAGTCACAAGGCCATGACTCAAGTCTTTTATTGAAAACATTTAGAGGTTATTCATGTGTTGGAGAAGGTTCAGGAATAAAGGAGTCATTCCCATCACTTCATACGCTGGCAAAAAAGGGACGATAGTGCAAGTGTTCACTCAGGGGTCAAACTCAAGGTCCGTACCTTAAGCAGGTTTTAAATGCACTCTTAGAAGCAAGAACAAAAGAACTCTATTATAAAAATGGACCCATAAAGTGTTCCGCTTTGTCGTGATTTTCTATGTAAAACTCTACAACAGTGTTTAATTATTTTTTTTAAAAATGTTTCAAGTAGAACCCAGCTAGAAAGCTAGAACTGTTTTTTCCAAGGTTCTACATAAAACCCTATAGAGTTTCCCAGTGAGTCAGACTGAAGAATGAAGAACTTTAAGATGCTATATGGAAACTTCATTTTTTTTTTTCAAGCAGGTACTTAAAAATGCAAAAGATGTCATTGAGATAGTACTATACCAGGGACTTGCGGATTTTGCCCCAAACCACCCCAAAGATTTGAGGGTACCACCCTAATTTCTTGTGGTTTTTACTCTCCATGACTTACCCCAATAATTTGTGGGTACCACTCCAGTAACTGGAGGGTGTCACCATAATGACTTGAGGATCTTACCCCAGTGAATCCAGACTACCACCCCTGTAACTCGAGGGAATCACCCCACTGACTGGAAGCTTTTATCCCAGTGACTCGTTAGTACCACCCTAATGATTTCAGGATTCCACCCCACTGACTGTAAGGTTCCACCCCAATTACTCTACTGAAGGGCATCACCCCAAAAATTGGGAGTGTCACACCAACAACTCGAAGAGTTTACCCTGGTGACTCTGGATTTTATTGCAGTATTCAAAGGTATCACCATAGTAACTGGAACCTTTTAACCCCAAATGATAATATTTTTGCCCTCCCAGCATCCTGAGTATTTTATCCCATTGACTAGAAGGTTCCACTCCAATGACTCAATGGTGTCATCATAATGACCTGAGGATTTTACCTCAATGATTCTAGACCCCCCCAAATAACTCTAGGGCATCACCACACTGACTGCATGTTTTTACCCCAATGACTTGGGGATTTTACCCCAGTGAGTGGAAGGTTCCATCCCCGTTTGACTCGAGGGTGTCACCCCAATGCCTCATGAGCATCATCCCAAGACTGGAGGATAACTTGAGGATTTTACTCCAATGATTTTATTGCAGTACATTTTATTGCAGTACTCAAGGGTCCCACCATTGTAACTGGAGGTTTTTAACCCCGGTGACAATGTTTTTATCCTCATGACTGGAGGGTACCACACGGCAACCTGCGTATTTGATCCCATTGACTAGAAGGTTCCACCCCGATTACTCAATGGCGTCACCATAATGACTTACCCCAATGATTTCAGAATATAGTTTATATCCTGAAGTGTAAGATTCTGTACGTTTTTTTGAGAGTGTAAGTTTTTGGTCAGTCTTTCTTCAACCAGCTTGTACATACAGGATTACGATCTCCCAAAAGGTTCCATGTGGAACCCTTTTATACCCTTTTGTATCAAAGTCATTGTGATGTTGGGTAAATATTTTGATCAGTGTTTAACACTCGGTGACAGATATCAGAAGTTCTGCCGTTGATCTTCGTGAGAGAGAGAGACTGTGTGTGTGTGTGTGTGTGTGTGTGTGTGTGTGTGTGTGTGTGTGTGTGTGTGTGTGTGTGTGTGTGTGT
>JAQMYM010000015.1:423154-452841 GCA_030014255.1 Parauchenoglanis ngamensis | reverse complement strand
AGAAAAAGCCTTCTGGAGGAAAGTTTTATGGTCAGATGAGACACAGATTGAGTTGTTTGGCCACAATGAGCAGAGGAACCCTGTAGCAGCTGTTCAGCATGGTGGTGGTAGCATCTCGCTCTGGAGCTGTTTTACTGCCAGTGGACCTCACCATTATTTAGTCTTTAAATCAGAAAAGAAGAACAACATCACAGTACGTCTGTGGTGGACTGGCGACCTGCCCAGGGTGTACCCCGCCTCTCGCCCGAGCATGCTGGGACTGGCTCCAGCTTCCCCGCGGCCCAGACGGATAAAGCGCTATAGATAATGGATGGATGGATGGATGGATCACAGTATGTTGTGAGTTCTGCTTCCAGCTGAGAAAATGCCGTCATCATCCTCATATTTGGTATTGAGGGGAATCCAAAAGTAACGGAACGTCATCAGTTACATTACTGTCATTTTGTGGTAATTAGATTCAGTCACTGATGCATTTTTAGCAGGTGATTAGTAACTGTATCGGAATACAGTTAGAATGTAACCCCTCCAACCCGGTATGTAATTTTGACCCGTGTTTGATTTCAGAAAACCCTAACAAATTACGTGTGCACCAAATTGTTATTTTTTTCTATTAAAGATGTGTTGTACAATCATTCTGTGTTTTTTCCTTTGATGCCAAACGAAAGATGATGCAACAAAAAAGCGAGAGACATTTTAAAAAATGAAAAATAAAAATAGACCAGATCGAGGTGATGAAATAGTAACGTGTGTGCGGGACGTAGGAGATTTTATCAGGCTTTTAATTCACTATTATTATCACTAAATTTCTAAAAATACAGTCTGTGTGTGTGTGTGTGTGTGTTAATTTGATGCACTCTGCTGTTATGAAAACCTGCTCACGGTGTGAAGGATAATATGAGTGCTGCTAATCTGCTATGCTTACAGAGAAACCTCAGCTTCAGTCATGATTTTATCCCTAACATCTTCACTCCTCCAGATAAGCCGTGTCTCTGACTGAGACGCGTCTCCTCCGTTGTTCTCTGTGCGAAAGAAAAACTTTTCATGTGTTAAGGAGACGATATTATTAATGAACGAATAGTGTGACGTTTATGGATTTAATTTTGTCCTCAGGTGACGTTCCATTGTGTGCGTTTGAGTGTATTTACAGCCAAAACATACGTTTCAGTGTGAAGTTCGAGATCAGACTCGAGTATAACCCAGACTCTGTTTTAGGCAGACTCCGCCCCCATGTGTGTGAAACTCTCACGTAAATAGCTTTAAGTCAGTATTTAAATCTGAGGTCTGAATACCGATGAGTGTAATTTCGGGATTAAATCCTCACTCTGCGTAACTCTACTCCGAGCACAGCTCTTAATCTCCATCCGAGCTCATCGTTAGCGTCCGATCGCTAATTGGGACAGTCTCTCTGTCAGCGCTGCGTCCTCGGAGTATTTCTGCGTGTCTGTACACACACCCTTCTTATTGAATCGGACAGCGCGTGGCTAATGAAGTTCAAATCATTCTGGGAACGAATTCATCGCCTCAGCTGGCAGCTGTTCACTCAGTTTCCACGCTGCTTAGATTTCACACACGCAGACGTTTTAGTCATTCATCAGAAAATCCCGAGTATTCCCAGCAGATACCAGCTGGACGAGAAACAACAAGAAGAAACGCGTTCGTGTTTTTTTTTCTTCTTCTTCATGAGCATACATCTCCATTGTGCAAACCTTCAAAGTCTGATTTTATTGAAGTGTTCAGCAGAGCAGTGTTGAGTGATTTATTCAGGTTAGCGCTGAAGCGCTGGTCTCTCCTGATGGAGCGCTGTGCTGTTTGTTCAGCTGTGTGGTGGACGAGATGGACTTCTCAGGGACGGAGCTGGACGAAGCTCTGAGGAAATTCCAGGCGCACATCCGAGTCCAAGGGGAAGCACAGAAGGTCGAACGCCTCATCGAGGCTTTCAGGTGAGAACACTAACATCCACAAACATCCGACACCACATGGTGAACTGGTCAGGAGGTAGACTGTTCAGAAGTTCTGAAATTCGTTTTTTTGTCCCGTCAGCCAACGCTACTGCATCTGCAACCCAGCAGTGGTGCGTCAGTTCCGAAACCCAGACACCATCTTCATCCTGGCCTTCGCCATCATCCTCCTCAACACGGACATGTACAGCCCCAACGTGAAGCCTGAGCGCAAGATGAAACTGGAGGACTTTGTGAAGAACCTCAGAGGTGAGCAAGAGCGCGAGCGTGTCCCCCACTGATATGTTGTCATATCTCCAGAACTGTTGAAGACATTTTAGAAGAAGTTGTAGAAAAGATCAGATTAGATGGTCAGGAGGTGGTGTGGGAACTGCATCACTAGTGGAGAAGGTTATCTAGCTTCAGACATGGACCTTCTCCCAATTCCTCTGTGTAAGTCTATGGTTTAATTTATGTTGCATTTTGCCGAATCACCAGGAGTGGACGACGGTGAGGACATCCCACGTGACATGCTGATCGGCATTTACGAGCGAATTCGTCAGAAGGAGCTGAAGACCAACGACGACCACGTCTCTCAGGTTCAGAAGGTGGAGAAGCTCATCGTGGGGAAGAAGCCAGTAAGTTCCACGTGGAGTGCTGTTTAGAAGGTTCTGCTTTTGATGTCCGGTTGTTCCTGTCCATGAAATCGTAAAAATGTTGATGATAAAAAAAATCATCAAACGCACGTTAGCAGCATACGCTTAGCTTTAGCTATAGCGCAAACCTAGTTCCTCAGACTAGATTAAAAAAAAAAATCATTTTTTCCGTCTGGTTTCCTCATAATCTGGAGTTCACATTGCCACGCCCATCCTTAACTGGGAATCCAAGAGAGCGAAATGTCCGTGCGTTCTAGGTGGGAGGAGCTTTCTCTCTCCTGTCAATCACAGAGACACTAGCCAATCATGGAAGCCTGTGAGCTCATGTATGTGGAAGAGGGCGGATAGTGAAAGAGAAATCAGCATTTATACGTTTGCATATACACGCAAAAAAATTGGATAATACTTTCACATCACTAATTTGCTCTTCACTGTGAATTACAGATCGGATCTCTGCATCAGGGCCTGGGATGTGTAAGTCTCTCTCTCTCTCTGTGTATCTTTAGTTAAACATATAAAAATGTTTTAAAGTAAAACGTGTGTGTGTGTGTGTGTGTGTGTTTAGGTTTTATCCCTTCCCCATCGGAGGTTGGTGTGTTATTGCCGGCTGTTTGAGGTGCCCGACCCCAACAAGCTTCAGAAACTCGGCCTTCATCAGCGGGAGATCTTCCTCTTTAACGACCTCTTGGTGGTGAGATCGCCGTAAAATCTCACGCTGAAACGTTTCGGATGTTTTTTTCACGTTCTGCTAGCAGTCTTCAGTTTACTGTTTGTCCTTTTCTGTAGGTAACTAAGATATTTCAGAAGAAGAAGAACTCGGTGACGTACAGCCTCAGACAGTCCTTCTCTCTGTACGGCATGCAGGTCCTGCTCTTCGAGAACCAGTGTACGAATTTTTAACCTTTCTACAGGAACCCGGGCTTCACAGCCGCAGCGTTAGCATAGTAAAACATATTAAATCATATTAAAAGTCATGATGTGCCAGCAGTAATATTACCTCGCTGTCTTTATCTCCAGCTTTTTTGGCCAGCTTTCTGTTTTCCTCCCCGATTCCTGAATCATATTAGCCTTTTTATTATTTCCTGCTCTCGTCTGTGTGCTGTTGCACAGCCAACGCTAACATTCTTTCAGCTAACAGCTAGCCAACACTAACGCTATTCCATCACAATAAAAACTCAATCCTCCATAAAAATGACATTCTAAATAATAAATGAGTTATTTCTATGCACACACACGAATACTGTCACGGCTAAAAGCTAACACAGTGCTAGGATATAATGTTAGCTAATCAGGCAGTTCAACTAGCTGTTGAGGGAAACAAAATAAAATTGAAAGACCTGATTTTTAAAATGCCGCTAGATCTGATGAGCTTTCAAAATAATGATTTTTTTCAAATGGATTTTAGACGATAAACTGTATATGCAGCGCTAGCATGCTAACGAGTATGAAAGTAAAATATAAACACACAGGATTGTGCTAGAAGTCGCTAAAGGACGTGCTCCTTTTTTAGATGGTTAAAAAAATACCACAAAATACATTTTTACAGAATGCAGTGCACGTCGTGATGTTTAGGCTAGCAAAGTAAGTGCTAGCAAAACGGCATAAATAACAAAACACTATGGTGGTGTTGATATTATTTTTATTTCCCACAAACAAGCAACACAAAAATTAACTTTAACATTCTTCTGCGTCATAAAGTGCACATAAAGCACTAATGCTAGCAACAGCGGCCGTGACCGTTAGCCGTGCCTGATGAGTGCTGACGTAATGATAATGCTAATCTGTGCTACTCATTCTGATGCTATCATTTCAATCTAGTGTCACCGTGTTGGATTGTAACCATGACAACAAGTATGCACATGAGTAAATGGTTTAGTGCGTTACACATTGGGAAAATAATTTCCGCAGAAAGGAATGTTTTTATTAAATCGATAAGAGCAGACAATTAAAGATGTAACCATAGCAACAACTATAATAACAGTGGTGCTAACAAAAGCGCTTTGCTAAATCTCAACCAGAGTTAGCATGTCCTATCCATCAGTAATGGTTCTGACAGGTACATGATGAGGTTTTCATGTCAGTCTTATTGCTGCAGAGCTGTGTACGATGCATTGTGGTGTTAATCATTGTAATAATGATGATATATGTGATCTATGATGTGTATTCTGATTTGTTCAGATTACCCTAACGGTATCCGGCTCACGTCGGCCATCCCGGGCGCTGACTTGAAGGTCCTGATCATCTTCAACGCCCCGAACCCTCAAGACCGCAAGAAGTTCACAGATGACCTGCGAGAGTCCATCGCCGAGGTCCAGGAGATGGAGAAGTACCGGATCGAGTGTAAGCAGCTCCGGTGTTCAGTACTGAGCACTTGAGCGTTAGTGGGAGACTGATGGGAGTCAGGTTTCAGCAGGAGGTGAACAGAAACCGGGTTAAAGGTCAGAGTAGCTTATAAAGATGAAATCCGAGCAGATGAAAACAGAGGAAAGTTCTCAGTGGAGCTCGAGTCCTGGGGTCTCTCAGGAACCGCTGAAATCTGAGAGTTGGGAGGAGGAGAACGTCCTCACTTCACTGTAACATCTCCATCAGCAGCTCCGGTTTCCATGGTTACAGTTTCACCATTAGTGAATCGCCGTTGCTGATCTTAATCATTTAATCTTTCAGGATAAAAAAATATAACTGAATAATAGTTCATTGAGACAATAATTTCAACTCATTTATTTATTTACAGCAAGTCTCTACCGAACATTTCAGATGTCTATTAATGCTAAAGTTTATATTTAAAAATGAATTTAAAATTAAATTTTAATTCTTTTTTTAATGGTGCCACGAAGACAAAAAGCAATAACAAAGATCTGCCTATTTGTAGTTCTTAAAGACATTAATTACAAAATATTTAGCTTTTTTATTTGTTTACTCACTTGCTTATTTTTTCTTTTCTTTTCTTTTCTTTTCTTTTTTCCCTTCTTCTTCTGCGGTCTTTCCATTAAAATTTATTCCTAAAACTGAAACACAAATAATTGATCTATTTGTTTCCTACTTCTGATTTGTGATTTATATACCTACAGACCAAATACAAATATACAAATATATAAAATAAAATATTTGTAGTTAAGAATAAAGAAACAAAATATCTGAGATGTGCTTGTGGAACTAATCTCTGTTGGTGGGGCAAAAACGCACGTTTTGTGTATTCATGTCGAAACAAACATTTTCTATGTTGTAATATGCGTTAAGGAAGTGTTCTTATTTATTCAGTCAGGAATTCTGATTATAAACCTGTTTCGCTCAGCAGCCGAGCAAACCAGCAGTGTTTCAGAGTGAGCTAGCGCCCCCTGGAGGAAATTTACAGCACAGCAGCACACGGAGAGTTTATTCCAGCAACTGTTCATAATTATTCCATATACATGATTTAAAATTAAGCCCAAAAAGGATTTACCAATTTCAGATTTTATAAAAATGTATTTCTGAATGGTTTAAAAATATTAACAAATGTAGGAAGAGTTGTAACAATTATTATTATTATTGTTGTTGTTATAATATTTATTTATTTTTAAACCAGTTACTATGGTTTTTGAGAATCACAGGAGAGTGTAACTTCAGTTCACTTGAATTTTATTTGTAAAGCTTTTATATTGAATAACCTTCAGGTTCTTTACCTTCGCAGCCGAGCTGGAGAAGCAGAAAGGCGTGGTGAGGCCCAGCATGTCCCAGAGCATGTCCGGTCTCAAGAAAGAGGCGGGGAACGGAACCATGAGCCGCCCCAGCCTGGATGACACGTACGCCATGGGGGAGGGGCTAAAGAGGAGCGCGCTCAGTAGCTCTCTGAGGGACCTGTCTGAAACAGGTGAGCTTCGGGCCGACGCCGCGGGACGGCAGATTTGTTTGTATGAGGATATATATGTAGATACGTATACACTGTATGTACATGTATAGCTGTAGATGTTTGTACGTATTTGTATTATGTATGTATACGCAGGACGTAAAGATCTCACAGGAACCTTCCGTATCGAGGTGATGAGATAAAGCAGCTCAGATCTGGAGTGTGATGCGCTTAGACTAATTAAACCAAGATAAAATCGTCGAACCTGTCCGTACTGACGCTTCGTCCATAAAAAAGATAAGATCTTTATTAATCCGGAGCGTCTGGGAAACAAATCTAAAGTGGTTTCATCTAAAGTAAATCATTCTTGTATATTTTAATAAATATCAAGTTACTTTTCTGCCTCTCCAACTCACAGCCCTCTACTCATACATATTCATAAAGCGAGCTTCAGTGCTCATTAATATTCATTAGCTGGCACAGGTTACTTTATATAGCTCTATGCACTGAGAAAAGTATCTAATTAAAGAAATAAACAGTCAAGTACGTATAAAAGTAATTGAGTAAATGAGTTTGTAAATAAACACATACATACTAATTTAAATAAGTAAGCAAATAATCTTTTTTTTAACAAGTAAACAAATAGGCAGGTAAGTAATTAAGTAAGTAAATAGGTAAGGAATGCATTAGTGTGTGAATGGGTAAATAAATAAATATAAGTACGTACGTATAGTTAAGTAAATGTATACGTAATTCAGTAAATAAATAAGTTAAGTGCATGACTAAGTAAATATATACATGCTTAAATAAGTGAATAAATAAACTAAGTAACTGAACAAGCAGATAATTAGTAATAAGTAATTGAGTAAACGAGTAAAGAAATAAATAGGTTGATAAGTTTGTAAGTAAGTAAAAAAATAAGGAATATATAAGTATGTATGCAGGTAAATGAGTAAATAAATAAGCACAAGTAAGTGAATAATTAAGTAAATGCATGCATAATTAAGGAAATGTGTAAATTAATCACAAGTTATGGATAGATAGATCGCTCGCTGGATGTCCTGTAACGCTCACTGGGACGTATCTGCCCCGATTTGCTCAAATGCTCCATTTCCTTCATCGTCTGCTGAGGATTAGATTGGAGTTGCTGGAGCACAGCTCACCTTTATCCTGTACAACCTCCGAGTCCTCACACCGACGTCCTTTTAACATCTCTTATGTTTGAATGTTGTACATGTTATTCATGGTTAATGATATAACTGCTGAATCATCAACCTCATACATCAACGACCAAAACTCCAACTGACGATCATGTGGATCCGATCAAAGGCACTTGAGGTGATTTGGCGCTTGGCTCTTAAGCAACACGTCTAGACATTTCTGAACAGGTCTACTTCATAGATCATAAAGATAAGCCAAGATCAACATGTATCTCTAAGTGCTGTTATTATTTGATCTCGGTTCAGTGTTTGCGGTCAGTTGGCCATCAGTGATGATGGAATGAAATCCATTTAAGAAAAAAAAAAAAGCCATTTTATATTGTTGTGAAAGTACTAACATTTACATCTGGGACAAATGTCATGTCATCATGTGTACCTTGTAAAAAAGTACCTCGTGAATCCCCCCTCCAAACTCCACCCCTGAAAACTCCACCCCCACCTCACTGCTTGGTCCTCGTTGTTCGACATCACCGATGAAGCCCTCCATTATTTGAAGCTTTTACTTGTGGCATGAGTTGTAATCAGTCGTGTATATGAAGCATTGTCACATCCACCTCCCTCCCCCGACCTTCTACCTTCCTTTTCCACACAATCGTGAGATTTAGCTACAGCTACAAGGCGCACGTGTCCATCCGCGACTCGTACGTGGTGCCATTTCTGAGTGAAATCATGTTATTTGTGAACGTGATCTCTGCAAACCGAGCTCTCTTTAAATGAACGATCTTTAATCCGCAATCCAATAAAAAAAAGAAATGAAAATGGTTCCTTAATGGAGACCAGAGGTGCCATCCAGTCTCAAACACTAATCTGGGTCTGAAAATATTCATATCGATCGCCTCAAAAAGCAGCGTAGTTTCCTAAAGCGAACATTTGAGTATTAGCTGGCTAGCTGTAGCTAGCTACTCGTTAACATTCTATTGGAGGTCGTTGCAAAACATGGATTCAGTGTTCAGCAGTCATTCCCGTTCTAGTGACCGTTCTGTTGCGGGGTGCCAATAATTATGGACCTGGCTATGCAATGATTAGTCCAAATATTTGATGATGCAGTCACATTTTTCAGTAACAGTTTGACATAACAGTGACATTAATTTAACTCCGTGTCATAGAGATAGCAGTAGCATCTTCTTATCTTTTTTAACGAAAGTATTTTAGCTAAAATGCAACCTCCGTGTCTGTTCATCCGAAACTCGTGATGCTCTGCTGAAGTGAGGTAGGAAGGAGAGCATTTAATTCGCACACACGTCTATAAAATTGGAAAATGTTGACACTAACGAGCAACGTTTCCTTGAGAAATTGTTAAGCGGCGTTTTGTATTAAGCGCTAACGCACATTCGATGGTTTCCTCCATACTGGGAACATTTTATTGCCAAAGAACAAACAGACAAAATTTTTCTTGTAAACATGGTTCAATCGTATTTAACCGAAGTTAGCGCCCGGTGTTGAAGCTGCAGTTACGATCCAACTCTTGAATCCGGAGCTTGTGAATGTTTAAGTGTGACAGATTTAATAAAATGAGCATGGCTTCCACCACACCAGTGCTCAGGACTGAATCACAAATCCTCCTGATTCGTATTTAATCAAAGACTTCAGACATGATAAAACAGACCAATCATTTTAAAAAGTTCACGCCATAGTCCTGCTAAAGCACCACGCCCCGCCCACCCTTCACCTCTGACCTCTGACCTGATCATCCATAATGAGCGCTAACTATTACTCAGTGCTTTTAGCTACTCTGATAAAAAATCAACATTGAATCGAAGTTGAAATATCGCAAATGATCTAAATAGTGCATAAGTTTGTGCACCGAGGAACCAATCAAAACTCTCACATGTGCTTTGACTGCACCACCGGTAAATCAAACCTCATCAGAGACATTGGTTTTCAATCAAAATGTTTTCACTGCATAGACCTGCTAAAACACCACCCCCCCTTCCCCTCACCTCTGACCTCTGATCCCTGACCCTGATCCATGATGATCCTCCACGAGGCTTACTGTGTTGCTCCCATTTGCCTTTTTTGGCGTGTCCTATGTTAAAGGGGCGTGTCGGCCACTAGCCCCGCCCCATTCTGGTGTGATGCCCATCTCTAATCTGTGGTATTGCATGTCTCGGGCAGGCAAGCGCGGGCGCCGCACCAGTGCAGGATCACTAGACAGCAATATGGAAGTAAGTAGGAAGCAGCGGATGTCCAGTTTATTCTCTGCTCATGATGTGCACTTAAAAAAAACAACAACAAAAAAAACGCAACGCACGAAACAAAGGCATTAACCAAAAACAAAACAAACCAAGAGCAGCCCTTAATGAGCGAATGATTTCTTTTGTTATGTTCTTGCACCCTCCGACACTTCATAATCCTTTACATCCTTTGCGTTTGTTGGTCCTATGGATGCCTAACCTGCCTGCCTGCTCACTCACACGCATGCACGAACTGCTTGCAGAACCCTGAACATGTTCCTCCGTGTTCCTGCGTGGTCCTCAAAGCAAGCATGTTCTCTACTAACCCTCGCTCGACCGCCACCATCCTTGTTTGCTTCCATGTTCATGTGGTTCCTCATTGTGTCAGTACGCCTTCACAGGCATGATGTCGACGTTAAGCTCCACCCATCAAATCCCAAACTTCCAAAACCTATGCTCACGCTAGCAAGCGCTTGTGTAAGTGAGTCACTTGTGGGTGTGGCCTGTACAGAAACATAGTAGCCTTTATGTATAGCCTACAGCCCAGTATATACGATGAATGTTTGTTTTTTATTTACGTTACATGCTAAGGTTTGTACTGGTCAGATTAGTTTAGAAGTGTAAGCTAACTGTATACTAGCTACTTCGTAATGTCTCCATACACATTTAACGCGAGGTCGTATGTGACAGGATGAGAGGAAACCATACTTGTAAGTTTTTCTTCACCTTTTTTTTTCTTTGCTTCAAACACTAATTGCAGTTGTGAGCGAGGAACTGAAGAAATGTCGCACCTCACGCGCAACGGGATTGGTCCGAAGAATCGGTCGAAGCGATCATTCAGATTTGTGGCCTATAGCATCAGACCTGATTAGCATAACATTAAGAATGTTACTTTTCACAGTGAAAATGTGCGATTACCTGTCACTCGCTAGCGTGTATGTAGGTAAGGAAATTAGCCGTTCCTCGGAGACATGCTAATCAGAGCTTTTCGATGTGAAATGATGTGGATTTCATTAGCATACATGTTCACCATGCATACATTTTTTGGGATGTTAGACAAGATATGGGTGTGAGTGATGGTAGTTTAACAGTAGCGCAGATTTGCAGAGCTCCAGGTGCAGATTTTGAGCTTTAAAGAACAATCCAGAGGAGACGGGGGCGAGAAACAATCTCCAACTTCCGACATGAGGAAGAAACCTCGACTCCCAATGGATCCCGGAGAGTGAGATTATAAATCCTTCCGGTGTACAGGTGTAGGAGAGTAAAGACACACAGTACTGAGTGTGTGTACAGGAGGTTCAGGACCTGCAGCTTGTAAATAAAAGTCCTGATGATGAGCAACAGGACAGTCTTTATGATTACAGCAGCAGCTCTTACACACTGATCTACAGCAACCAGGTGAGATTAAAGACTGAAGCAAAGTTTTTGCCTTTTCTCCTTGTGCATGTCAGTGATCTGCTCCCATCATCCTAACGAGATGCATGTGAGAGTTCTCCCCAGGCTTGTTCTACAACGTTATCATGGCTTTGAGATGTTTCAGTGCTTAAAGAAGGATTCCACCTTAAAATATCTGGCGTTTAAAAGAGAACGGTTTGTCAAGGGTTTATTTGGATCAAGCTTTTAAAAAAAGGGGGTTTTGTTTGGACCTGGTGGCTCCTTCAGAGGGATAAACTGAAGAACCTTAAATGGTACTAGCGTGGCTATGTTGTTTGAAGATCCTCTGAAGTTTGCAGAAATTTGGCCAGACGTTTGAGTTAAATCGGAGGAATTGGAATTTGACAGCTTCAGGTATAGAAGGAAACAACATTTCACTTAACACTGTTAGAGGAAAAAGGTTCTGAAAGGGTTCCTCTGGTGGTTCACTATTCTCGCCTTTCTACTTTCGATACTTCAGGAAGACAAGAACAAAATGTTTCACGTAACAGTTTTGGAAAAAGGTGTCCTTTAAGGGTTCTTTAGCTTGATAAACAGGTTGTACTTTTGTAAACTATTTGCTATAAGGTACTACGAAGAGCTTTCAAGCTCCTCCCCACAGGAACTTCAAGAAAAAAGAATTCTTAGGGTTTGTACTTCTGTTTTAAGGTTCTATAGAGAACCCTGGAGAGACAACCCAAGAGAATTCCTTTACAGAGATGATTTTCATCATAAGCACGTTATGATTTTGCTGTGAAGATTGAATTCTTCATTAAGGGGTCCATATAGAACTCTATACCTGCAGGTCTCTCAATTTCAACGGGTAGAACCTCTTAGGAAGCCATGAACTCTGAATGATCCAAAGAACCCTTGAGGAACCTTGGTCCATCTTGATTGCCACCTACAAGAGGTGACCATTGACGGGATGAAAGATCAGCGATGTAGAAGATCATCAATGAGTAAACGTGTGTGAGACAGAGAACCCTTTCGAAGAGAACCCAGTGGTCGAGTGTGAGATTTTGGCTCGTTTGAGCAACAGGGAAGTGAGAGTCAGTCTTTCTCCAAGCTCCGTTCCTGGTGGAGAATCTCGAATTAAATGATGGATGTTTTGTGGAATTCTTCTTTAAACACTTCTTCCACACGTCACCTCGTCACATCTTCCTTCAGCTGGATCAGTTGCACTCATATTTATTCTTATTTCAGCTCTTAAATGCAAAAGAGTACGTTTAGAGATGTGATGTGAACATGGGTTTAATGATGTATAAATCTGTATCTGCTCTGAGGGTTCTGTATAAGTGTATAACCGTTCATCCCTTTTCCGCTGACATGGTGGTGCTGCTTGTTCCATGAAACCAGAAACCCTTTTTTTTTTTTAAACAAAACATTTTTTTATCCAATAAAATCCTGAAAAACAGGGGGACTTTTTTTATTTTTTTTTATTTTTTAAGCATAAAAAGGGATTCATTTACATATAAAATGTGTATTTTTGCCTTTTTCATTTTTGGGATTTTTATTTAGGGGTTTTTAAAATCTCAAAACTGTAAGTTTTAATTATAGGTTTTGAAAAATATTTTAAAAAACCAACATTCTTTAAAGTGTATATGATGCGAATATAATTCGGATCAATAAAATTCAGATTCAGATACTTTAATCAGAGAAATCCGACTAGATGGATTCAGGGACTAAAGAGAAACGTTCACAACTTATTTTAAAAAGACGTCATTAAAAAAAAAAAAACCCCGTTTATTACTGAGGTTTTTGGCGACCAGGAAAGAGACCAGTTTTCATCTCTTTCCAGGTGGAAAAGCTCCGCATGGGTTCAGCACAGTTACCATGTTGGTGGAAAAGGTGGTGGAGATCCACCCTGGAAGATATCAGAGCGTTGTCATGAAGTTTAGAGTTTCTCCTCAGACCACAAGGAGTTGTTGTTTGTTATTGTCTGTCTTGTGTGTTTGGCGTGACGGTGTTGTTCTCGGATTGTCTCTGCCCCCGCAGGGCTCCATCATTAGCAGTCCTCCTCAGTTGCCCCGGAGAGCGCCGTCCGGCCGCGAGTGTCCTCCTCGTCCACAATACTCCAGCACCAACCCTTCCTCCTCCTCCTCTTCTACGCTGCTGGGATCGCTCTTCGGCAGCAAGCGAGGAAAACCTCCTCCTCATCCTCCGCTTCCTGCTCCACCCTCACACCACCCTGTCCACCCCACCCTCATCTCCCACAAGCCCCACCCCACCAACCTGCACCACACGGCTCAGCCCCACCGCTCCCAGCACTGTTCTCTTCCGCAGAACCCTCCGCCGTATCAGCATCACCATCACTACGACCCGCCTCCTGTCGGGCTCCGGTTCCACCGTCAGCACTCGGGCCACGTCTCCGTGCCGCACCATCAACTCGCTCACAACCACCTTCATCAACACCAACACCATCGTCATCAGCACCACCATCACCAACACCACCAACCTCGGGAGCAGCAGCTCGCGTCATCATCGGCGCCGTGTCCCGTCAGCGCCAAACCCAAACACTGCGGCATCAGCACGGTGGTGTGAGGCTACAACGGGAGCCGGAGCAAAATCCGGATAGAGAGTTCCATTTCTAGGGTTTGGAGATTCCAGAGATTTCCGAGCCCTCCTAATCAGAAGCTCAGTGTGTAGAACAGTGAGGAATTCCGGATACAGAAACAGGAGGAGGATTGTAACGGAGGACTACGAGATGCTGGTCCAGTGTCGCAACGTAGAACCTCGCACTTTTTTTTCTTTTAGGTTCCCATAAAATCCAGGACGATTAAGCAAAGCGGTAGAGGAACGTCCGAGCTGTTAACGAGCTGTTTCACTCCTCA
Source organism: Parauchenoglanis ngamensis (assembly GCA_030014255.1). Taxonomy (NCBI): domain Eukaryota; kingdom Metazoa; phylum Chordata; class Actinopteri; order Siluriformes; family Auchenoglanididae; genus Parauchenoglanis; species Parauchenoglanis ngamensis. Next base: position 438,787 of record JAQMYM010000015.1, on the reverse strand, counting down.
GCAGTCGTCCTGACGCTGTATTTATCGATAACGGAAAAGCTTTACGTGTTGTCCTTAGAGATCATTTATAAATGTGCCAATAATCCCCGCGTATGTACTCGGCTCTGCGTGTAACCTGTATCCTGTGACTTCTAGTGTTTAGTGTAAAACTGCATCCATTGTAAGATGTTCTGTATACTGTAAAAAAAATCTATATATATATATACATATTCAGAGTTTTTTAAATATTATGGTCAAATAGAAATGAGATATTACGGTAAGCGGTGCAGTCGAGTTCGGACGTACTGTATAGGTGTTCCGAGAAATATTTTGGAATTTTAGACGGCTTTGCAATATTCCGGAAAAGAAAACATGTTTTAGAAAGCAGAAGCAGCTGCACTGAGCTATAAAGCTGGGGAAAAAAAGCTGTAAATTGATAGCAAAAGTGCACTGGCTGCCTGGTGGAGCTCGGAACCCGCAAACCAGGAGCTAAACGGCACTTTTATATAGATTTAGATTTAGATTTAGAGGTCGATACATTTCTGTTCTGAAGTGTGAGATTTCGATGTCCGACTCACTGAGCACTTGTCTAATTTTTCCTTTTTTGTTCTTTCTTTTTTTATCTAGTCGAAAACGACCAGAATTTTACTATGACGTAAGCTTTCCTTGTTTTTGTTCTTTTTTTTCCTCAAAGAAATGATGCAATCAATTTTTTTTAGCAGACATTTAGGTAAAGCTGTAGGTTAGATAATTAACGTCTGCACAAATTCTACAGAAGTTATGCACAAAACTAAAGAAGGCCAGTGACTGAAATAGTTTTTACTCCGATGTGCAATATGTTTAGAATTCAGGGGGACGAGGCACGCCACGTAATATTTTTAAAAATACATTAAAAAAATAATAAAAACGGTATGAAATGCACCTACAAAATTCAAAAATAAATAACGAACTGAATTTTAAAATTATTTGTCAATCTTCAAATTAATTGCACGCGTTAATTTTTAATTATTTACTTTTCCTTTTCTTCTTTCTTTATTTTTAATTCCTTTTTTTTTTTTACTTATTTTTCTGTTTATTTCCTTCGTGTATCCTTTTTCGTTTTATTAAATTTCCTTTTAAAGGTTTTCTTTCTTCTTTTAGGAAACTTTTACTTGTCATTTTTTTAAACATAGCATTCTGTTTTCCTTTCCTTTCATTTGTATTTTATGTTCATTCATTTCATTTGATTTTAGGCTCCCATTCTTGATTATTTATTCATTTCTGAAGTGTTTACATTTGGAAAAGAAATTTCTGTACTTTTTTAAATTTTCCTGATTTTTTCCCCCCAATTTCGTGGCATTCCTCGTCCTCGGTATTTGCCAGCTTTTTATTTTTTTCCCACAGTAACATTAATGCAGTGGCTCATAAAAAAAACAAACAAACAACTGAACCGCTCGCTGGGAATTTAGTGAAATGTCAACTGTCTAGTGTATGTCCTGTCAATTGTTGCGTTATTTCTTTTGTTTAGTTTTTTGTGTCCCAAAAATAAATCAGTGTTACATTGACGGTTAAGTGCAATCGTGTAAAGAAAGAAATTCATTCTGCAGCTTGTGTTGTTTCTGTCCGAGATTCAGGTGAACAATGCGACAGTTTATGCAAATCTCTTTCCTTCCAGTAGACGGAGAATCTTTTTTACAGAATGTATTTCAGGCGATGAAACAGAAGCACATGAAACCCGTTTCTTACCGAACCACGCAGATGCACGCGGACGAATAAATCCATAAAAATGATGGACTTGATTTTTTCCTAAGTGAAAACAATAATTTTCTAAAGCCTTGTTCTGTTCCGACGGCAGATGGATTCCTCAGAAGGGATCCGGTTATTTTAGGGAGCGTGTAGAACGTCTCCTTGTTCTCTCTCTGCATCATCACGTCCAGAACCCCGTGAGAAGAGTGTGATGATGCTGATGCTGATGATTCGACTGTTCTTCAGCGAGCGGCTGTGAGATTTTCCTCTGAGCGCTGCACGGAGCCGAGACGTCTCGTTTCACTGTGAGCTGACGGACACTCCAGCTGGACAAGCCTCGTTTTATTTCCCTCCTCCTTTTTTTTTTTTTTGTAGCCTCGATGTTGAATTTGCTGTTGTACTGCGTTGTGGTTCTCTGAAGTGCAGCATGCAGATCATCTTCACATATCCATTGTAGAAAAAAAAGAAACCAGGAAATGGAAGGAAGTGCGACAGGAAAAGTGAAGTGACACCGCACGTTCGCCTTTCACACGTCTGTCTGTCGGTGTGTGACGAGGACCACGTGTGAGAAATCATCAGTGTACATAATGTGGATAAGATGATGATGATGATGATGATGATGAGGGACGGTTTGTGTGCTGTGTGTCTGTGTGTGTTTAAGACAAACGGACTGTTGGACACGTTTACTGCCTCTCTCGCGCTGAGCCACCGGACCGCTGCTGTTCCACAGACAGGAAACACTGAACGCTGAAAAAGGAAACGCTCTCATTTTGATATGCAGTCTGTTTGTAAGTGCTTCAAATCCGAGTAACGTCAAACTGTGACACTGTTGAGAAATAAAACAATGTTAAACATCATGTGAAGACTTCTCTTTTTTAGAACCCTTTAAAGGTTTTTTGATAATTGATAACTGGATAATTAAAGCTTGCTCCAAATAAAAAAAAGGTCAGGAAGGGTTCTAATCGGAGCCCTTTCTGATATCGCCTATACAATTTGTAATGTTTTACTTAGACCCTGTACAGGTTCCTCCAAACCAAATCCCAGAATGCAACGGTTCCTAAACGTAGTGTGTGAAAAGGGTTCTTTCAGTTTGGGTGTTTGCAGGAACCTTTGAAGGCTCTATGCAGAACCCTACACCCAAGTGTTTCCCTTTCAGAAAGATAAAAACGGTACTTATCCAAAGAACCAGCAAAGATTCTGTTAGTTTCCCTGAAGTTTCTGAATAACTCGGTTCCTGAATAATCTGACTGAAGAACCGTTTTGTTCTAAGAGCGTGAGTGTGTAATAACTGGGTGAGTGTGTGTTACAAATTCCAAATTATTTTCTTTGTAATATCTAGAACCCGTCAGCTTGTTGGTACACTGTTAGAAACACAGGGTATTTAACAGAACATTGGGTCATTAAGATTTTTGGCTTCTGTAAATGGTTCTACTAGGAACTCTTTTCTTAACGGTTCTGAAGAGTCACTAAATATTAGAAACCTAACACCGCTAGAACCAAGAATAGAACACCAGTTTCTTGTGTTAATCTTGACCTTTGCGCTTCAGAGACGTCGTGCTGATGTGCACTTGCACACTCTGACCACCAGGGGGCACAAAAGAAACAGAAACCATGTTTTTTCGGGTTTCGTGTGCAGTTAAAATGATCCAAACAGAACTCTGAGCAAAAAAATAAACACTTTTTCACAACTTTGTTTTTAAAAACAAACACAAACATAAAGTGTTAAATCATCGTCCAATCAGATTGCAGCATGTTGAGGGCATCATCTTTTAAAGCTGACCTTCTCTGAGCTAGGACATCTAATAATGTTAGTGACAAACATTTAGAATGAAAGGCCACAAAAATATAATTATTTAAACTAGATTTGCATTTCCTCAAGGACTTACTAGTGCAAAGCAAAAATGAAAAATTCCAGAGAGAGATGAAATAGATAACACAGAAAGTATGTAGCTAGCTGGCTAGATAGATGGATGGATGGAAGAGTGAGAGATGAGTGTCATTAGTATGAAAAGCAGTTAAGTGCTGTACTTTTGCAGTTGAATCCATACACCAAGATTTGTGACTCTAGCTCAAAATGTGTAGAAGGTCAACAGGTTCTAATGGGAGGATGGAGGGATGAAAAAGACAGAAAGAAAGAGAAGTAGAGAAGAAGTCATGTATTTACGTAAGGAACGACAACCTTATGACATTCGCCAACTTCAGTGGTTCTAAGCTTTCAATCTCTGGAGCAGTCAGGCCTCGAACAACGAACTGCAGTCAATGAGAGAAAAGCGAGGGATGAAAACAAACAGAAAGCAGGAGTGATAGAGGGATGAAAAGAGGTAGAGGGCTTTTTAGTTCTGCCCAAAACATGTCTATCAAGTTTGTAGGTATTATTTTGAATAGAATTGATTCTATGGGAGCAGTTTGAAAAATGTTCCTATTCAAAGTCTATGGGGGAAAAAATGGACGGAAAGAGGGATAAAAAAGAGGGATGCGAAAATATTACTTAGCCACTGTGAGAGTTACAAATCCTACGCAACAAAGTTTATATAACGTTCCTACATTAGGTGATTTGAATTTTTGATCCTGGAAGAAGAAGAAGAAGAAGGAGAAGCAGCAAAGGGAAAAGGATTTAATAATACTATAACTGACTATGTTTAAATATTTAAATAATGTTCTTGAACATATTCAAATATTTAAATAATACCTTCATGAGCTGTCATTAAAGCATCATTGCATCGCTGTACATTTTTCCCGTTATTGAGAGTTTAGTGAGCTTTATGTCGCTCGTGTCATACACTGTAAAAAAGATTCCCGTAGATTTTTACCGTCAGCTTGGGTTGCTGTAAAGTACTGTAAAATTTACACTAAACAATTAAAAATAGAACACTTGCTCTTTTGTCCTACGTAACCATGCCAGAGCTGGGATTTGAACACACAACCATCTGTGCTGTGATCAACGCCGTAACCATGGAGCCACCACAACAAAACTGCAACCACGTTGCACTGATGCAACTGTTCCTAACACTGAATTAACTCATTAAAGAGTGCACTGAAACCCTGGTTTTGGATGTTGCTCAGTGATCAAGGCTTCATGTCACCAATAAGGCAGTCGTGTGTTCAAATCCCAGCAGCACCAGACTGTGTTGATTAAGACTCTTCAGCTCAGTTGTATCCTGAAGATGCAATGTGTCGTTTGAAATTATGTAACAGCACTTTACTGAAAATATATTACAGTTTTTTTACTGTAAATTGTACTTAACTGGCAACCCAAGCTGTAAAATCTATGGGACTTTTTCACAGTGTAGCTGCTTCATGTGTTAATAAAACTGCTATATAAATAATATTATCTATATATCCTCTATATAATGTGTCTCATTAGCAGGATATATTAGGTGTGTGTTTATAATGTAAGTGAATACATAAAGTGTCATAACAACTTTATATCACTTTGCACATCTCTGCCTTGACTCTGCGTCACCGTGACAAGACTGAAAAATCCTTTAGAAAAGTTATAACATGCTCTATAAGCGTATGTGTAGCTCAGCGTCAGAACAGCGCGTGCGCTGCGCAGGTCTCGGGCCGCTTCGGTAACTCTGTTCTTCGGTTCTTGCTTCTTTTCTTTCAGCTACAATGTTGAAACATGAAGCTTTTTTAAACTCTGGTGTTGGAGATAAACTTATCTGCAGCTCACAGAGACACGTTTCTGCACGTGATTATCATAACGCTCACGTCCTCTTCCCCTCAGCATGACGCGCAGAAACGTGAACGCGCGCTCGCGGCACAGCAGAGGAGAGGAAAACACACCGGGAAGCGAGTCGTAAATAATCAGAATGCACTTTCGCTTGACATCGAGGACAAATTATACTCTTACTGAGTTGCTAATTAGCTAGCACGCTAACACGTGTCGAAGTAGCTACATAATGACATTCTGATCTGAAACATAGTTTCAATATTGTTTATTACTCATGGTTTTTTTTTTTTTAATTTAACCTGATTTTAATTGTTTAATTAATGAATTGATATAGTATATAGTTCGTATATAAATATATTATTTTTTGCTAACTGCGTCACACATCCAGCTGCACGCGGAAATTAAACGGACGAGCTCTGCTGCTGCTCCACGAGCTGTTTATAAGCGGTTTATGATCCGGGTCTTCACGCCGATGAGGACGAGACCAGGCGGAAATTCCTGTATTTTCCTGCACTGAAACACTGAAAGGTACGTTTACTGTCGCTGCCTGTTTAGTTTTCAGTAAACCTATGAAGCAAAGAAACTCTTAACCTTAGAAAAAAAGAAAATGCTAATTTGCTAAGTACTTGAATATATTTACTACCCTTTTATTTATGGTTTTTTTATTTTTTTATTTTATGTAATTAGTAAAGAGCTTTCTGTGTGAATGCCTTGTTTTTGAAACACAGAATTCCTCAATAATTTATAATCATTTTAAGAATTAATGAATTAATGCTTAAATTAAATTTAAGCTCCTCCCACCAAACAGAATTAGGCCCAGAAGTTTGTGGACACTGATGCGGGTCAGAGTGACGACTGATGGGATTTTACTTCATGGACACGTTTATCTCGAGCTCAGAATAACGTCATTGCCAGTCTGAAAAGTAGTTCTAGTGAAGAGATGTGAGGCTGAAAGATCAGGGGAATTCCTGCTGTGCTGTAATACTAAGCGAGCGTCTCGGACCTGTGGGTTACGATGTACGGTACGGTGTCCGATTAGCAGCAGGTTCATATTAATGCGCTCGTTCTGAAACGTGATCGTTTCTATAGTAACAGCTCTTTCACAGGGCCGTGTACAGCACGCGCTACGCTGAGAGGAAACAGATTAAAGAAACAGATGAGTTTTCTGTCTAATGTACAGAAGGAGTCTCCAGTGCAAAGCTGGACGTTTTCCCACATCCTCAGGACAGGAGTTTACAAACTGTGACTTTATTATCTTATAAACTCCAGGAGAGAGAACAAAGAGAGGCTGGAGATATTATTAATACCGCAATGGAAATAAAAGAAATGAAGAAATTGTTATATGTAAGTGCTCGGGTTCAGCAATCTCTTCTGTCCCTCAGGATGATCTCCAGTCTCGCGCTAGCTGTGATTCTTCTTCTCGTGAGAAGCGTCTCGTCGTCCTGTAGCTGCTCCCGGGCGCCATCGTCAGGCCTGAGAGTTAACTGCAGCTCTCAGGATCTGGACCGCATTCCTGATTTCCCATCACGGACCACCGAGCTTCACCTACAGCACAACCACCTGCTCACGGTTCCTCCAGGGTTCTTCGACAGGTTTCTAGAGCTCCGTGTGGTGGATCTGTCTGGCAATCCCTTCCACTGCGACTGTAGCATACAGTACCTGAGAGCCTGGCTCCTGAAGAACCGGGACGTGACCAAGGCGAGTCCGACGTGTTCCACTCCGGCGTCTCGAGCACGCAGGACCATCGTCGGTCTGAACGAGAGCGAGTTCTCGTCCTGCATGAGCAAGCGGTGCTCCGGGGCAGGTTCTAACCTGGCGTTAGGGTTCCTGCTGTGTGGAATCCTGGGCCTGTTGCTGTGGAGTCTCTGCCTGGCCAAAGGGCTGTCCTTCACTCTGGGCATCGGCGAGAAGCACAGCGGCCTCCACGCCGAGTCCCTGCGCTCGCTCAAACCCAAACACAGAGCCAAGGTCAAGCACGTAGCGCAGTGGAGCGAGGACCTGGAGACGCCGCTGCTCGACATGGACATCCTCCCACAGATCATCGACACGCTCCACAAACACCACAACATCAAGATTAAAGAGCTGTGAAGTGGCCGTTGTGATCCCGCTCACCTACCTGACGTCCGTGTCCGGTGTGCCATTTAAGGAACACTCGTTATTTAACACTCCGACGTTTCAATTGTTTTGGCACTTTTCCTAAACTAAAAGTCAAGCTTTGGTTTTTTTCTTCAGCATTTTTGCTGATTAACATTTTTTCAAATGCCAACTTACTAAATACTTACATTTCTATACAGTACTAACCTTTATCAATTTATTTTTAAGTCATTCTTCAAGCTAATAGACTGTGACCTTTTGTGCGAATAACCAGAGAATTCCCCAACTTGTTCTTCAGTATGAACGGATTTTATTTAGGAGCTGTGATTTTATTTCTATCTTTAACCAGTTTGAGAAATTAGCGATCAAAAAAGAAATTAAATTGAAGGTTAAATTCCCACCTGGAGGATCACAGTTTGGCCCAAAACACTGGAGAAACTGTGATGCTGATTAACACTGAAGCTTCACACCAAAGTTGTTCCTTTTTTTTTTTTTTTTATAAAATGTGAAAAATAATACATAATAATTAAAAATGATTAGAATCAGAGTTCCTGTTTCAAAACACCTCAAAGCAAAAAGTGTTTTTAATTTTTGACTAAATTCATCAGAAATCATTTTTTCATCTGCAATTTTGCAGCAGTATAACCTTTTAATGTTCTATTAATTTATAAAATATTACTTTTTTTAATAATATAAATTGTCCTGTTTCCATTCACACCCGTGTTTGTAGCACAAATAAAGAGAACGTAGTCCACGCCATCCCGATCCTCCTCCAGCTTTATTGATAGTTTAAAATTACATTTTCTATGTTTATAGGACTTCAGTTGCATCTTTTCCTTCTGACTTAAAAACAGAGTACAAGCAAAATGATTTTTTTTTACAGTAGTCCAAGTGATATTGTACAAAAATAATATTTGATTTCTGTGAAAACATTCACCTTTTGCAAATTAGTGATAAATCCACAAGCTTATTGGTCTTGATAATTTAAGATAGAAGTGACATTAATTCTTTGAAATGACAAATTATTTTATATTTATTTATCTTTGCGAGCATTTATGAGCAATGTACCAAAAAAAAAAATCAGAAGTCAAAATAAAGTAAAAGGAAGAGAAAAAAAAAAGATTTCTAGTATTTCAGAACTCTGTCACGAGTATAATTAATTGAACATTTCCTCACAATGGTGTGCCCAAAGTGTGTGTGTGTGTGTGTGTGTGTGTCCCCGGATTAAGATGGAGTCCTGTCTTTGTGAACATTATCGTGTCACACTCTTTAAGCAAACTCATTATTTCCTGCTGATTTTATTATGAACAAAAAATCCGTACGCAGAAGTCGAGGCTTTCCCATCTGCCGTCTCTCTCGAAGGCTCACGTGAAGCGAGTGCGTGCTGCGCGGTCCCACGTGAACACGCCGCGCTCCGCTCCACACGCTGGACGTCGCGTCGGCGGGCGCGGTTAAGGGGTTTTTAAACAAAGCATTATTATACAACATCTCTACCGGAACTAAACACACATCTGATACTGAATGCAGAAAGATTTTTAAACCCCTTCTTTCTTAATTTTTTTTTCTTTGAACATGTCGAGCAGCTCACGGGCCCGGGACAAGCCTCCGTCTGCACACCTTTAGCCAATAAAGAGGATTCCCGGAAAAAAATACAACCATCAACGTGAAAAAGGAGGGGCCGATGAAGAGGGGAGGGGGCGTGTTTACGCCGAGGCCTCGATGGTACACTCCCGCGCCAGGTGACCCGTCTTCCCGCAGTTATAGCAGTTCACCTCGCTCGCCTTGCTGCACTGCACCGCCACGTGGCCAATCTCACCGCACCTGCGCAGCAATGTTACTCACGTTACTACTACTCAGGCTATTACTCACACTGCATCATTACCATCATCACACGCGTCTATTACACACACTTTACATCTCAGTGACCTAATCATCTACAGTAGTAGGAGAAGGAATTAATTAATAGTATAGTAGTAATAATAGTATTGTAGTGGAAGTAGTTTGTTGTATAGTAAGAGTACATAATAGTATACTAGTAGCAGTAATAATAATTAACATGGTAGAAGCAGCAGTACTTGTTCTAGTAGTATCCATAGTCATTTTTATAAGTAGTGATATAGTAGAGGCAATAACAGTAACTAGTAGTATAGTATTCATACAAGTAATAATTATTAATAGGATAATCGTAGCAGTAATAGTATTTTATTAGCAGTAGTATAATTGTAGTAGAGGTAACAGTAATTTTCATAGTATAGTAGTAGCTATTGGTGGTACGAGTAGCCGGAATCTCATCAGTAGTAGTAATTATGAGCATACTAGTAGCCGTAATAGTACTATCATCAGTAGTATTGTAGTAGTATCAGTGAGTAAGTGGTAGTTCGAGTAGTAGGACTCTATCTTCAATAGTGGTACTAAGTATTAGTATACTAGTAGCAGTGAGAGATTTTATTAGCAGCAGTAATCATTAGTATGGCCGTAGCCGTTACAGTGACTATTTGTAGTGGTAGTGTAGCAGTAGTTATTAACTGTATAGTATTTGTAGAAGGAATAATAATCATGAATAGTATTTTAATAGCAGTAGTATTATAGTAATAGCTGCAACAGTAATCATTAGTACAGCATTAGCATAGTAGTCGTCCGTATTAATAGAATATTAATAATAACAATATAGTGGTATAGTATAGTAGTAATTATTGGTTTAAAAGCATACCTGCTAATGTGCCACAAATAGCTCCTAGGCATGAATGAGTGTCAAGGTAATATAATAGTAATTTAATAGTAATGAAACAGGAATATTATAATAGTAATATAGTAGCAACCATCATCAATAATATAGTATAATAATAATAATAGTGTAGCACGGTAGTGGCAGTATTAGTAATTACTCGTACAGCAGTAATCATTATTAATAGTATAGAAATAATACAATAGTTAAATATAGTAGTAACAGTAATAATCATTTACACATATACTAATATATATGTAATCGTAATTAATAGTAAAGGTTGGCAGTAATTATTAAGAACAGTACGTGTTAGTAGTAGTGGTAGTATTATTAGTATATTGAGCAGTAAAGTCGTACCGGTAGCACTTGACTTTGTCGCACAGTTTCTGGATGTGTCCGAATCCACCGCAGGAGTAACACTTCTGCTCGTTGGCGTGGTCACAGTCTCGGGCCACGTGTCCGGCTTTACCGCAGTTATAGCAGCACTGCTCACGCTCCTTCTTTGGCTCCTTACAGTCGCGGGAGATGTGGCCACTCCGGTGACAGTTATAACACGCTGAGGGGCGAGAGGGAGGAAGAGAGAAACAAAAGAAAAAAGGTTATAAGCACTACATGATCGTCCAACAACCACAAGTTCTCAAAATAAACAACACAAATCTGTATGTTATTACTAAAGAAATGTTAATAATTATAATTATTCCAATGACTGTTGGTAGCATTAGTATTGTATAGTGCAACAGTGGTAATTATAGCAGTATAGGAGTAATCATTTTGATTATTCTCATTGGTAGCACACTAGCAGTTGAATTAGTTATTGTTTGTAGCACCATAGTAGCATTACTTGTAATTATTACTTCTGGAGGTAGTAGTAACTATTTGTGGTAGCTGTACAGTAACAGTGGCAATATCAGACGTACCACCAATTATTAATGGCAATATAATAGTAGTGGTAACAGTATATATTAGTATCGGCAAGTAATTAAAAAACAGTAAGTAATTATTAGCAGCAGTAACAGTTAAGTTGTAGTACTAACAGTAATACTAGTAATTTGCAGTAGTATAAATGCTAACTACTACACTAACTACTATTACCATCATTACATGTATTAATTACTATCACTGCTACTACTATAGTACAAATAATTACTATTACTACCAATAATAATAATAATAATAGTATTATTAGAAGTAGTGGTAGTAGTAATAGGACGTATCCCCAATATAGCACTAGTGGTAGTATTATACTACCATTGGCATAGTAGAAGAATTAACAGTAATTACTAGTAGAAGTAAATATTTCTAGCACTAGTTATAGTAATTATTATTAGTATAGTAGTACTAGATGTTTGTTTATTAATTACTTAGTAATAATAACGTTGATAGTATTAGTCATGACATCTCAACATTTATTACTACTAGTAAAAAAAAAAGTGTTATTGCATTGCTAGAAGTAGTGGTAGAAGTAATGTAATCAAAATGTAATGTAACACAGAAGTAATGGCAATAGTAGTTATTAATATTTATACTACTAACAGTATTATACTCTATTATACTATTATTGGTATGGTAGTGATATTAATAGTACTTATTGTTATAAATTACTATTAGTAATAATAACTGTCTAGGTTGTTATTAGTAGTGACAGCTCAACTTACTGCCAGTCGTAAACTATAGTACATCACTACAAGTAACGATAGTAGAAATTATTACTAGTTATACTATTAACAGTTTATACTATTATTAGCATAGTAGTAGCATTAACAGTGCTTACTGCTATAACAAGTTATTAATAAATTATTAATAATATTATCTAGGTTATTATTAGTTGTGATATTTCTACATTTATGGCTAATAATGTATTTTTTAAACAAATATTAATGAGTCATTATTATTGTTGTCGTCTCACCATCCTCGGTCTGTTCGCAGTCGCGGGCGATGTGTCCCTGCTCTCCACACCGGTAACAGAACAGATCTGCAAAATAAATACTGAGTACGTGAGTAACCCGTGCCGACGTGGTCAGGGGTGGTGATGACCTGACGGCTCGTCCTCACCTTTCCCTCGACCTCTGCCCCGCCCACGGCCACGCCCCGCATTGGGGCAGTTCTTCACCCAGTGTCCTGAGCGACCACATCCAAAACACTCACTACTGCTCATATCCATCGCCTGAAGAAGATAAAAGTAAAAGAAAATAAAAACACACGACAACTTGACACGCTGAGCCAAAGACATAAATCAGCGTGGACATGGACACGTGAGGGACGTGGATCAGTAATGATCTGGTGTAAATGAACCACTCAGACACTACACAGCATTCTTACTGTCAGCTTGTGAAACTGTCTCAACTCAACAGGTTTTTATGAGAAAGACTTTCTTATAATAAGGCTTTTATAAGGTGTAATGCAGGCTCAGGAGAGCACACCTGTGCATAGCTTACATGGCTAACACATGGGAAGCACATGCCATGTGCATGATCACACAACACAACTTTCTTTATGGAAAAGCAACCAGCAGAGAAATATCAGAAATCCGGAACGGGTCATAATAAAAAAACCATAAAACTAACTTAGAATTTAACACAGCCTATTAATTATTTATATGTCGGTGTGAAAAAGTAATTATTTATATTTAAATACATAAATGTTTAACACAAACCCTGTAACCAGTAAAGACTAAAATTGGTAAAGTAGTTTATCAGTAATGTTATTTTAATGTTAAGATAATTTGTTCTTTCTGCACTGAGCATGCGCAGGGCCTTGGTCCACTCGTGCAGCGCGCGCGCGCGCGCTAAACCATTCAGCAGAAATTAGCACGCGCGCGGGGCATTTATGCACTTCCTCGCTTCAATCGACTGAGTTATGAAGTTAACGCACTTCTGAGTAATTTTCTGGGAAATAAATAACTCGATAAACGGCGCAGTTGTGTGAACTCTTTCCCGCGCAGCCACGCTACAGCTAGGCCACAACTAGCATCACCTGCTAAACTAAACTTCACCTCAAGGAACGTTTCGCTTCATTTCTACACCATCCTACTGCCAAAATACACACATTCAATCAATAAACCATGTATTACATTAAAAACAGATTCAATTCCTTTCGTAACGAACATAGTATTTATTCAGACTTACCCACTGATCTCCGCTTCTAGCCTAGTTAAGCTACGTGACTCACTGCTCTTTGACTGACTCCGCCCCCCCCGCTCGCTCTCCGTCTGTGCCACATGCCATTTGCGCATGCGCACGACTGTTCACACGCCGCACGCGCATGTCCGCTCAACCCGACATGCGATCTGCGCATGCGCGTAGACTGAGGGAGCGGAAATGTAAGCCTGACCACCGCCCCCGTGAACTGTCCAATCACGCCTCAGGCTGCAAGAAATACATATAACATATATTCAATTAAATTGAAATAATAACAACCTGTTTATAGGCACATGAGTCTTAGGCACATGCTGAGAAGTGTACAGTAATAAACTAAACAAAGTCAGTATTTGATGTCACATCCCTTTCCTTTTCCTTAAACTGCCTCACTTGTTTCTTTCTTTCCTTTCTTTTTTTCTGTTCTTTTTTTTTTTTTTGCAGTAAAACCCAAAAAACATTATTTTGTTTGTGTAAAAACTGGTCTCTTACATATATTGCTTTATTTATTGACATACAAACATTTTTCAAATATAAAAGTTTTTGGAACATCATATTTGTAAATCTAAAATATCTTTGTACTGATTTATTGATGCAGAATTCATCAAATAAATATCTATAACAAAATTTTGTACTATAATAACAGAGTGCCTAAGACTTTTGCACAGTACTTTGTATATAATTTTTAAGAAATTAAGAAATAAAGTAAGTCTAAGTAAAGTAGAATGTACAATGAAGTAGAGGGCTGTAGCAATAAATAATTATGTGTAAGAATGGCTATTCACATTTATTGCACCCAGAACCGTTAAATCCAGCCAAACGATTCACAGTCACCCTTGTTTTTGTTATATCACACACACACACACACACACACACACACACACACACACCTGTTTTACAATCCTTGTTAAGACCTTCCGTTGACATAATTATTAACGCATCTAATTAATGGTTCATGTTGCTCTGTCTTTATGTCCTTTATTGCACTGCCTTGTAATGTTTGCACGTTTGCACACGTGCACTTTATGCGGTCCTGCGTTGTTTTATGCACGTGCACGTTTTGTAATTCTTTGTTGTCTTTTATGTAGCACCATGGTTCTGGAGGAACGTTGTCTCGTTTCACTACGCACCCGTATATGGTTAAAATGACAATAAAAGCCACTTGACTTGAAATGCAATGCTACTGCTGACACTAACCCTGACCTCAGAGAGTTAACATAGTTTTCATTGTGAGAACCAGCTCAACATGGTGCATCCAGTGTAGTGTGAGGTGACGTTATGGTGAGGAGAGGGAACGCTGGGAATGAAGCTGTTCACTGGTCGTTCAGGTGTCCTGCAGGGTTTACCAAAATATTACAAAACTACAAATGATAAAGTTACAAAAATACTATAGCGAGTTCATCGAGTTCTGTACATTTCCTCCGGTGTGAGAAGCTGTGATCCGGTGATTCTCTGTGCTGTTGTGATGATACGCTGGAGCTCCTTCTTTCCTCTGAGGTACAGCGAGACTGTGAGTACCTCACTGTTATGCAGTGCGTGATTATAGACTCAGTGGTGAACAGGTAGAAGTTCAGAAAGAGCTGCTGGTGGAGCTGTGCTTTCTTTAGCCTTCTTGGGAAATAAAGCCACTGTTGATCTTTTTTTTTGTCATCAGTGTTTTATTGATGGACCATGATACTGTAGGTTGCTTATGTGGACACAGAAGAATTTAAAATTGTTCACTGCCTCAGCCTTCTCAATTTAGTTTTAATTTATTAAAACTAACTAAATAACTAACTAACCAATCAAAATAAATGAAAGAAATATGAAAAATAAATATTAAAGTATTTTTTAAACTACTGCCGTAGAATGTCCTTGTACCCCCCTAAAAGTGAGTATACTGAGGAGAATAAAAAGTAATCTGAAACAAACAAACAAACAAACAAACAATAAATGCTGTACTAAAAAGTTCTTGTCTACTGTAACATGTAACACATTCATAAAGAATTTTAAGATTGAAGATTGAATGCTATTTATGTTTATAATGATGACATGATGTTTTTGTGAAGACTTTGTTTGACTCCATTGATGAGTTGCAGCTTCTGTTATTAAAATACATACAATAGCTATTAAACAGTTACATAGATACACAGACAGACAGACAGACAGACAACACACACCTAGAACTGTGCAGATGGTGCTGGACTGCTGTTGCCATGAGCGGTTCTGCTACAATGGTGTAGAACTTAAATTCCCACCAACAGTCGTGCACTCAGATCTCCCTCAGTGCCTCAGCTGAGACAGAACAGACTTTATGTTAA
>JAQMYM010000015.1:383789-397639 GCA_030014255.1 Parauchenoglanis ngamensis | reverse complement strand
GGAAATTAGTGAGATTAATTCAGTCTCTTTAAGGGGTGTAAAACATTCTAATGGATGATCCAATATAATTATATTGTAATCTACCGAGTTTCTTACCAGGTTGTTTGGATTTAAATTCATAGTTTGTATTTTTTGCCTGATATTGTCAGTCATTGAAAAAAAGTCATGAAGTCATTGCTACTGCATTTTGATGATGTGGATGTTTCTGTGGCGTTCTTATTCCTGGTTAATTTTGCTACAGGCTCTATACGGGTGCTATTGATGCTAGGGTTAGGGTTATTGACGCTTTCACACTTATTGACAAGCATACTGTATCTCTTTGGAAATAAGGTATATGTTGAATTTGTTTTTCCAGTTTCTATTAAATAAGTCATAAAAGCTAGGAGGTTTTTTTTTTCAATTGTCCACTCAAATGTAAGATAATTTGTATAATATGCTAAAGCCACTATTGCAATCTAGTCCTA
This sequence comes from Parauchenoglanis ngamensis, assembly GCA_030014255.1. Lineage (NCBI taxonomy): Eukaryota > Metazoa > Chordata > Actinopteri > Siluriformes > Auchenoglanididae > Parauchenoglanis > Parauchenoglanis ngamensis. The sequence goes on along the minus strand of JAQMYM010000015.1, from coordinate 397,175 downwards.
GGTGTCGGGGTGTTGCTGCTGGTGCTGCCAGCACTGACGCCACATGGTTAGACACAGACGCAGGATCGGAACACGGAGGTAAGAGCAGTAATGTGTTTATTAAACACAATGAACAAAGGTACATAAACGGCAGGCAGTAAAGTAATCCAATATACAAGCAAAGGGTCGAGCGATCGGCAAACAGTGTGTCACAGAAAATCCAAAGACTGGTCAAAATAAACACAGGCAGCGTCAATCACAGATAATCAAACACGGGTATGGTACGTTCGGCTGACAACACTAGGCTAGTCAAAATGCTTCTCAAACTCAAAGCACATTCGGCAGTCCTTTTAAACACGGGCTGATTAGTCCATGAATGAAAGACACCTGCCGCCCTCTGATTGGTCTTTAGGCTGGGGAGCAGGTGGTCATGGGAGCTGTAGTCCGTGTGGTCTCCAATGACACGGAAGTGCGCGCTCCTGTGACGGAGATGAAGAGCATGCTGCGCGCGTGGCCGAGATTTCACGGCATGCAGTGCATGAATACGGGGTGATTCATGACACTACGATTCTTGACATTCTTTCAAAGTTTTATTAATTACACTGTTCACTGAAAACTCATAATGGAATCTTTGACATGTTCATGCAATGAAAACTTTTATTCATCTGTATACATCAGTGAATTGGTTTAGCTACACTTTACTCTCACCATCAGTGTACAACAGACCACCAAGTGGTTGAAGGGTGCCAATACATTTGTGCAAAAGAACAGATTAATTAGATATCTATTAGTTCTTATAAAACAAACTTTTTAGTTTGTCCTTTGGAGAATGCCTTGAAGAGTTAAAAATGAATAGCATCTGAACTTTATTTTATAAATCACCTCCAATTCACTATGCTGTAACTTACTTGAGTAAACAGTTTGCTATACTGTCTTATATACTGGCTAAAATAGCTGATTAGTAGACTTACAGTCTCTCCTTTGTATGTAGTCCCTTACAGAAAATTTAATTCAGAACGGTGTCCATGTCATCATATATACATACATTAAAAATTGTACTGTAAACAAGATGGCTGTAACACTGTACTACATTGTGTCAGGTGTAAGTTTTAGGTAATTTAAAGTTTTACTGACATTCACTGTCACTTCATACAACTGGTAATTTTTTTTTATTAGTTCATAAACTTGATCATAGTGACCATTCAGGTTCAAATCAGAACTATAATAGAACCCAAGTTCTTTATTCTGATGTACTGTTATTCAATAACATTTCCATTTTTTTTTGCTCATTCGATTTGGATTAGCGCTGCACTGTCTTATCTTGTGATGTCTGCACTGTCTGCAATGTTTGCACATTTTGCATACTTGTACTTTATGTTGTCTTTGCAATGTTTGCACACATGCACTTTATGTTGCATACCTGTATACGTATATGGTTGAAATGACAATAAAAGCCACTTGAACTTGAACCTGAATTTAAATAAATAAACACTTTTAATTCTGACATGTATTCATTTATATCTTTAGGGGACTCATTACAGTCAAATCTTTTTTCTGTTGCCCAACTTCCAGATTAATCATTCTGTGTTTCTTTTTTATTAAAAACATTTATACCATTTGATCAAATCCATTATAATTTGTATAAATCTTTGCATGAAGACAACTTTTCACTCTACTGTTCCCTCTACAATTTTTGACTGATTTTGCGGTCTTAAAAGCATAGCATAAAAGTTGTATAAATTAGATTTTTGTCTAAAGTTCTTTGGCTCAAACTGTCATCTTAGGTAATTATCTTGAATATAGTCAAATGTGTCTTGCATTTCCTATTTCAAGATTACCATAAACCATATACAGTACAGTGAGATTATCAAAACTGTTTCCAGACTTTTTCTATACATTTCTATACATTTAATGATTTTAAGCTTCTCATTCTATTGGCTCATATATAATTTGCTTCTTTTTAAAAAATAATGCTTAAAACTAGCTAAATTATCCAATTTGCTCAATACAACAAACTATTTCAAGCTTAAAATTAGTAAATGATTCCTAGAAATAGTTTTAATATTATATTCATGGTACACTTATGATCTTATAATAGGAAATACTAGATATGTTTGACAATATTTAAGACATTTTCACTTGATACAATTTCTTTTTTTAATGAACCATCTGTTTAAATATGTACATTGTGTTACATTTGTTGTTAGTTTGCATCATGAATATTGACTGGAAAGAAAGAAAACACTTACATGTGTTGTACTTATATTGCAATGTGACCTTTATTGCCTGTGAGAAAGGAAGATCTTACAAATGCACCAATGTTTTATTTGTATTTTTTTCATACTGTTTAAATGTTTTAATGTATTTTCTCAGCTTTCTCAGAAGGTAAGGTATATCTGAATGTCTTCTTTACACCTTATATGCACTCTATCAATTTAACAAAGAATTAAAAACAATGAGACTTGTCTAAAGATTCATTTAAACTTGGCCTTGATCCTTATTATAATTTATTATATTATATCCATAGATTTATGTTTATAGTTTATAACAGTAGCACACAGCTTTATGGACATATTTTTGGATTCACACAAATACATTACACATTCACAATTAAATCAAACAATTTTGATTAGAGATAGAAATATACAATTTCGGTGAAATACTGTCATGCGCTATGTTTATATCACAACAGTACTATATGGAGACAACTGTATTAGTATTAAACAAAGGACACAAATGTTAATATCTTGCTTAAGCTATCTGTTCATTAACAGACATTTACAGTGTAACATCAACATCAACACACACATGTTCGTGTTACAGCACATTAAATAGCCACTCTCTCATGCATCACTGCAACTTGTACACTATGGTTCTAATTAAGTAAATAAATAAATGGACAAAGCAAAAATATAATATATCAATACATAGGACCAAGTCCAAAATGCTTTTAGCTCTACAATCATTATTCTGTTTGTGATTAAATACAGATGTAAATATAAATATAGATATATATTGCACTTATAGTTAGGTGAAATAAGGCAGAAATGTTAAGAATGGCAGTAACACAAACCTTCAGCACCTGCGAGCTCTCATCACAGTGGCACTCACACGAGGAAGTAATAATACAGTACACACTCATGTTCGCCGTCACCTCGTGCACATATAGCTTTCAGCATAACTGTCTGTGTAGAATTTTACAGAAATTATCATATCATAGATCTCTACAGTACAGCACATAAACTCGAGTGCAATCTGCCAAACATCTGCAAAAAACCAAGCTGCCCTGAATATAAATCACATAATTAATATTTTAATAGATAATACACAGGGAAAGTGTAAAACCTTTGGTCTACAGTCATGTCAATTTTTAATTTCTATTTAGAAAATTAAATCTTACAACAAACCTATTTAAAAATCTAGTGATGCACTGAAATTCTGTCCATTGGATATTTTTGACCAAAATTAACACATATTGTTAAAACAATTGTTTTCAGGCATAAAAAAAACAAAGATAACTAAATAAAATAAGAAAAAAGAAAGTCTCAATTTTACCCAAAATATTTTTTACCAAAAATGACACAAAAAAATTTTCATTCAGAGGAAAAGTTAAAAATTAAAAATAGTAATAATTAGAATAAAAAATAAGAAAATGTTAGAACATTAAATACAGTGTTAGAAAAAAGGTAAACATTTCTTTAACCTTTTTGTTAGATAGGAACAGTGTATAAACACTAAGACTAATATCTTATTGAAAGAACTGACCTTTAAATTATTATTAATAATTACATTTATTTATTATTTATTTTTATTATTATTGGAATTGGGATGCAACAGCACAAATAATAATAGTAGTAATAATAATAATAATAATTATTATTATTATTATTATTGTTGTTATTAATGATACTAATAATAACTGAAGTGGGGTTTTATTGTCATTCCTTTATATGACTTGTATACAAGGTTGTTGTTGTTGTTGTTGTTGTTATTATTAGTAGTATTATTATTAGTAGTAGTATGAGGTTTTATCCCAGTGGGGTGTTTAAGTTCCGTTTCAGTTAATAATTTTCATTTCGGTGCATCACTACAATAAATATCTGAAATCATATTTTTTCTGATGTCATATGCCTAATATTTTACATAACTATTTGTCACTTTAGAAATCTCTTTAGTCTTTAAAATGACAGAAAAATTGTAATGTTTATGCCTAACGAATCAATGGGTAAAGAAGTCTGACTTCATTTATATATATATATATATATATATAATAAGCCACTAATGTGAAAATCTGATAAAGACTTATAAACCACAGCTGACATTGTTATTTACACACCCACAACGTCACTAATGTGTTTGAATGATTGAGTTGAACTGTGAGTTTTAAAAAGTTATCTTGACACTTAACAAGTGCTCATGCAAAAGTAAAGTCAATAAATCACCTCCTCACACACTTTTATACTGAACACACAGTGCCATGAACAGTCTGAACACCAATCAAGACAAAAATGAGGATAATAAAAGTAAAAATGATGGTAATTTGGGCAGGAGAAAAGCAACACTGAGCTCCAAGTTAACGATCTGCTCGTTATAAACACCACATTATTAATTAAACAGCCCTGAATGTAACAACCGCTTTACACACAAACAACAAGCAACCATCACAAGCACACAATTAATGCAACACACTGACACTGCATAAGGGAAAAAACACAGTCCAGGCTCACTCTCTAATACACTCACACACACATACACACACATCCCACCGGCTTCATCTCATTTCAATCTGCCAATCTGTGTTTAGATCTCAGCCCCTAGCGGCTACGTTTCTCTCTTTCTCTCTCTCTTTCAGTTGGCTTGGACCGGTTTGGGTCCGACTGCAACTCCATTACAGTCCAGAATGTATTGCAAACAGCCTTGAGGAGCCTTCTGAGATGGTGTCTTCTTCCCATCCACCACTGTGTCCTTCTGAGCTCCGTTCTGATAGGAACAAAAATAGAGAAAAATAAATTGGTGCTTGGGCCTAGATGATCATTGCTTGCAAATATTTTTTTCACAATTATAGTCCTAGTTCACAATGAGGTGACACATGTTGCACCCTGTCTAAAACAGTGGCGTGTCTCAGTTATGCTCGAGACTGATCTTGAATTTAAGCACATGTTTCTTGTGTGATGATATGCTCAAGTGAGGAGCAGTGTTCAGTCCAGTGCCACTATCTGACAGTTTGATGTAACCACAATATACCATGCTGAGATTGATGCTTTGGCTATAAATTCACTCACACACTATGAAATTTCATTCAAGGACAAGATTAAACACATAAATATTATTCTACTCATTAATTAATAATATCATCTTTTTAAAATCCATGAAAACTTTTGGAGGAGATGCGTCTTAATCAGAGACATGATTTATCGGAGTGAATATTTCATGGATAAAATTATGAATGAAGTTAAATTTCCTCTGTAAGGGTAGCAGATAAGCACTCGCTCAGATTATCTTTCACATTATGAGCACATTTTACGCTTTCACATACAAAAGCCATTAATGTACAGGAAAAAAGCACATGGGTTAGTGTTAACAACCCTAACACTACACATTTGTGCATACTGAGTGTTCTGATTGAGCCATAGACTTTACTTGGGTGGGTGGGACTTTAATTTAGTGACTGGGACTGGGACTTTAACCAAGTTTAGGAAATAGGTATGAATAACAAGAATGTCTTGTATTATTATTACTAAATTGAGCTGTGTTGTGCTGGAATGATTGGCCAAATAGTCGACCACATGAATGGAGAGCTTTGCATGTTATGTGTCATTGTCAGCGTTACCATGACAACATGGAGGGCTTGCATCTAGTCAGTGCATTCAGCTTTGGATTGGCACTTTTTCACTTAACTGATTATTAAAAGGCCATTAACAGTCTGTGAACATTTGTTCATTCGATATTCGTGTCAGCAATAGAGATTAATAGGCCTTTTTAGTTTTCATTGTCAGAAATCACAGTCTGAAAATTTAATAGCAAATAATGTTTCTATTGCTTCTTTTTTTAAGTCAAAAAATAAAATGGTAAATGAGTGGATCTGATTTAAATCTGCATGAGTAGAGCAGATTCCAATGTGATCCAAAATAACATGCAGTACATCATATTGGCAGATAGTGCTGACCCTTTCTTCTTGCTACAACCACAAGCAGCCTATAGCTCAGACCACCAGAAACATCATGACCAGTCACAACACATTAATCCAACAGGTCAGATTCCCACTGGAGGAATGTCAAATTACCATTAATGATACAAGGTCACCAGAGGATAGACTGAGATTTCAACTTTACCATTTTGCTCCCATTCCCAGAGAACACCATAACAGCATGATAATGGTGATAAATAAATGGCTTTCGGTGTAAGTGGGAAGGGGCTATTTGACTCCTATTCGATTTCTTCTCATTCATATATCAACATGTTAGTCTTTTTATTTTTTCCAAAGTGTCTCTTGACTTTGTTTCATCATATTACATTTAGCAGGGAAAAAAATCCTTTTTCATCCTACATTATAAAACATATGTATAAACTATACCCATGTGACTTAGATCACTCTGATTTAAGTTATCCATGTGTGTCTGCATGAGTCCATGTACCTGTAAAGGCTGGATGGTGGTGGGTCTCTTAGGGATTTGGGACATGGACTGGTTCATCCTGGTTATAACCACATCTGCTATGAGTTGACGGTCTTCAGCCTGATGATCTCCAACCAGAGGCATCGATGAGCCAACCACCTGATCCACAACACAGTTCCTTTTAATTATTATTTTCCCCTATTTTTAATGATTGAGCAAAGAGCTTAATGCCCTCTCTCACATACATGAGCTTACAGAATGCCACAATTGGTTAATGTCACTGTGATTGACAGGAGAGCAAATAATGCCATCCTACCCACACAGACATTATGATTAAACAAACAAACAAAATAAATAAATGATTGTTGTAATAATAATAATAATAATAATAATAATAATAATAATAATAATAATAATAAAGAAAAAAACAAGAAATAAAAGAAGACAGAGGAAGAATAAAAAATCACCAAAAGCTTTAAGGACTAAATTTTTTCTCATGTAAATTTGACATAGTATGGCTGATTAACAAAAAATGTTCCTACAGGGGTAGCCTAATAAAGAAATTCAGATTTATTAATATGTTAATTAGAAAATGCCACCAAGCCTTCATGCCCTGCCCCTTCACCTCAGTATACAAATTATTTGCATACTGGAACATGATTGGATGATTCTCTTGCAGTGACAAATTACACAATTTGACTTCCTGTGTGTTTTATTCAATCATCTGTGTAATAAAGTTTCATGTCACTTTAATAAACAATAAATAAATATTAAAGAAAAAATAAACAGGTAATAAAGCAATGTATAGTGCAGTGATAAACCTACTTCAGTGATGTAATCTTTTCCATCTTTACCATGAATGGCTTTAACTGCACAGATATCCAAACCCCCAAAGAGCTCACTGCATGTATCTGCCCACAGCTTATACCTACACATACACACACACACACACACACACACACACACACACACACACACACACACACATATATATATATATATATATACACACACTCTCCAAGTCATTTACCTGTTACAAAGATTAAACTTTAAAAAAATCAAAGATGCTAAAAAAAACTTTATTTCTACTTCTACTTTTCTGTCTTTGTGACCAATAAAAACAAGGAAGTACTTTTATTTTATATATATTATAAATCTATTTTATAAAAAGTAATAGCTAATGATATTTATGACAAAAGAGTATTTGAATATAGTACTGTGTGTATATATATATATACTCTAAATAGCTAATAGAGAACTCATTCCCATTGCACTTCCAAACAATATTTAATAATTAAAACTAAAATGTGCTCTGAACTTATTTTAATCTGATAAACAGGGAGTGATCGTTTTACTTGTCTGTCATGGCCACTTGTTCCAGCATGGCTGTTCCTGTGTTGGACTTCCAGTTTCCTGAGATGGATGTTCTCCTAAAATACAGCCACCAAAATGAAACAAAATGAGTTCATCTTTTATCTCAAATAAAATAAAATAATGGGGATATTTTCACTGTGACAGCTGTACTTACATATAGGCTTTGTAGTCATTTCCAATTTTCTGGATCCTGATGTCGTACTTGGAGTCGATGAAGGGTTCACACGTGCTGTAGGCCTGTGTGAGAGCCACCACGCTCGCTATATCCTGGAACTTTGTGTGATTGTCCACTTTCACCTTCACACAGAGGTTAAAAATGTAAACATTATAGCCTCTCTTACATAATCTACATGTACTCCAGAATTATTGTCACTCTTATTATTTATTTAGTTATCACACTAGTTAGTTAGTTAGTTAGTTAGCTACTTAATAAATGTGATAAGTTTATCTCAAATTAATAATGGTCAAACGTTACTGTGTAAAATACATTTTACCCAGATATTTACATTTATTTAATTTAACCATTAAAAATATATAAAATATTTGGTTCTCTAAGAAAACACATATATTTAATAAGTAACACAACCATTTATTTTGTAAGTAATTCTTTTTTTTTTCCAAAAACATGGTAAAATGGCTGGCACCCCTATAGGGTTCTACAGAGAATCATTAAGGCTTTTCCTCTGAGAAACAACCAAAAAAACCCCAAAAAGGTTCTATGTTTTCTTAGAGCGTATATATATGCTGGAGGTTGAGCTGACACATACCTTACCCACACCGGAGTGGGCGTGTCCAATTTTCACCACCACAGGGAAGGTTGGCATGGTTACCTAAAGAATATCAAAATAAAAGCATGACTTACTGTATTGATGGTTAATGTCATTTCAATTTTTTTACTTTGTTGTCACTGAGCTGAGATTCAGTTAATAATCTACATCTCACTGTGGCTCCTGTAGGTTTCTATAAGATCTAATAATTAAATAAATAAATAAACCTCTCACCATCTCTTTGTAGTTTGCGTAGTAGGTTTGTTCGATCAGTGGAAATTTTTCAGCTCCCAGTTTCCTGTGTGTGCTGATCAGCTGAGCAAACTGCAGATCGCAAATAAAACAGCTGTCACACAGATTATTATACAATCATTATTCTCATTTAACTCTTCAGCAGTCTGCCCCATCTGTTCAAAAATAAAATGAGACTATTTGGGCTTGTTAATAATATTTTAATAAAAAGGAACTAAAAATTCCTGCCAGATTTACAAACATTTCAGTAACTTTGATTATGTTGGAACTCACTGGTATGTGCTGATAAATGCCAATCAGCCATTAATTAGAAAGCACAGTCACAGCATTTACACTTAGCCATGCCCATAAAACTCCATAAAAGTCAAAGAGAGCTGAAAATGACAAAATGACAACTAAATTGTGAAAGAGCACCTCCTAAGGGCAGTGTGCTGCAAAAGTCCTGCTTCTTTTATAAGGTGCCACCTTTGTCCTGACTGAATAGCTTTGGTTTTTTCAGGACATTTATATGAAGTGGCAGACAGTTGTGCAATAGAAAAGCGTTCACGTTGTTGTCTGGAGATTGTGCATTTAAATACCAATGAAGCCACTGCTCTCTGGGTGGGAAGGACATACTCTCTCCTCCTGTCAATCACAGAAATACTAGCCAATCATGGGTGTCTGTGGCTTCAGGTATGTGGAAGAGTGCTGATCGCTCAAATTTCCAAACAAATTCACTCATATTATTGTGATGAACATGATGAAGTTTTCCAATTATTTTCATCTAACAGCATGTCTCCAAGTATTTTATTCTGCTTATACCACAACAATTTATAAATGAATAATTTTTTTATTAATTAAAGAAAGACTATTCTCACTTATGTTATAGCAGCTATAAACAGTTGTTCCCTCACCAGCCTCTCTTTATTCTCTCTCTTGAAGTTAATAAGACAAAAAAACTTAGCTTTTCACGTTACTGAGAAACTGCAAAAAAGTGTAAACTCCTCCTGTTCTGAAGATGCGGGAAACTTTAAAGTTACAGCTTTAAACCTGAGTGTTACAAACCGCTGACACTGGAGACTCCTTCCATAAATGTTACTGAACCACATTTCTCCTTACAGAAAACCATATTAGTAATATCTGTATGATTTTGCAAAGTGACTCACTGCCCATGGTTTATCACACATGTTGTATATAGACTGGAGAGAGTTGATGCTGGAAACCCCAGCGTACTGCAGACCGATGATCAGGTTCCGGAAATCAGAATTCTCCATCATGCTGAAGGCGTGTTGGCGAATGAGGACAAAGTCAGGCTTGAAAGCCCTGAGAAGAATTGTAGACATTTAAGACAAAACACAGAAATTTTGGTCAGTCAATGTCAGTCACAGTGAAAGAGGCATGGTATCTGTACCTCCATATCAGTAAAAAGGGTCATGGTCTCTGTGCCTGTCTGTCTCAAAAAAGGAGGCATGGCCTTTTTATTTGTCACTTCTAATTGAGATATGTTTTTTGCGTTTAATATTTGCTTTGATATTTAGGTTAATGTAAGAACTTAATTTTATCTGCGACGATTCCATTCCCTCATATTCGATCTGACTTCCGTTGGTGAAAGCTTCTCATTTCGGATCCGGGGATAAAGCAGACACAGACACAGCATGTAGGTGTATGCTCAAATCCAAGGTTTACTTGTGACATACAAGTTTATATACAGTAGCTTGGGTGTGTGTACGTGCGTGTTTGTGCGTCTCTGTGTGAGGGGGCGTGTCTAGCATATAGGTGTGGGGACAGGTGGGGGACAAAGAAAAAGTGGCTTGAAACAGCTGTGGGTTAGGGATGCAGGAGACAAATGGTCTGCTGGATATGAAATGTGTAAATGTTCTTCCGGGGGGGTGCTGCCCCTCCTGTTCCCAGCCTGCTCCTGTTCCTGTCGTGCTCACCGAGCCTGCTCCTGTTCCTATTGCGCTCACCGAGCCTGCCCCTGTTCCTGTCACTCTCACCGAGCCTGCTCCAGTTCCAGTCATGCTCACCGAGTCTGCTCCTGTTCCAGTGTCTCCAGTCAAGCATGCAGCTGTGCCTGAGTTCCTGTCTATGCCCTCATCTATACAAAAATTTGGCATCGTAGAAACTAGTGATAAGCCTGTCCCTACAGGTCCAGGAAGCCCAGAAAGGCAGCGCCTTTGGGTGGGGGGGGTGGGGGGTTCTGTCATGATCCGCTCCTCACAAGACGCACAACGCGCCTTGAGGACTTGGACACGTGCTCTGTGTTTCCTTCATCTCCGTCGCACTCAAAGCGGAAGTGCGTATTTCCTCATTCTGACGGAAACCACACGGACCATGAGCCCATGCTCCCAGCCATTAGGCCCATCAGGTGAATGCAGGTGCATCTCATTGACGGACTAATTAGCCGTGCTATATAAGGACACTCATATGCACTCATGCTTTGCGAAGCATTAGTCTAGCCCCGTCTGCTATTGCCGAGCGTTTAAATCTTCCCGTGTTTGCTTTCATGTGTTTTGGACTTTGCCTTCTGTGTTTGACTACTGTTTTCGGATTACCTGTTTCACTCTGTTTGCTGCTCACTCGACCCCAGCCTGTATTGTGGACTACTCTTTTGCCTACCGTGTTTGCACCTCTGCCTATTGTGTTTTAATAAACACCATACTGCTCTTACCCACATTTCCTTACCTGCACTTGTGTCCCACCATGCTTTGATGGCGTGAATGCCATGACAATCAGTTGGTAAGATCAATTTCATTTGGCACATAAATGTCTCAAAAGCAAGATTAATGTTCTGTAAATTTTTTTTGTTACATTCACTTAAATTGTAGTTACTTAATTTTCTTAAATTAAATAGCAATTTTTAGGATATTGGTCAGTAATGTAAAATGTGTTTTTATATAAAATTACAATCTACATTTCTCTCTGTTATAAATTGTTACAATTGTTTTGTAATTTGTAATATTTAATTTCTACATTTGTTTTTATTTTGCAACACTACCTAGGGAATTTGATAAATCTGAAACTCAAATTTTATTTCAGAAGTGAACAAATGTGTGTTGTAAAGGAATTAACAATAGTGACATTGCACAAATTGATGAAAAATGAACTAGAACTACAAGTACCAAAATAGTTTTAGAATTATTAGCTGAAACACACCCTATTTAACTTCCACATAAAAATTTGTGTAATTCTATTTGAGAAATATTATTTAAAAATTATGACATTGCCAGATATAATATATTTCATTAAAAACACTTTTAAATGATGTTACTGTATGCCTGTAGACTCACCTCACCACCTTGGTCCCATTCCTGAGAACTTGCATGGCCACGTTGCAGGTCCCGTTAGCGTGAGACACCACACTGATGTCATGAAACTCAGCCTAGGATATAAAAATTTATTCATATTAATCATAAATCCTAAGAAATAAAATAATAAATGTCACCTTATTTCAAACTCACTTGCTCCACCCGAATCTCATAATCTTCCTGCAGCTTTTTTCCTCTGAACACTTTGGCCCTGTGGAACACACCAACATGTATACCATCAAAGGTATGAATTCTTTCTCCTTATTTTACCTATGAATTCACACACAAGTGAAAACTGAGCACACACATACTCAGAGCAGTGGGTATATATGCACCATGCGATGAACTATGCCTCCTGAAAGAAAAAAATCATGGACTACACGAAGAAAACTGTAAATGTAACCCTGAATTAGCACCTTTCATAAATGTTAAATAGACAACGGTCTCCTCACAGAAAACTTGACCATTTCAATGATTTTTTAATTTGCTTATTTGAAGTGTCCGCTGCACCCGTCCCTGTAAATAAGCTGATAATATAGAAACAATAACATGTTTGAATCAGAATCCAGAATTCAACAGTAATGTGATGTAAAGAACATTACAGGTTATCTATTATGTACAACGTAAAAAGTCAAAAAGGATAAAACCAGATAAGGATAGGTTTCTTTAAAAAAGTTTCTTTAAAAAAATGAAGAAAATGCATCTATTAGCCTATAATCAGAGTAGGTCAGAGTAAGATGTACGCCACTAAAATTAAACCCTTTTTTTGTTTTGTTTTTAGATACTTCCTTTTTTCTTCACCAAACTAAACATTTTATCATTCAGTTAATGATCTTTAAATATGGCAAGAAAACTGAAACTCAGTGGTGCTACTGAGGGACAGGTATGAACATCTGTTAAGTACTAATTGCTAATTTGGCACCTAGCTAGGCTGCCTTCCCGTGTTTTACATTTTAAAAAATACACCTAAAAGGTTTTTAGAATAAAAATGAGGATCTATTTTGATGATTTGTTTCATTTATGTGCTGGGAACTCCTCCAGGTGCTTCGGTTTCCTCCCACAGTCCAAAGACATGCAGATTAGGTCAACTGGCTACTCTAAATTGCCCATAGG
>JAQMYM010000015.1:357557-377055 GCA_030014255.1 Parauchenoglanis ngamensis | reverse complement strand
AGATAAATGTATAAGTTTATATTCAGAATTTATATACTTTTGTGAAGCTGCTTTGAGACAGTGTCTGTTGTTAAAAGCGCTATACAAATAAAATTTAATTGAATTGAATTGAATTGACATGTGTAAAACACAGAGCTTCCTACAGCATTACATCTCTCAGGAATCTGAACCCTGACCTGAGACTGGAGGAGGAAAAAGCCTGAGGTATCACTCAATAAGTATGTGTAATTACATAATTTTGTAAAATTGCATTATATATTTTATTACACCACATCACTGCTGAGTTCTGGGTTGTGATTGGTCAGAAAGTGTTGGTTAATTTTCTATAACAGCAGCTCTGACTGCAGTGCAGATTTATATTAATGCTCACTCAAATACATTATCATTTCAGTAGTAAATGCTCATTCACAAGGACTTTTCTATAATGAGGTGTTTATTTAATATTTATGGAAGGTAAAGAGGTGAATCTGTAACTAAGTTTTCTGACATATTAAGGACAGAGTTGTTTATACTTCTTTGCGGTTTCTCTGTAACTGTTTTTTGTAGGAATGACTGTTTATAGTATTCATAATATATATATATATATATTATGCTATAATGTAATGTAAGTGAGAACAGAAACTAACTTGCTTTGTAAATATTTTAGTTAAAAAGTATGATAACCCTAACCCTATGATTTGTCATTCTTTAATAAATAAAAAAATTAATTACTGGAAAAGTGCTGTGGTATGAGAGGAAAAAAGGCCACTTAATAAAACATTAACTGTACAAATCCTATCTATTAACAATAATTTAATTATAACCTGGTAACTTTAGTATGACATTTGTCAGTCCATCACTTTAAAAGTCTTTCATGTTTTTTCTTAACCACTTTAAAAGACAGCATGACTGTGAGCTTATATACCACAAATAATGCATATTCTATTAAATCACGCTTTTTCAGGGACGTGTGCTGTTTTCTGAGCTCTGCTGAGACATGTGAAGTATTTCTAGAGGACATGACATGTGTTTTATGGGCTACTCTTCACCATGGCCTCCATCATTAATCCAAAGGGATTTGATGTGAAAAAATCATGAAAGGTGGTAATAAATAATTTTCTGGATTTCTGTCAACGAGCATGACAGCAGAGCCAAACAAATTAGGGGTCTAATTAAGAAAAACACACATCAGTTAAAGAGTCAAATTATTTCAGAGCTTGTCATGCTTCATTGATTTGTTCACTGTCAAATTCAGTACACAAATAAAGGAATAAATCTCTGTTTTGTAAACATTGTAAGTTATTTAACATAAAAACAATATGAAATAATGCTTACATATGGGTCAAAGATGAAAAGCGTGTCAAAACAGTTGGAAAAAATATTATGCAATTTTCTTTAAAATGCTTATGAATGAGTTAAAACTCTAATTTATGAAACTGAATAACAATTTTATAGCTTTATTTTCCTGCTGATATTTTATAGACAACACATGACCACATCATATTTATGCTTGTAAATAATTTACAGTATAATAACTGAATTTAAATGCACAGACACTGCATCTTTAACCCACATTTAAGAAACATGTTAATTTATTTTATAATTATGTATTAATGAGCACTGCGATACCTGATTTTAGGCAAAGATTCAAGGACATTGCTCATAATCATGAAATCAGACACACATGATATGATAAACATTATAATAGAGACAACTGAAAATGAAGATCATGCATGATGGGGAGATGGAGGATTCGTGCTCACTGCATCATGCATGTGAGAGGAAAAACCAAAGCATTCACTCATTCAGTCACGCATGACCTCATTTTAATATTCTAGCATCACATTCCACCAGTTTCATCCTTAAACTCCCACACACAATTACACGCACACCTGTTTTGGGGTTTACAAGCTCAAAAAGCATCACCACACCTACCATTCCTGCTGTGGCTCATCGATAACCAGCAGGATTTTGAACTTCTTGGCAACGGGGACGGATGTCTGCTCGACCAGCCCTGCAGAGGCTGCTGTTTGCTTCACTACGTTGGTGATGGAGCTGAAGAATCCTGCACCTGAGGGCTGGGCAGCAGGCTGGGGTTTCCTCTCTGGGTTCGGGCTCTGGCTCGGAGAGACCTGAGGAGCTGATTCGGATGCCGCCCCAGGTGGAGGAGGTTGGGGAGGATCGGGTTTCTGCAGTTCTGATAGGTAACCATTAGGCAGGTTGGAAATGAAGGTGCTGTCAGAGAGACGGCGACGCAGGTAGTTCATGGCTGTGGATGAGGATGTAATCTAAAATCCTGATCCAAGATTATCACTCACCAGAATGGAATGGGTTTCCTCTTTGCGTCTCTGTGCTTTCTCTCTGCTCTCTGTGCCTGGGATGCTGACGTCGCTGTCCTCATCCACCAATCACAAGCTTCTAGAGCCTGCAGGAGAAGCTCAGCTCAGCTCCCTCCACCCATCCCCTTCCCCCATCCAACAGCCTAACATCCACCATGGCTTTCAATCCGCTGCAGAAAGGGGGGTGGGGGGTGGGGGGAGATAAATAAATTTAAAAAGGCAAACCAGGGGGGTTTCCAATGCATGTGTGTGGAATAAAATGGAGGAGACAGAGAGATAAGCTGATCCGAAAGCACATAAAGGGGCATGAAATGTGATGTCAGATTTCATTATTACAATAAACATACAAGATAAATTAATTATCAGGGTGCATCTCTAAGCTGTGAAAGGGAATAACCTGCAATGTGTACTGCAACTGATTTTATGTTATACCACTAAATGTTAAACTGTACTGAGCTCAGGTTGTAACAAACCAAAAAATAAATGCAAATAATGTGCTGATAACAGATAGTTCTATACAGGAAACTTTATCCCCCCCAAAAAGCTTACCTGGCATTTTAATCACAAAATCAGGGTACGGGATGTTCACTACGTTTTGTCTGAGCATCAAGAAATGTTCAAATTATGGACATAAGAATCTTTATATAAACACCATATAAACATGTTTTTTTATGTAAACACCATCTAGATTCAAATTGTACATTATGTTCATATTAATTGTGCGTTAAACGTAATATATTTTATTTTTATTATCATTTTTCCTGTTGTGAACGTCACAGCTACAGGCCAAACCCACAGCACAATAGATATTGGGCTAATTTGCTGAGATGTTTTGCTAGCTCACTGGCTAGCCCATTTTGTTTAAGAAATAACGGTTTAACATTTTAAATAATTATAATTATGATTGTATAAAGGTGGTTTGCATGTTTAGTTTCCAAATATAAACCTATCTGTTCTTCGAATTTAATTCAAATATTAGTGTTTCGTGTAGTGTTTTGGTGTAGCTAGCTGACCTACCCTCAGATATAACTCCACTTTGAACCAAACCTCTAGATTGTTAGCAAATTAGCTTGTAAGGTAAACCAGCCCCGTTTGCATGCTAGCTGTTTAACAGAAGGACTCTGCGGCGTCGTTGTTGCAGTTTTAACTTTTAAATCTTTGCTAGTTATATTATTTAGTGACTACATTTGCTGCTAAGATCTACTGTAATTAGTCAGTCGTGTAATTAACGCCTTAGTCACGTTTTCTGGCTTTTTGCAAAAGAAAACGACTCAAAGTTTATAAGCCAGATCACTTTTTTCTCGTTAAGGCTAAGCTAGCTAGCTACGACTGGTCTAGCTAGCTAGCTAGCTTGGCTAGCTTTTAAGCTAAATGATTCTTACGAGAATGGACCTTTTGAGCCACCAATTTATGGATAAAATGAACAATAACATCGGAAGACTTCACTACGATTCTTATGATGGTGAGTGGTTGTAATGTTCAGAATGTAAGGTTGTAATCTATGTTATTAGCTAGTTAGCTCCACAATAAGTAGTTTGCGAGCTAGTTAGCTATATAATACGTATGTAGCCTGTACAAGACTGATAGAAGTTCTGATAAACTGTTTGTTAATGAATAATAATATGAAAGCGAAATAACATTTTTTGTTCTTTTTTTGTTTCAAAGCCATGTATGTTCCTGTTTTGTTTTCGTTGAGTTTGAAATGTTTAGCTAGCATTCAAGGATTCCCATAAATGTGTTTTCTTCTTTTGCTTCCACAATTTTTTTAAACGTGCTCCAGAATATTCACATTTATTGGCGCTAGATATTAAACTAATACTTTCAGTTTATTTATCATGCAGTGTTCAGGTTGCGTAATGACAGGTGAAACTGGAAATTCAGTGATTATGCATCTGTTTGTTTTATTGTTTTTCTGTTATCTGTAATGTTAGATGATTCCGGGGATTCCAGGATGCACACTTTGTCCTCTTCCACAGGAAACAGCAGGACAGGGACACCGATAAGCCCGATTAAAAGGAAGTTCGATGATGTTGAAGTGGGGAGCGGACAGGAGTATGAAAATGAACAAATGGCCAAGATGAGCTGCCTGCTTTCCTCTCACCTGTACGTTTAAAGTCATAATCTATAGTCAAGCACTTTATCGCAGGGTGCCAACTCTTTCCATGGGACAGTAGTTTCAAAAGTTGACATTTGAATTCAAGGAACTAACTTGCATATTCACTGAATCGTCATGAACATGTAATTTGCAAATCAAAATGTTTCATATGAAGGAATATATTACGAAGACAGTAGAGATAGAAAATTATATATTAATTATTGTTAATAAATAGTAACTTAATAGAAATATCATTAATTGCTGCAACACTATATATTTACAAAGTTCTGTTGTTTGTTGCAAATTAAGCAGTACTACTGAGGAGTTGGAGACACTTGGGAAACAGTTACAGATGGGATAACTCACTTATTTTTACTGAACATGTTGTATTGGTTTAAGGGGAAATGCAACAGATGGAGACACCAGGCCAGAACCTTGGACTCACTGCCACAACCCGTTTGAGCACGCTTCCTCTGCCATCAGTGGGCTCCACGCTGGCCATCTGTACTCCCCGTTCCACTTCTACGCCATGGAGCAGCCTCTTGCTCTGACCAAAAACAGCACAGAAATGCCCAGGTCCTCCTTTCTGCCTTCACTCAACTCTACAGAGCGACAGCAGGTCGGTTATATATATATACTTATTATGCTTATTGTTATATATATATTTAAATACTGCATAATTAACACTGAGAAAATATTGAGAAAACGAGCACATTAAAGTAAACCTGTGACTGTCAAAAGCTGCTGTTATAGAAAATTAATGAATCAGAATCAAGAATTCAGATTAACAGTGGCAAAGTGAAGAACTGTGCTGTATTTATGTGTTTAATATTTGCTCAGAATCGTCCATCGGTGATCACCTGTGCTCCGGCAAGTAACAGAACATGCAGTCTCTCAAACTGCCACATGTCTCCGAACGGCTTCTCCTCCGTTGTGAATGATGACAAGAGCAAAGCTAACGGTAAGGACTGATGTTTCATTTGGTGTAAAATTATTTTTTTAAGGGGGGAAAAAAACACTAAATAAATGAAAACAAATACAATGAACAAAAATGTAAGTTGTACATTTTATATATGGGGAAAAAGTCAGTGCATTTTGCAATGAGGCACAGAACTAAAATGCATAGTGCAGCGCTCCAGGCTAACTTTTTCCACTAATATCAGTGTTGCTCCTTACTGAAGATTTTAGAGGTACTAGCACAATTTTTAAATCTACATGTTACTAGGTAAGTGTCCTAGGAAATGGCTAGGATATGCAAATTAGATAAACATCAACCACACAGATTGTATTTGACTCATCAGTTCATACTGTTAGACATTATAACTGTATTTGCAATAGATAAAATTGTCTTTCAATCTGCATTTCTGTCGAATGTAGAACGCCCTTGACATTCTAGAACATACAGTGGCACTGAAGTAGTTAAATCCTCTAAATTGCGAAGTGAGGCCTCCATGGATAGAACTTGTCTTTCCAGCACATCTCTCAGATGCTTGATCGAACTGAGATCTGCGGAATTTGGAGGCCAAGTCCACGACTTGAACTCACTGTCCTGTTCCTTAAACCATTCCTGAACAATGTTTGCAATGTGGCAGGGCACATTATCCTGCTGAAGGAGACCACTGCCATTAGGGGTCACCATTACCATGAAAGGGTGTACTTGCTCTTCAACAATGTTTAGGTAGGTGGTATGTGTCAAAGAAACTTCTGCGTGAATGCCTGGACCCAAGTTTCCCAGCAGAACATTGACTGGAGCATCACATTTCCTTTGCCACCTTGCCTTCTTCCTATAGTGCTTCCTGGTGCCATCTCTTCCCAAGGTAAGCAATGTACACACATCTGGCCATTCACATGGTCACCTTCTTCTATTGCTCTATGGTCCAGTTCTGATAATCACGTGCCTATTGTAGGCGCTTTTGATGGTGGTTTCTGACCGCTCTGCACCTATGCAGCCCCCAACACAGCAAGCTGCGATGTACTGTGTGTTCTGTCACCTTTCTATCATAGCCAGCATTAACCTTTTCAGCAGTTTGTGCTACAGTAGCTCTTCTGTGGCTTAGAACCAGTCAGGCTAGCCTTCACTACCCATGTGCGTCAATGAGCCTTGGGGGCCCATCACCCTGTTGCAGGTTCACCTGTTGTCCTTCCTTGGACCCCTTTTGGAAGGTATCTACCACTGCATACCAGGAACACCCCACAAGACCTGCTGTTTTGGAGATGCTCTGAGCCAGTCATCTAAACATCACAATTTGTCCCTTGTCAAAGTCGCTCACATCCTTACACTTGCCCATTTTTCCTGCTTCTAACACATCAGCTTCAATAACTTGACTGTTCACCTGCTGCCGAATATATCCCACCCCTTAACAAGTGACACTTTAATGAGATAGTTATTCACTCCACCTGCCAGTGGTTGTAATGTTAGGGCTGATGTATGTGGGTGTTTATGTGTAGCTTAAAAGTTTAGAAAATGCATTTTGATCACACACCCAGCGATTAAATATTTAAAATGACCAAATATGAGCAAAGAATATGGTTAGAAACTTGTTTATAGTTTATCCTCTGTGTGTGTGAGAGAGAGAGAGAGAGGCAAAATGAACCTGCTACCTTAAACACCATCTGAACATCTCCATCTCTCTCCCTCTTGTTAGCCAATGCTGTGTGTGATCCTGTGATAGAGGAACATTTCCGCCGCAGTCTGGGGAACATCTACAGAGAGCCAGAGGTGGCATCTAACTCCATCTCCATCACCGGCTCGGTGGATGATCACTTCGCCCAGGCGCTGGGAGACACCTGGTTACAGATCAAAGCCAAGGGCAGCGGCTCCAGGAGTCCCCAGTCCACTTCATAAAATTCTCCAGAGAACCTGTCTGAACCTTAAGGGTTGGTTTGTCCTTGGCTAAACTCCTTTCACACCAAGCCTGAGCTCAAAAATTATTATTATTATTATTAGGATAAACAATGATATAGATTTCCCTTTTTTTTCTCTTATTGGCCATCATGAAACTGACTGCAGACCATTAATATCTCGTACAAGATCATGTTAGGTTACAGACTGAAATCAATTGTGCAGGAATGATGGCACTACATTTAAAGCAGCAGTATGTTTAAACCTTTCCCCTCAGCCAACTTTCAGCCATTTTACGCCACACAAGTCACCATTCTGCTCTGATTTATAATTCTGCGTATATATATATAAATTTTTTTTTTTTTTTTTTTTCAATATATAAATCAACAACTGTGCTGCTGTACATTATAAATGATTATTTGAGCAAGGGAGTGTGAATCTGATAACTATGGGATTGGAACAAGACCGAAACCCTCAACTCGGAATCAAAGTTATAGGGTTAGGGCATCAGCTCTGTCTTTGGGCTCAGTGTAGAAGCTTGGGGAAAAAAAGAATCAGTTTTATACACTTCCTGCAGTGAGTTGATTCAGAGTCTAATCGCTTTCTCAGTAGAGTTCGCTTAGAAGTTGATCAAAACCACTTTGCTCAGATGCTTTTTGACTGGAGTGTGATCGCTCGATGGTGGAGAGGTGGAGAATATACCAGGGTTCTGTTCAAACACCCTGAATATTGCAGCGTTTCCTATACACTGTGGTTTGCTTAATACCACACTGCTCCCTTGTGATAGGGTCAGATAACACACCACTGTCTATGTTTTATATGCATTTACAGACCTGCAGAGCCATAAACCAGACAGAAAAGGTGATGGGGCTGAGTGCCAGTGGCTGTCGGCAGAGCTAGATGTGTAAACAGATGCGTGTACTTGCATTGCACAGTGTTCCTACGGTGTATAAGCCTTTTAACCATTACAGACACCTATAAGACCAATATTTAACGTGAAACAGTGCCTTGTTTAGCATATACACATATAGTAGAGTCGTTTTTCATGTTGTCCTAAAATTGGAGAAACTTGTACACGGCTTGGTGTGAAAGGTTAAAAAAATTTTCAGACGGAGTTATGTGAACAGGGCCATGAACAAATGTCATTCATGGAGGATTTTTTATTTTTTTTTTAAAGGGCTGCCAAAGATGCTTTCTACTATTTTGAACATTTGCTGTATTTTATAACCATCTCAAACATACAGATTTTTGGATTTAAAACGAAACAAACAAAAAAGCAACTTACAATCCAAGAGTATCAGGGGATTCTGTTATCAGGTGAATCGTCTTTTGGAGCTTTGATAATTCTACAGTTATTCATAATTATACAAGTTCTGGGCTTTGGACTGAGGATACGTTTAACTTTTCATCTCTAATACACACACTCATTAACCTGACACACACACACAACTTGTCTATTTTATTTGTAATCTTTAATCTGCTTAAGTATGTATTTCAAATAGCTGGTATCTATTACACACAGACTTCTATCTTTATACCGTTTGTTCTTAGTTTTATTTTTAATCAGTAATGGTTTTAGAAAGTCCTGCTGCTGGAACAGTGTACTCAATATATTTTTTTAACAAATGTCTTTTAGATATGATGGCACCTTGCTTAGAAGCACAGCCTCTGGAAAGGCATTTACATGCAGTATACACAGCTTTTTAAATAATTATTTCAGTTTCACAGATTTATAATGCTTTTTACAGGACTGAGCGAAACGAACAGCAGCTTCTCTTTTACACTGACGTGGTGATCTACAGTTTTATTAACATATTCCATGCTTTTTCCCCCCAAACACCGCGTCCCTGATGCATCCTACTTCTGGAGTAGTTATGTGCCAATATATAATTTCCATGTTTCATCACACTATTACAGTACTTTTTTACAAAAAAAAAAACTATTTACCGCATGTTTTTCTTATGCAGTAAAAAGAATTTGCTGCATAGTGGATATAATCGAGTGCAAAGTGGCTTCTAGATGGAAAGAAGAAAATCAACATCCTGCAAAAAAAAAAAAAAAAAAGCAATCCAAAAATAACTTGATGCATGTTATTTGATCATTTTCTTCACAACTGATAAAGGAACACTTGTAGATTTGCCAAATTTTGTATTAGAGCTCAGAATTTTAACAGAAGACATAACTTCTTTTCCCCCCCAACATTAAAAATGACAGTCAGCTAATCAACATGTGAATTTTAAATGATTGACAGTTGTGTAGTTGCCCCGCCTTCTCCTCACGTCACATTAGTCACATGTTTTTGCTACCACACTTGTCTGGAGATGCGCTTTCTGGGAAATGTTTAAAATTCACAAATGGTATCTTTTTGGCTTGGATGAGAAAAAAAGGTTGACCATTTAGTCAAATAGATTAAATAGTTCAACTACTAATTGTTATATCTAACGATTTCCAAGTTATTTTAACAATAATGATAATTATAAGGTGGTAAGCGACACTGTACCCCACAGCAGGACTGCGTGTTGCTCTGTGGTGTTGAGTAATTACTGGTGTTGGTGTAAATCCGCACATGCGAAACACACTAAATGTCTCTGGTATTAATCAAGACAAAATCTTTTCCCTGTTTTTTCTTTTTTAGTCTGCATAAACTTTTGTACTCAATATGGCATACAACTTATGGCGTACAGTCGTGCTCTTGCTCACGTTTCTTTCACATTTCTTTAAAATCAGTATTAAAACAGCAGTCTTTATCCAAACAGGACAGATTTTATCTTTTTAAAAAAAGGCAGTGCTGCAGTCTTGTCCAAGTGAAACTTGATAAATTTTATTCCCACTGATTGGCACATGGGTTTTTTGTTTGTTTTTTGGGAGGTTTTTTTGGTCCTACGTAACTTTGTTGGCCCTCCCACTTTCCAGCTATGATCATGTCCGCTCTGGTTTTCCACTTCCCATGGCTGGCGCATGATGCTCCCTCATTTACACCTCGTTTTTCCAACTGCGAGTCGAGTTTGAGTTGAGAATCTCGAGTCTCTATTTATTTGCCCCTAAGCGAGAGGTGTTTGCTGAATAAACATGTGCCAAGATGAAGTTTTCTTATCTTAGTAATCCCCTAAGTCTTACAGAACGCTATGACCACAGTATCATAAATGTAAATGGGCTGGGAGTGAGTTTCTATGGTAACAGTTTACATTAATGTTACATGGCTGTTATCAGTAGTTTTCAAATTGTATAACTGTTGATTTCACAGAAACACAGATTTCACCATCATGCTTAAATCATTTATTCATTTCAATTACACACTAATGAAAATTTTTTAAGCTCATTTTCATTAAAAGAAAAGCAATTACAAAGTAAATTGATAAATTAAGACATATAAGAGTAGCCATTCAGTTATGACAAAAGTAATGGTGACCAATAAGAAGAGGAGGCATTAATGCGTGTGAGCGTGTTCGCTAACGTGCTGTGGTGACTGAGATGCATTACTGGAAGATTCAGCCAGGCAGCGCTCTTTCACTGTTTAGTGGCCATTTTGTCATTTTGCATCACTCTGGTGAGCTTTGCCTTTTATAGGGTGTGTGGGTTTGGCTACATGTTAATGATACGCAAGCTTGTAGAAAGTAACATCTGATTGGTATTTATCAGCGTACACGTGTTGGTACGAAGAAACTCAAAGTTACAAAGTGTATATAAATTTTATTCATACAGCGCTTTTAACTATGGACATTGTCACAAAGCAGCTCTATAGTCAGGAGTACAGCACAGTAAATCAGGAGTGAATTTTTATTTTTGTTTGTGATAAATATTGTTTAAATTCTGGGTTATAGCATGTAATAGATTGTTGCTTACTATTGAGCACCAGAACAAAAACGCTAAAGGGCCTGTTTAAATATTAAGGTATACATGTAAAATAATTGTTTAATTAATATTTTAAAATAATTCAACATGAAGCACAATGTTTCTGACCCATAGCCCCCCCCACCCCCCGAGTGTGTTGCAGCCTCATGCAGTTTTAATTATGCCCTACGGGAGGTGCAAGACAGGTCAGTTTTCCACAATTAAACGATGTTTGTCTTGAAGGCGGGACATGATCACTGCTGCATAAACGCTTGAGAAATGGAGACTGAGCATCCTGCAGTAATGCTGAGACCTCATGTTCCTTACCGCATTGTGTATGATGTTCTCTCTTAATGACACACACATTATCCAAGAATGCGCCTTTATTATCTCCTACATCTTACCAGAATATTTCTCCTCAGTTCTTCTTTCTCATTTGCTTTTGTTTATTTAAACCTGCTGTCGTTTTGTCATTGTCTTCTTGTCATGCGCTTGCTTTCTTTTTCTGCTAATTTTTCTTTTCCCCCACTTATACCTTTGCATTTTTGTAGCATATTGCTGAATAATTCATTATTGTCAACACTAGAAACAGTAAACTCTCTCTCCATTGTGATTGAATAGCTCAGTGTTGAGCACACACTCACTCATTCACCCACTCAGGCGAACTCCAGCGTGACCTCTCTATATTAATATTTCATTCCTTCATCTGCTGGATCAGAGCTCCGTTCCTGGAGAATGCAGCGTGTAACCTGAGTGCTTCCGTCTCACCCAGCAGGCTGCCAGTGCCCACAAGGTGTCCTGCCCCACTGCATCACTGTGTCGTGTGCTCGTTTGTTTCCAGCTTAACCTCCTGCCCCTTTCACCCACTCGTGCCAGGCGCCTCTTGTATGAGACCTTCTCAGACCAGAGGATTTGGAAAGCTCCAGAATGTTCTTAGCTTGTGATTTTGGCACTGATGTCTGACATTTTTCTCATGCTTAGAAACCAAAGTTAATGGTGGATCTGAAACGCTCCAGGGGGCAAGATTTGTCTCTGAGCCATTTTTGTTGTCTGTAGCTGAGAAGACATACAGGCTAGCATGTGTAAATATATGGGTGTTCATTATGATTATAACGGAGTCTTGTTTATTATTAATAAATGCTTTTAACATTTTCATTTTTTCTTTTTTTGTAAAATCCTTAGATTTACAGTTATGTCCCAGGCACTGATGGCACTGATGCAGTTTTGGGGGAGGATCACCATTAAAGCTTTTATATAGAACCTAACAATTTAGGGTTTCCAAATAAAAATCACTTTAAAAAAAAAAAACCCATAAGAACTCAGCCACCCATCTTATAGGGGCAAGACGAGATGGATGCCAGTCCATGGCAGGAACACTTACACCCATTTCCTATCAAAAGAACCCTTAATGATGCTTTTCTTTCCGCCCGTTAGTGTAGCTCAGTGTTTAATGTTCTGCTCTAGTGAGCTGAAGATTGGCATTGAAATTCTAGGACTGTTTTTAAAAAAAAAAAAAAAAAAAAAGCAAAGCCTGTAACCCTGAACTGCTTCAGTTTTGTCCTGGTTCAGTTGTAAGCTTTGATGGGGAAAAAATGATATAAATATGTTAATTACATGAACATACCTATTAATTGTTCTGAAATTGCATAACAAATTTAGTGATATACACTTGCTGAAAATGTTTATCAAATTAACTTAAAAAAATGCACTGTAAATAAAATTACAAATATAGCAGAGTGAAAGGAATCAAAAGCTATAAAAATACTCATAAGCCAAGTTTCCATTGCAGTTTTGTACAAAATAGAAGCGATATTTAAAAAAATTTCGACAAAGCACAATTGCAAACGGATTGTGTTTTCACTGAGTGATGTTCTGCAGTCAGTGCTGGGTTTTCTCTTCTCATGATCGCTCTTACAGAGCGGACTTTTTTCAGAAAGGTCGCATTTCCGTCTGCTCTTCATGTCATGTCGTGTCTTAAATGCAAAAAACATGTTTCTGTTTCAATTTAGCCAAATAGTGCTTCATCGAATCGTCTGAAAAACCACCTCATGTGACCGTGAAACTTTGATTTGCGTTATTTGAGAGGTTTTTATTTATTTATTTATTTATTTATTTTTGGTTTTTCTGAAATTCACTTGCTTCACTTGGTTTTTTAGTTTGCAGTTTCAAATTCCTCATTAAGCAGGTTAATGGAAACACTGCTGTAGTCATATAAATATTCATTCCACAGTTCGCGCGAGCTGTCAGTTATTCAAACTGAGCCGAATCCTGTAATTACTTCAGACCAGTGTGAATTCTGGTCTCATGCAATGACTCGTATTCCAAACTCCACAGAGAAGATAAATATTATAAATGACTGGAGCTGTAGTTTGTTTCGAATGAGACTTTGGGCACTTTAGTGTAAGTGCTCAACACAGCATGTGCACTGTGAGAGACGGAGAAAGGAAAAGAGAAAGCACCTGTTTCCTGCTTCTAATGTGTCTAATGGTCTGGTGAAGGAGTGCTTCAGGCTTCACTACTCTTGCTTTCTCTCTCCCACACACACATTGCAGTCCTGTATATCTTAACTAAATTTCATTTTCTCATCAACATGGTGTGAATAGAAAGCATTTGGAAGAAGACATAGGTTCCTTGTAAGTGACTGCAGCAGATGCAAATGCACCAGTTAAATCACATGTAAACACAGGTGGACATACAAGTGAATGTGTGTGTGAGAATAAATTACTGGGGCATTTACGTGTGTCTGTGTGTGTGTGTCTGTGTGTGTGTCTGTATGTGTGTCTGTGTGTGTGTGTGTGTGTGTCTGTGTGTGTGTGTGTGTGGTAGCTGTGTATGGAATGTTATGCATCAGTATCCCAGCTGTAAAAAGTCACTTGTGTTAATAGATTCCTGTTGAGGTTGTTTATGATCTATAGTGTTATAAGCTAGATCTTGCTTGCTTTCTTTTTCTCTCTCTCTCTCCCTCCCTCTCGCTTTCCGTCTGCCACTGTGTCTCTCGCTACTTCCTGGAGTCCTGCGACTCGCCGTGCTCTCAGTATTGTTAGCCATTTTTGACCCGCCAGGGAAAAAAAAATCCTCCTGTCATTATTTACTACGATTTGCGTTCTTCCTGTTTGGATATTTACTCAGTGCAGATTTTCGAGGAAAAAACAACTTGCTCACCAGCAAATTCCGGTCTATCCCATTTGTTCCCAATCTCTATGGAACATGAATAATCTCGCAATCTCTGTGGAACATGAACAAAGACAAAGCACATATATTAAAAACAATTTTTTTTTTAGTCAGAAGAGGAAGTGACTTGGTGGACGGTGGTGCAGTATTAGTGCTTGTGCACAGGAAGTTCTCCGCTGTGGAGTTAAGCAGGACCTGTGGTACCTCCGTTGTGGTATAGGCACACGGTCACGTCTCCATGCTTCCACCCTGAGAAGAGCTTCCAGAAGGTTCTTCTCTCAGCTGCTGAGCATACACTTCTCATGCCTGTAGACCCTGGTGCTGAGCGCACACTCCAGCTCTCGCTTCTTAGGGAAAAGTAATGTTCTGTGGTGAAAGTGGAAGTCCGTGACAGGTGCACTGGCTGTTTTCCAGCAGCCGGTTGGAACAGAGCGTGAGACCTGGGCTTTTGTTTTCCTGAGCTTGTGAAGCAAGATCTGGTTTTAGGTGACTCTGTAGATCAGCTGTTAAACACAAAATCATACATTGGAGACATTATTATGTTTGACCGCTGAGTATCTATGACCTTTTGAAGAAGAACTAGAACTCTCCTTAACAACAGCTATACAGTTCCTTCACAGTGTTCACGGTAGCAATGATCAGCGCTGGTTAAAGGCTCTGGGTTACTGTGGTCAGGAGTTCAGGTCCCAGAGTGCCAAGCTGCTGCCGTCAACATTCCTATAGCTTCAATGTAGTGAGAAAGAAAACCAGGAACCGTTCATGGAACGGTGTAGTTCTTGTTCAAAAGATTTCCCTTAAGCCTCTCTGGATGTTGAAATTCCAGCCTACTTCGGGCGAGCGGTGGTTTACACCCTGGCAGGTCGCCAAAGGGTTAACACCGAGACGAGCAACAATCACATTCACACCTATGGGCAATTTTGAGTAGCCAGTTAACCTAATTTGCAAGGCTTTGGACTGTGAATTTTTGGGAAACGGGAATGCCTGGAGAAAACCTGTGCAGGCACAGGAAGAACATGGAAACTCCGCACAGAAAGAGCCCAGTTGGCTGTCCGGTTTGAATCCAGAACCTTCTTACTAACCACTGCACCAATGTGCTGCCCAAAATAATATGATCTGTGCAAATGTATATTGACATTCTGACAACTGCCCTTAGAAGGTCTATTATAAGCAAACCGAGAAAATAGGCTTTTCCACACATATTACGACTGGATTATGTCCTCACTGAGATTATCTCTGTTAATTTGCTACATTTACTGTATATACACACACCCCTATACGCTTCCCAAGTGTGTTTATCACTCTCAGGACTGCACTGTTTCTTTATCACCATGCTACACATGCTCTGGCACCCTCAAATGTTTTCTGTGTCTGTCTAAGGCTTCAGATACCAAGTCAATTTTGGCTTCGCTACTCACACTGCCGGCCAGCAAACACACCCCATGCTGTAACGATCACATCTCATATCAGCCTTCACAGCCCCCCCGGCGCCTCTATGTATGTGTCCACACTGTCAGGAACATCTCAACTGTGCTGTGACACTGCTTCAAAGCTTCTCTGTTTTCTTCCTGGTCAGTCTTGATCCCTTCTTCCTTTAAAAACAATTCTTTATTATTTAAGAAGATGGAGTGGCTTAACCGGCTAATTCAGCACATGCACACATTTTCACCACACCTTCTGAATCACTGTTACTATGCCAACATTTGCACACAGAGAGCTTACTGAATTAATTGGAAGAGGTCATGAATGGGTTATACAAGCATGTGACACATGGAGCGAATAGTAAGGTTTGCCCTGTGTGTGGAGGTGAATATTTGTGTGGGTGTCCCTGTACTTACTTTTTTCAATAGTTACATAATAAGTGGCATGGCATGTGTTATTAAAGAAATACTCCCAATGTTTTTCACCCTTATCTCTATTGGCTACATTTGTACTGTATGTGTTATAATAATTTAATAATACAACACCATTTCAAAGTACTGAGGGGGAAAAAAAAACAAAGTTTGTTTGTTTGAAAATCACTTGTAATGAAAATCTAAGGGCAGGTGTTGGGGTGTCCGTAAACTGTAAGTCTCTATAATTCATCCTATACACGGGTTTCATGTTTACAAATATATGTGCGCTTCCAGGGAAAGACCGCACTGGTAGCCGGTTACAAGATTGCAGTAAGCTGTTGTGATCAACATATATTTTGAAATTGCTTGTTTGTAAATTCTTATTGACTCAAGAATAAAATACCATTTAAGAGTTTGATCTGTTCGTCTTTCATTTGCATATTAATATAACATTATGTAAAACGTTAACTAGTATTAGCAAGTATTTTCAGCTTGAACCAAGAAACCTGCAGCTAGCACTTAGCAACATAGCTAAACTTACTATAACCATCATTAACATTAGCTAGACAGACTATACAGTTGGCCAGTTCGTTAGGCTATGACTAAATATTAGTTTAGCCATCACTGACGTGAACAGCACACAGCTAACTTATTCATTACCTTGCTAGCTAATATTAACAAACAGAAGCATAACAGACACAAAGTAGATGCTGAATAGACTCTTGCTGCCTTTAGGACTTTCAGGACCCCAATCCACCCTTTTAATGGCCTGGATCCATAATCTACTGCAATTCTTTGCAAAGGCAAGTGATCTCTCAGAATCATTGATCAAAAAGAACATTTTCCAACCATCTTTTGCACCACAACTCTTCATCTCTGCTTTATCCCATTAAGAGTGCTGCTTTCTGCCCCTTAGTTACGCATCTTTGTGATGACGTTGCAGAAAATCTTGTCTATTAGAGAAGGATTATTTTTTTGTTATTATTTTGTATGAGTGAAGAATTTGTGGTTATGTATTTATATTTTCCAACCTTCAAGTAAATCAAAGTAATCATTTTTTTAATTTTATTTAATTTTTTTCTGCATAGAGATTAGGTAAAAAAAAAAAAAAAACACCAATTTCTATTTGCTTGGTAAACCAAGCACTTTCTCCTTATTGTTATTTATCCTAATAGGTTCTTAAACAACAATGCAGGAAATAACTTTGTCATTATATGCTTTTTAAGCCAAGAACCATTTTCTTAGTATTCAGTAGTTTATCGTATCATTGGCTTATAAAAACTGTATTAGTACCCACCTCCTTCAGTAACTCCTGTAGCAAGCAGCAGAGGATGCAAGCTCAGTGCCTCTCTACCACTTTGGCCTGTGATGAATGATTTCTCAGCTAACATGTTTGTCCTTGAGGTTCAAAGAAGTTTACTATTCAGTTCCATGTATAATTTTCTTCTGTTTAAAAGGCAAAAAGCAAAAATAAACACAACCAGGTCCAGTAACAAAGAGCGGTGTGTGTTTCATGCGAGAAGTTTCACATCGTTTCCTTTAATACCTTCTTTACCACTCTGCTCCTGTGTTTGTGTGAACGGGTCAGAGATATCTGGAAATTAAATGCCTATAATATAGTATGCAAAAGCTTGTAAGTTTCTCCGCTAACCTACAGCTAGATCACACTGATTTATACCTATGTATGTAATTATGTAATTGGACATTAAGGACCACTCACTACTCTAAACGCTAATTAAAGGTAAACACACTTTCCAGGTAAATGATACACATACAAAAGGTCCAAAAACATGCACGTCCAATATCCTTTTATTTCTGAGAATGTATGACTAAATCAGTAATGTCATTTTTTCCAATCTAATATAATTACACTTGGACTACCTTGGGTCATGGTATCATTGTACTGCTTTCTCCTCAGGATTAAATTCACATTTAATGCTCCTCTTTCCAGGTCTAAACTGATAGTATGCGTCTGAATTGAGTCGTATATATTAACCTGCACCTCTGTTCTGCACTTTTTGCAGGTCTTCCAGAACAGTACTACAGCCTGGTGTGGTTCCTGAGCCCCATCTTGGGCCTCATGTTCACTCCTTTGATAGGATCAGCCAGTGACCGCTGCACTTTGCGCTGGGGTCGCCGCCGGCCCTTCATCCTGGCACTGTGTGTGGGTGTGCTCTTCGGCGTAGCGCTCTTCCTCAACGGATCTCTAATAGGTGAGCCCCTGGATGCGGGTGGAGCTTCTCGCTCCAGCCCCACGGTATACAAATATACAGCACCATTATAAATACACAAAGTGGCCATTGGGGATTGGGGACCTTGTTGTGCTGCATATGTTCTTAATAAGTTAGTCCTATTTATTTAGAAACAAATACGTACATTTACTGGAGGAAAAGGCTTTCCTTGCGTGATCAGTTCAAATCAGGAATCTGTACAGCAGGTTTCTGTTAGGTGTGTCATGCCTTTCTCAAAACCACAGTTTCTATTGGCAAGGAACAAAGCACCTGACACCTAATCACATGACTTTCAGACAGATATTGTAGTTTATATGAACTTGAATCAAGATTACAGGAATTCTTCAGACAACAGCCTGAAATTGACCGTAAATGGACTATAGCTAAGTGTATCTGCACTATCGGTGCCGATGGTAGTGTGAATCCCGAACCTCCAAGCAAGAAGATATCACAAAGTACTGCAGCTGATAGCTATACACGTCAGTTTTTTTAACCAAATCTTAATCCATTTGATCTGTAGCTTCTAGCCAGCTTATAGACGCCCCTTACAATCCCTGTTCAAAGAATTTGAATGTGTATACCCCAACACACTTCATATTTTACAAGCAGTAACCTCACAGCCCTGTTCACAACTGCTTAACATGAGCCAACACTAAAATAGCGAAATAGAAAACAAGCATGATGACTAAACAGCAAGTCATTCACAGAGATATAAATAATGCCCTTTGCACCTGCTTCACTTTTTGCCACTGGAAAACTGGACCTCATTTACTGCCTTTAAGAAAGGTTTGTTGAAATGTTTCCAACTTCCCTTCAGATTTACAGATGGTTCGGTAACGGTGATTGTCTTCATACTCGCACATATTCGTATATTGATAAACACCAGTCACTTGTAAATTAGCAAGCACATTCACGTCACAGCTGAGTTACTCTCCGTGATGCCCACAAAATTCAAAGCGAAGCTCACAGCGAGCTCATAGAGGGAAAAAAGGAAATAAATATTGAGTAAACCATGAAAGAGCACCTCCTATGAGTGGCATGATGTAAATCTTCCAGTACTACAGCTCAGCCACTTTGAATTGTGAATGTCTGGTTTTATTTGTGTTCTCCCCGTGCATGCGTGGGTTTCCTCCGGGTGCTCCGGTTTCCTCCCACAGTCCAAAGACATGCAGATTAGG
>JAQMYM010000015.1:337907-350662 GCA_030014255.1 Parauchenoglanis ngamensis | reverse complement strand
CTATTTATGATGCAAAATGTTTTTGTTATTTATTTTATTTGTTTATTTTATTTTGTAATTTTATATATATATATTGAGAATTTACTGAAAATTAATAAATTACTCAGTGAGTTAAGTTTTTAGTAGTTCTAAAAATTAATTAGAAATTCAGGATTATGTAAAATTCCAGATTTAATCATAAATGAATCCTAGAACAAATCCAAGGTCAAACCTTAAATGCTTCTGTGTAATAAAACCATCACCTGCTTTTACAAACATTATGTTTGCAAATTAAGAAAAAAAAGATTGATTATAGTGTTATTATTACTGTAAATAAAAATTACACTGAAAACCTGTGTAGTAAAAATGTATCCATGAGAACGAAACTAGCTGCAAGATGCTAACTAGCTAACAAAATGATCAATAATGTTCACCTGATGACATCAACAAAATTGTACATATTTTAACAAATAAGTTGTAAATTTTTCTTTCATATATTTACTGATAAACAAAATCTGATTATAAAGATATAATTGTCGAGGGACAACTTAACAACCAATAAACTTATGAAATTTTATTCCAAACAATTTTGGACCATTTTTATTTTGGCTGTTTGTATTTTCACATGGAATTACAAAAACAAGTGTTGTGCATGCAGGGAGTGAATTACAAATCTTACAAGATGCCGGAACAAGATGATGAATGTTAATTATCCAGTGTACAGAAAAAACATATTGGCTGAGACCAATACCTGGATTTTTTTTAAATGTCAGAGTATTGACATGACATTAGGTTTGTTTGTTTTGTTTTTTTAAATGTTGTTCCTTAATTTCCTAATTTTTTCCCAGGTTGGATATAAAATGCTCAATTTTGTAAATTTGCAATGATTTCTTTTATAACACAAAATGTATTTCCTGTATCATGAATTCAGTTCAGTTTCTCTTCAATCTGATTTTAAACTCAATGAATCTTTTGTCAGTAAATTCCAAGATTTTCTCCTCATCTCAGAAGCACATGAGGATAAACAGGACTGAGGTGACAGCAACTGATCAACAGACAGACACTGATGCTAAAACCCTGGGGTTTTTTTTTGTTTGTTTGTTTGTTTGTTCGTTTTTTTTGTAACTTTTATATTTTCATTTTTACCCTGTTCTTTGTGATCAACACACTGAATGGCATAGATATGTTTTTGCTTTTTGATTTTGGTCCTCAATCACAACATTAAAGTACAAAACATCCTAAAAATTCTCTAAAAACAGTTTTGATCACATACAAGTAGAGTTTCTAGCAGTTTGTTCTTCTATTTTCCAGAAAAATAAAACAGTAACAGTCTCTCTAACAAAAATATCAGATGATGAATAAACGAGTCCCAAGGGCTTTGTGTTTGTGCTTTATATTAGAGAATAACACTCATTTCAGTATTTCTTCACACCTTCTCATTTCAACCCTTATCATTGATTTAATATTAATTACATTGATTGATAACATTCTTTTTTTCTTCATTAAGATATTTTCTTTCCGCATTTTTTGGAGCTTTTCATCCTCTCTTAGTCCTCTAGGCATGTTGTGCTAATATTCAGTGTTCACATCATAATAACTGAACAAACTTTTAAAGTGTTAACAGAATATCATACTATTAAAAATTATAGACTTTAAATTGTTTATGTGCATTTAAACTCTTGGATGTTGTGATTGCATTTGTTAAGAAAAATATCTGTGCAATAAATAGTGATCTTAAATTAGTCCTTATGATGACTTCAGAAGAGGCTCGATTTTATATCAAGAGGAATGCTCTACACTGAAATGCTAAAAATAATGTTGAAAATTGCAAAAAAAAAAGTCACAAAATTTAAAAAATGCAGTAAAAATTGAAGAATAATGCAATAGAAATCTACACAATTATAAAGAAAAAAAATTAAATGGCAAAAAATGGTTAAAATGAAGAAAATACTGAAAAATGCAAAAGAAATAAATAGCTAAACAAAAAAGCAAAAATTGTCAGCAAATACTGAAAATGCAGAATGCTCGAAAATGAAAAGATACAGCAAAATATATTTAAAAAAAAAAAAAAAAAGCAAAATGAAATACTAAAAAATGTTGCAAATTCTAAAAAAATTCTAAAATGTGTAAAAGTGCTGAAAATTCTAAAAAGAAAAAATGCAGGAAAAAGTTTGAAAATTCTGTAAAATTCAGAAAATTTCTGAAACCTGTTGAAAGTGCTAAATGCAACACAATTTGACTTTCTCCATGATCACAATATTGTGCATGTTGAAAACGGCGTTATCGGCACGTTGGCCTACTTAAAGCTATAGTCAGACTCACAGCTTTAACACAATGGACAGTGTCACTCATGTACAGAATGCTGCTTAAAATGCAATTCCTTTTTTTTAGACTAACTCACTTTGCGTTTGTGTTTCTAACCCCTACAACAACTCCTGAAAAAGGCAAAGACAAACTGTTCCACATTAATATATTATTATTATTATTGTTATTATTATTATTATTATTATTATTATTATTATTATTAAGATTGAAGTGGATGATGATTGGCCCCTGGAGGTAGATGACTCTATTACTGTAGAAAGATGGAAGTCCTCTGTGCTGCTGCTCTGTGATTGCTCTCGGTTTGGGGCATT
Organism: Parauchenoglanis ngamensis; assembly: GCA_030014255.1. Taxonomy (NCBI): domain Eukaryota; kingdom Metazoa; phylum Chordata; class Actinopteri; order Siluriformes; family Auchenoglanididae; genus Parauchenoglanis; species Parauchenoglanis ngamensis. Next base: position 348,047 of record JAQMYM010000015.1, on the reverse strand, counting down.
TACACACTCGGTGATTGCCCTTGGTTTGGGGAGTGTGCATTGGTGGGAAACACGCTGATGGCATTTTCACCCTGCTGCTGCTGTTCAGGTTTGTTTTCCTGAGATCTCACAGACTTCACTTCCTGAAACACAAATATGAGCATCATAGACCTATTGATCACTCTGATCATTAATTTCACCTCAACTGTGACAAATACTGTCATATTCTTACCAATATGAGTCTATGTATACACACGATAAGGCCAAAAGTATGTGCACCCCTGACCATCACACCCATATATGGTTCTTCCTCAAACGTTTACCACAAAGTCTGAAGCTCACAGTTGTACAGAGTGTCTCTGTGTGCTGCAGCATTACAGTTTCCCTTCACTGGAACTAAGAGGCCCAACTAACTACCGCCTCACTCCAACAGCTAGTGGAGAACCACTTTGTGGAGTGCATTATAACAACAAAGGGGAATAAATCTGGAATGGTACAATCATAGTACAATCACAAATTTATATATATACACGCTACAGACTAGAAGTTTAGGCCAATCCTTGAATAAAAAAACCCCGAATGATACACTGCTTTGTTAAACATTTATTACCAGAAATTATTAGAAATACTCAAAACAAATTGACTGGTTTTCAATATTTTATAGCTTGTAGTAACACATTATTTAGCCACAAAGGCTGAAACTATTGGTATTGAAGACAACATATCAGGTCTCTCTTTAGAAAAACTGACATTTACTTTGTGTTGGAATTCTAGTTACTAATGTCAGAACTTGATTGGCTCTTGGCTCTTGATTGTGTCTTACTGAACCGAACGACGGCCCCCTGTCTGCCTCGTCCCAGACCAGTTTGTGAGAGGTTTAATGGAAGTTTCATTGATTATTTTCCTACATTAGCATGACCCTGTGTTTTTTTTTACTATACTTATCGTTCACTAATAACTTTTATCGTCTGATGTGTTTTAATGAAGAATGATGGAATCTGCTGTATGACAGATGATTAGTCAGCGTTACCTCTTTGGATTTTGCCCTGGTGGTGAGGAAGATGTATGCCATGTACCCAGGGATGAGGATCATGGAGGAGAGAGCCATGAGCCAGCCGACTCCCTGACCCCATGCTGGGAACACGTAGGTATTCATTGTCAGAGGAACCATTTGGACAGCACTAAACAGAAACACGCCCTGAAGAAGAAAGAAGATTTGAAAGAGATGAAGCTGAAGAGAAAATGGATGTGATATTGTACAGTTTATTAATTCAGAAGCCACTCAATACTAGAATAAATAAAAACAATTATTATTTATCATTAAATAATTAAAAACATGAGGCACTAAAAATCTCATTCACAAATCTGAGCTTGTTTAACTGTCTCACACAGGTATGTTATTGTGTCATTGCATGAGTTAATTACCACATTTTTAATATAAAAAAAACAGTATGCGATTGATCTGATTATTACAAATGCATGTTAATTAACATTAATTAGCTTGTATGAAAATTTGTCAGTGGTAAACATCAGGGTTATACTTAATACAAAGAGTTTTTGGACTTTAATTTATAGCAAATACATTTATGAAATGTTGAAAATGCCAAATAAAACATGCAAAAACACAGAAAAATTCCAACCGGTTCAATAGTTTAGTTTTAGAAGATTTCCATGACCTCAGTATTGCTTAATTTGTAAGAAACTAACTTGCACTTGTAATTATTGTAAAAAAAATATTTTTTTTTGCTTAAAGTTGTAAATTCACCCTGTTTTCTGCACAGACATGTTCTTTATAATTATTTATGCATAATTATCTTCCAGATACAATATATAAAAAATAATAAACTGTGAGTTTGTCAGTTTATAATGAGATTACACACAGGGAGAGGAAATGAAGAGTGATTTTTTTACTTACTGCAACAACCAGAGGAGTGAAAAACACCCAACAAAGTTTCCACCATATGCAGGGCTTATAGCCGATCATCTCCTCGATGTTACTGTAGAATTTATTCACACCTGCAGAAACCAGAAATCAGACATCAGAAATCTGATGTTAATAAATCAGCACATTCACCTAGAAACAAGCAGATTAAATACATTCTCCTGTTTTTACTCATGCAAAAACACTAAAACATCATAATTTTTTATCTATTTATAGTTATATTTAGTATTATGGAACATCCATGAAACAAGTTAGTTCCTGTTGTCACTTACATTATAACAGCTACAAACATGGCTATAAACAGCTATAAGTCATTCCCTCACTAGCCTCTCTTTATTCTCTCTTTTCGAGTTCAAAAACAAACAAAAAAAAAATCGCAGCTTGTCATATTACTGAGAAACCACAAAGAACTGTAAACTCCTCTGTCCTGAACATGTGGGAAAACTTAAAGTTCCAGCTTTACCTCTGACTGTTATAAAGTGCTGACACTGGTGTTTCCTTCCATACATGTTACAGAAACACATCTTTTTAAAGAAAACGTCACCACATCAATGATTTTTTAAAAATCCATCCCTGTGAAAGAGCTGTTCCTATAGAGACAATAATGTATTATTATTAATGAGTGCATTAATATAAACCTGTGCTACTGTCAGAGCTGCTGTTGTAGAACATTAATCAGCACCTTCTGACCAATCAGAATCCAGAATTCAACAGTGCTGCAGAATAATTCTGCTCATAAAATCTGCTTGGATAAAATAAATAAAATAAATAATCTCTGTAATGTCATTGTGTCTCACCGTAACACCAGGAGATGGAGATACACTCAAAGAAAACCAGGAACAGGAGAGACATGCCACTGGCCGAGTAATAATCGAAGAGTTTGAAGACATAAAGGCCACCCTAATGCGACCAAGAGAAATAAAATTCAGTTTTAGATACATACAGTGAACAAAAGTCTTGACACCCTGAATTTCTATACATTAATTTTTCTGAAAAAATGTTATGTAGTAATCTTAATCATCAACTTTTATAATATAAGGTAAGAATGTTTACTGCAATTACAGATTTAGCTGTAAAATAATATTTTAATATATAATAAATAACTTTAATGTATTAATCTTAGTAGTTGCACTATATGTGCTATATATAAACCTATCAAATGTAATTTTACTTACATTCTTTCATAACATTGCATAAAGATGAGCAACACCTCTTAATTACCTGAGTGATATTGGAGAGACCAATTATATACGACACGACGCACACACAAGCAATGAATATCTCTCGTCTTTTTCTCAGGCGCGCCGGGAACTCATCCACCAGGGCAGTGATGAAGCCTTCCACCGTACAGAACTGCAGCAGAAAACAACATAACCCCAAATTTAAGAAATTCCTAAGCATTGCTCTACATTTACTCTATATAAAATATTAAATATAAATTAATATCAGCATTATGAGATAAATTAGTGTTTATCTAGTGTAGATAAAGACAGTGAGAGATTGCTAACTGACCATCACTACTTTACTCATCATTAGACACATCAGAATCCTTCAGACATCAAAGATAAAATTATTTAGAATTTTGTAAAATTAAATCTGAATGTCTATGCTTTATTTGAAGGCCTATGAGATATTTTTAATCTTCTATAAATTTAATTCATACGCAGTTTGAAATGCAGTGTGGGATCAACAATTAAATACCTTCTGATTAATTGTAAAATGAAATAAATCTGATTATTTATTAAACCTCTTTTTTATTTAAAAAAAAGAATACAGCTTAAAAATCCATGCTAACAAAATTAATTAACTAATAGAACAAATGTAACTCACTAATGAATTAAAGCTAAGTTTAAGCTTAAATTTTTTGAACTTTGAATGAATTAAAGCTTATGGTTTTTTTGTTTTGTTTTGTTTTTTTTGCTAATGATTAATTTTCTTACCTGAAGACGCAGAGTGATGTTTGATTTTTAATTTAACTGCAGATAGACTCAGGAGTAAACCTGCTTTATCTTGTGTCTCCCTTGTGAGTGTTTGTGTTTAAAGGCAGTGGTTTAGATGCTCTTGAAAACCCTGAACTAAACGCAGGTGATTGTAATAACACGAATGCTTATAAAAGATAAATAAGCTGTATAATCCATCTCTGAATAAGAGGAACTTTCCCCACATAAACATAGACAGATCCTTTGTACTTAAATCACAGACTCTGAATATTGTGATCAGACAAATCAGGATATTTTTTCCACAATTGTGCTGCTGAGGGATGTTACCTGGCTGTCGATTCCCAGCATGAGCAGCATGGAGAAGAAGAGGATGGCCCACAGTGGAGAGACGGGTAACTGTGTCACGGCTTCAGGATAGGCTAAAAACGCCAAACCTGGACCTGCAGGGGAAACACAGACCATAAAACAAAATACATCAGTGAGACACGTGACAGAAATTATTCTATAACGCTGTGAAAGAGTGCTTGAGTTACCTGAAGCTGCTACATCAGCTATCGGTCTCTTAGTCACATGAGACATGAAACCCACAATGGAGAAAATGACAAATCCAGCAAACATACTGGTGGATGAATTTATAAGGCACACGATGACCGAGTCTCTGCCGGAAAGACAGGAAAAAGCAGACGTTAAATATATTCAAGGCTGAACTGCAGGGTTCTAATTCCAGCCATGGAGGAATTAATTAATTATGTACTGAAAGCTCTGAGGTTTAATTACACACTACTTCTAGGCTTAAATTGCTCATGTTTATTCATATCCTCTTACATTAGTCAAATGTGGAGTCTTAAATGGCATGGTAAACACGCTAGACAAAATGGAGGTGTTAATGAAGAATATTTCATAGAAAAATCCTTCAAAACATTCAAAAATTATCTTCAGTCACCAATAAACAGCCAACCAGTCTAGTCAAATTTCTTCTTTTTACTACTTAAAACTCCCAAATACGACAAAATTCACCTCCTAGTAGATTTGCTTATATCACAGTTTTTTCATATTGAACATTTTAGAATCTGTTTGTGTGGAACGTTTGCCATACATCTCCCTGTGAATGAGCTGTTGCTATAGAAACAATAATATATGTAACATGGACATAATTTAAATGAGCGCATTAATATGAATCTGTGATTTGAAGCTACACTACTATAGAAACTACTCTACACCTTCTGACCAAACAGAATCCAGAATTTAACAGCACTGCACTGTTGGAACAGCAGTTATTTTCACCTTCTCACTTTTCTTTTGAACTTGTAATAAGCAATGAGTGTGGGTCTTGTTATAAATAAACACAACCAATAAAATAAAAGATAGAATAGCTCAGGCTTCCATGGATATAGCAGGTGTAGAGTTTGTAAAGATTTATAAAATTCATTGCTGTTAAAACTGTCATGGATTGGTTTTTTGATAGTTCCAATAAAGCACCCAGGCGTTTTTTTTTTTTCCACAATGTACACTGTGACTTTTTGTATACTTCAAATTGCCCTCCCCAACATTTTACTGTTATTAATATTACAAATAAATAAATTGTAAAATTTGGGGCATTTATTAAACTATATAACTGAAAGACCTAACTACATATATATATAACTGAGAACTATAACTCATCAAAATGTAGATCATACACTTGATAAAATGCATTAAAAAATATGTTTTCCAAATACAAACCTGGCAGAATGTTTGAATGTTATTAATGTTAAATAGAAGCATCACCAGATGAGAAAAATAAAACATTGAAAAAATAAAATGAAACAATATGCTGTTTTTCCAAGATGGATAAAACAATATGAAGCTGATTTTAGCTGTATTTCTCTTTGACAGGTGATGAAATGTTATAAATCATAATGTAACATAAATAATAATGTTATAAACTGCGAGTCAGTGTAAAATAAACAAAATAAACTGGTGAGTCAGTATTTTGCACCCTTATAAATTTGTCAAATCCAGCCAAGTTGGGAGGTCCGCTAGCTGGCTAATAAATGAATGTGAATAAACTACGTCTTCCAATATAAATTTTAGTAGGCAGTTTTCTGTGATGTACAAATTTATTCTGTGTTTCGGTGGCCCTGTTTACACTTGGTTTTAAAATGTGTCTTGCACATTCAGGTCTGCCGAGACATGTCGCCGTATACAACTGTGTTTATAATGCATCACCTAGGTGTTCAGCTGACAACTTTTGTTTCTTGACAAATTTGTGAAATTGACAAATTTCATTACTGCCTACATCACTTCCGCTAGAAGGTCAAAGGTTCCCATGCAAAATCATATTAAAACATAAAACCTGCAATATACCTTCATTATTTTCTTGCACTCCAACCACGTACATCGGTGCTCCTCTCCATGTTTTTCTAGCGTGTCGCGCTGATACCAAAACAACCTCTGCATCCAACATTAATGACGTATTTTCCTGATGTGGATGCATTGGGACACATTAGCGTTTACACTACAGAAGGTATGTGCATCCCAGACCACCAAGTGGTTTGAGTAAATGTGTCTTGAATGCATCTTGGAGGTCATTTACGCTTGTGTCGTAAATGACGGCTGTCCAGTTGTGATCAGATCACCCAATATGCATTTTCATGCCAAGTATAAACGAGTTCTGTGATTCATATTGTAACTGCTAGAGCTCAGTTTTGACCGAATAAAAGTTGCAACGAAACTGTTACTTTGTGCACCTGTTTACATTTTTAGCAGTTCCCAAACTCAAACACAGCAAAGCATTCACCCTCAGCTACAGTGGAGCCTGATGAAATAAGCCCTTAGCATTGTCTTGTCGTACCTGTAAACGTTGTTTTTGAAAGGGTTGTAGCTGCCGAGTGCGATCAGGGAGCCGAGCCCCAAACCGTATGAGAAAAAGATCTGAGTCGCAGCATCAAGCCAGACCTGAGAGAACAACGAAATAAACACAAACCTCTCACATCTATTCTGCTCGATGCTCATCTCATAGAGGTTTTTCTATATCATGTGAAATTACCTCAGACTCTTTGAGCTTCTCAAAGTCAGGTGTGATGTAGAACAGAATTCCTTCTTTCGCTCCCGGAAGCGTGACTCCACGGATGAACAAAATAAATAACATGAAGTAGGGATAGGTGGCTGAGAAATACACAACCTATAAACACAATGTAGTTTACATGTCACAGAGAATAATTTCATAGTAGAATGAACAGATGTTAAAAAATCATCAGGACATGACGATTTAAAGATTTTTAATTGAGTCATCACTAGATGATAGCCTTCCATTCCAGTGTAGCTACTCAGAAGTCATATTTCTGCAATCCAATAGATTCATGGATGCGTGTACGCAAATTGTGTAAAGACATTTTTTACTACAGTGCCACACACCATATATAACATTTTTATTGATATTTTAAATCCTTTGTCTTGTGGCCTGATGATGTGTTGGTAATCTGTTTATTAGTAACCTATGTTTAGTTTTATATTTCTCCTTCACCACTACCATTTCTGTAGCTTCGCTGTGAGTTTGTCAAACACTGCTGATCTCATCTCACAATCAAAGAATAGCTTTTTTATGATTTTCACATGAAAATTACTTACCTTTCCAGTCCAATGAACACCTTTCCAGATACAAAAGTACACGAGGACCCAAGCGATGGCCAGAGTGATTGCTAGCGGGATGCGGATCTGCCCCGGTTTTTCCAAACCGTCAGTGATATTATGTACATTGCGCCTGTATTAACACATCCAAACATATTAATTCCACACAATAATAGTTAGCCTGATGTCAAATACCTACAGTGGATATAAAAATTAATCATACAACATATTTTAAGAAAACTTTAATAAAAATAACCTGGTTGTATAAGTATACACACCCCTTAACTAATACTACATTAAAACACCCTTTACTTGTAAAACAGCATGCTGTGTTTTGGGGTAAGAGTCTACCAACTTAGCACATCTTCATTTGGTCATTGAATGAAATCCACTCTTTCTTACAAAATTATCCAGATCTATTAAATAGCGAGCAGTACACAGTGTATCTCCTGTACACAGCCCTCTTTGAGTCAACCACATGTTTACAACAGGATTTAGATCTGGACTCTGGCTGGGCCATTCCTAAACACTGATCTTCTTCTGAAGTCGTTCCTTTGTTGACTTCGATTTGTGCTTTGGGTCGTTGTCATGCTGGACGGTGAAATTTTTCTTCAACTTCTGCTGTCTAACAGGTTTTATGCCAAAATAGTTTGGTATTTGAAGCTATCCATGATTCCCTCCATCTTAACAAGAGCCCCAGTTCCAGCTGAAGAGAAGCAGAACCATTGTATGATGCTGCCACCACCATGCTTCACCATGGGCATGATGATGTTTAGGTGGTAAGTTGTCTTGTTTTTGCATCAAACATCATTTAAAATTATGTCCAAAAAGTTTTACCTTGGTCTGATCAGATAACATTTTGCTTTAAACAAAATGAGCCTATATTAATTCTTCATGAGTCAGACATGAAGAAGACAAGACTTTGCTGTCATATGCAGAGCGGTCCTCACCAGATGTTCCTGCAGCTGCTTTAATGTTACTGTAGGTCTCTCAGCACCCTCCCTGATAAGTTTTCTTCTTGCTCTTGTGTCAGTTTTGGAGGGACATCATGTTCTTGGGAATGTCACTGTGATGCTCCATTTTCTCTTGATGATGGCCTTCACGATGGTTTATGGTACATCTAATGTTTTAGAAATTCTTTTGTACCCCTCTCCTGGTGAATATGTTTCCATGGTGAGATCTCATACAGGCTTTGTAAGGTCTTTGAGGACCATGGCTTCAGTAGTCAGATGAAATCAAGATGTTAAGAGAATAGTACAGAAACATCTGCTCTTTATTTGGAGTTAATTAGAATCACTTCATTAATGACACATGCATGATAATTTCTTTTAAACATGAGTTTGAATGTGATTGCTTCATTCTGAGCAGTCACATGACCCATTATATATAGTTCAGCATACTTGAGCTTACTATAAGTATTTTTCTTTTTTTCTCCTAAAATGTTTCTGTTTGTTTTTCACTTGAATGTTGTTGGTTACTATCACATTAAAAGTGAAAAAAGATCTGACATGATTTATCTTGGTTTAATTATTTTTCTCACAACTCAAAATCCTGCAATTTTAACAGGGGTGTGTAAACCTATTAAAATATCCATTGTATTGATAAATACCTTAGCTAGGCTAGTTACTAACACTAAAGCAATGCAGTGTTTAGGAAGCTGGATATTTTAAGCAATGTAGCGACTTGAAGAATTGAAATTACAAGCTTAAGGTCACATGATGAAGTTGGGATTAAGCACAAAACAACAATATGCATCATTTAAGTCTGAAAACAGCAAAAAAAAAAAAAAAAAAAAAAAAGAATATAATCAAAAACATTTTTTGAATGCTCTTACTCCCAAAACTCCATGACAGCACTAGTCAGGTTTGTGGTGTCTGCAATACTGTAGTTTGTGAAGCATCTCTCTGTGTTCCATGGATTGTTACAGGATTTCCATGGAAGGTCCTAAACAATGTGAAATGTAAAATAAATTTGTTTTTTTATAAAAATATCGGGAAGGACATGCATGATGAAGCAGGTGAGACATGTGTTACTTACAGTAGTGAAGGAGTTATACAGGTAATACAAAGCCCAAGCAATGATCACAATGTAGTAAATGTTGAGCCAGAAGGAGAGCATGGCTGCAGCAAGGCCAACTCCTGCACACATGGGGGCAAACAATTAACAACCATCTAATGTGAACAATGCTAGGAATTTTTATGTTGTGCATGCCTTAAAATTACGGTCTTTTTGTGGAACATCTAAAATTGAGAGCAGTTAAGTTTAGAGCTTCAGAGTTTATAAAGTAAAAGGAGAATTGTAACTGTAAAGCTAAATATGCACCAGAATTACTGCCAGGATCTAATCAGACACATGGTCATGTGGGTGTTTAACCTAAACTGATTATTGTTGAACATATATTGTAAAGTTATTGTAAATAATAATTACTGGAATTTCAGTTTTCAATTTCAAATTAATTTTATTATGTGTAGTACTTTTAACAATGGACATTGCCACAAGGCAGCTTCACAGAAATATATAAATTGTGTTTATAAACTTTCAATTTTCTAATCTATAAATTTAAATATGTATAAATTTATAGATTCACAAATTTAAGGTTTATAACCACAATTTTATTTATATGTATATATATATACATATATATATAGAGAGATATATATATATATATTT
>JAQMYM010000015.1:319763-337807 GCA_030014255.1 Parauchenoglanis ngamensis | reverse complement strand
CACTTGGACTTCTTCCCCGCAAATCTCGGTGCTGTCAGTGACGAACACGGTGAAAGGTTTCACCAGGACATTGCTACAATGGAGAAACGATACCAGGGCAACTGGAACCCGTCAATGCTTGCTGACTGCTGTTGGACACTGCAACCTGTCACAGTCAGCAAAACCTTTTCAGGAAGCAAGACTTTTCAAAGAAATTGTTGTGCAGTGTTATAGAACACTGTTATTTAGCAATGTGACTGATAGGTTTATTCAGTATTTAAAAGGCATACATGGATGTGGAACACAATTTATACTGATTATTCTGAAAGAAATATGAGATTTTATAAGTAATAGTGAAAAATGTAGTTTTTACATTAAACATACAAATTTTTAAAGTAGATATAAAATTCCAAAACTTTTAAAAGTATGTCATTGGGATGGTACACATATTTAGAGGATCTAGTGATAGTGTACCTCTTAACCCACTATTTATAGTGCAAAATTAGACCTTAAGAACCTTGTTATATTTTTGAGTGTACATTAACAGTTCATTGTTTCACAATGTTCCTTTTTTCAACAGGATAAATTTGAGAGAGAAAAAAACTCCACAAACAACATTTTCCAAAAGTTACCTTGAACACAGGATTGTACAGATAGAGTAGATGCAGATCCATGTACTCACAAGACACCTTTTCCAAGTTACAAATATTTAATATATGTATTGTTTTATTACAATTCAACAGTTCTAAGAAAGGAAGTGTACTTTATTAATCAAACTTTTGGATATTTATGGTTGCTGTAGTGAGTTTCAGTGAGGTTTCTGATCAGTTTGTGTCACTATGGCTACACTGAGATAAGGGCAGAGGATGATGAGGGGTGACAGTGAGAAGGACAGAACATTTGTTTGGTCGATATAACTTGCACACATCCATGAGAGTTTAACCTGGAGCCTGAAAGAGAGCCAAAACACAACACAAACACACATATTGTACATTGAAGCAAAGTAAGTACAACAGAAGATCAAGAAAATACAGATAAACAGCAGGAACCAGGTAGATGAGCAAATATGCATGATAAACACAACATTTACATAATGTACCTAGTGCATCACAGGTGAATCATCATATTATATATGTCACATTAGCACCAACATACACGTAACACCCATAAAAGCAAACAATAAAAAAACATAGTTAAATAACCGAAGAGACATGTAAACAAAAAGACTGGTGCCTGTCTTAACCTACTCCTTTTTCTTCTTACTTATTATCTTATTACAGACTTATTTGGAAACTGGCAAATGTTGAACTCATTTTAGAAGTTCCTCAAACCATATTGTAGCATCTACAATGAATTCCTAAAGATATTTATAAGAACTTATAAGACTTTATAAGATCATAAAACCTATCATGATATAAAACATACCTGAAAGTATATGAAAAAACATCCTAAATATGAAAGTGGTAGCTAGAAATTGACAAATAGTTAGTTAGATGCGAGTGATTTTTGAAAGTATTAAATCTTTTATATCACCCAAAACCATTTCAGAGCAATTTCTGTTGGTGCAACCACACATCTTTTCTCTAAAGTCAAATCAGCCAGTGTGTGGTGTAGATAATAGTGGTCACTTTCAGATTCTAGCTTGACAGATTTCTTCAACTCTCAGAACTTCACAAATGATTGTTGACAATGGGTGTTAATCCTCTTGTTGTGATGTTTAACTTAAAACACAAAATGCAAATACAGCAACTGGATGTTCACCAAACAACAAAATCTGGTTTCTGAACCGACAAAAAAAAGAAACTCAGACATCAGAAATGTACCTTCAACAAAATACAAGAAAAGCAGAAGATATATCAATGCATTTAACGACTGACCGACTTACTGAAGAAAATAGAGAAAGATCTAAAGTATAACTTTGTATTTGTGTATAGCTGTTTGTGTGTGTTTTTCTTTTGATATAAATAATGAAGACTTGTTTTTTCACTTTTTAGCTTGATGATTTGGTTCACATTCATTCTCTCTGCCCTCAAAGCTTCAACCTCTTGTCATGTACCTTTGGAGCTCCTGCCTTTGCTTCTTTTTAAGCTGCTTGAGGAGCTGCTGGATTCTGCTCTGCTGGTTTCTGCTCTGCTGGTTTCTGCTCTGCTGGTTTCTGCTCTGCTGGTAGAACAGGCACAATACCACACAGTTTCCTGTTGGTAAAACAAACACATTATTAATTTAGAATTTAAGCAGTTTTTTTCCAGAGAAGTTTATTTTAAATATCATTAAATATTAAATATCATACTACATTTCTGAAGCTATTAGAAAACAATTATTAGCATTAAGGCCATGAAAAAAGGACTGGTGAACATCACCTACATGAAACTATTTGATACTATGATAATAAAAATGGATTATTAAACTAGAAGGAGATGAAATGCTGTGGGTGCTACACCACAAGTGGAAGATCAGCAGTAAAAGTAATACAGGATAATGAAGTACAATAAAGCCTCCTGGCTTATCTGATCCACCTTTACAGCCATTTAATGTCTACCTTTAGTGTTTATGGGTCGGGCACTGCAAATACATTTCACTGCATGTCGTAACATGTATGATTGTGTATGTGACAAATAAAATTTGATTTTGAATTTGAATTTACCTTGTTTGCCCAGCATGTGATAAAATGAAACTAGACTGTACACAATAAGAATGCATATAAATACCAGATGGAAAATGTAGCAAGACTAAATCACTCTGGCAAATGAACACATCTTGTTAACATACTGTTTGTATCTGTATGTCGATATCAGTGTAATCAGTACATCCGGTTTCCTCCCACAGCCTAAAGACATGCAGATTAGGTCAACTGGTTACTCTAAATTGCCCAAAAGTGTGAATGTAAGTGTAAATGGCTGTTCATGTCTGTGTTAGCCCTGCGATAGATTGCCAACCGGCCCATGGTGTACCCTGCCTTTCACCCAAAGTCAGTTGAGACAGGCTCCAGTTTCCCCATGACCCGTAAGGGATAAGCGGTACAGATAATAGAAGGATGTATGGGTTATGAGTGTGTGTTTGCATTTACACCAGATAATTATAAGCCAAAACTGTAGAGATTTATATGCAAGTCAGTCTCTCAACCAGCATAACTAATAACAAGTATACACAATCACGATTGATGATTTTATCACACAGTCAATGTCCCAGTTATAATTAACAGGAGACAGATGAAATGTGTTTTAAGAAACAATAATATGAACTACTGTACATCTTACTAAACAACTTACTGTGTAAAAGGAAATGTGATTCTTTGGATTTCTCTGTTCATTGCATTCCATTATACTTTACATGTGCGTGTGTTTCCCAGATTGGATATCCAGATATAAACTGAATTTAATGCAATGATCAGAAAAACCTAAGGTGTAAATAAGCCAATGAGTGTTTGTACAACAATGGCTTTATGGGCAACTGAATCAACCTCTTCCCTTAACCAAGCAAACCATAAACAAACCTGGTAAATCTCAAAAATAGATTCAAAAATGGAAGACACACTGAAGCATATACTCACATCCCCTCTACAGAGCTCTTGATGACGTAGTCACACACTGGGCTGCGTTTTTCAACTTCTATTTTTAGGTTGTTGATCTTCTCCTTGAAACTGACCTTATTCTGCTCATATTCATCTGATGATGGAAATCAATTAATGTTTAAAACATTTCACTGAATAATTTGTCTTTCACATTAACCCCATAAAAAACATTTTCCCTTATAAAATGTTTCATATCAGACATCGAAACTTTGGAGTGCTTTAACCCAACGTGGCCACACGGAGTCAGTGTTCAACTATCCATAAAGTCTGTTTTCTTATGAGTTTCAGGGTAATCCAGGATTATCATTAACTTGGAAATCATTTGTTAATTTATTTGTATGCTGAAGGTGTGGATTTTGACTAAACAGGTTTCAAGAGCAAATGAATTTCTATTGTCTTTTTCATAACTTTGTTGAATATAGCTTTGGGTTACTGACCTTCTTCACTGGCTGTAATTACGCTGGTTTAAAACAAAACTGCTCCAGCAAAAGTACTCCTACATTTATTCTTTAAATGTGGTACTCACTGTCAGTTTTGCTTTTCTCTGCTTCTAAGGCATCAATAGCAGCCTTGGTCTGACTCTGGAATGAAAAGTAAAACAGATTTTGGAAAATGGTGACAAAAATCCATACTACACATGTCTATCTTTGACTTCCCCAGAGTACTCCCAAAACTCAGAAAAAATGGTATTACTCTATACCTTTCCTTGTCCCTGGGGTGGCATATTCTTATCTTTTCTACGTTTAATCAGTTATTTCATTTGGAAATTCCAAACTTAAATGCTACCTTTTAGATTACCGCTTTAAAGGTACACTATACGGACCTATCTCTAGGCAAAGGATACATACAAGTGCAAAACTTGTACACTTGAAGGTGACAGTGACAAGGAATGATGCATTCTGAATCTGGTTGACTGCTTATCTGCTAGTTTTGCTGCTCTATCGTAAACCCTGATTCATCCCCTTCCTCACCATCTCACTATTGCATGTGTTCAGCTCAGCTTTCTTCTCATCTGCAACCTCCTGAGCTGCTTTGACTTCTGCCTGAAGTTCCGCAACCTGTTTCTTGGTTTTTTCCAGCCTGATGTTGGCCTCAGCAATACTGGACTGGAACTCCTTCAGCACGTCACTGGTCACTCTTTGCTTAACGCTCTCGAAATAGGCGGTCTTGGTCAGTTGGATCTCCATGCTCCTCCTCGAGTGAACGATGCCCAGTAGGCCCAGGGTGAACGCCACCACCAAGCCCAGTACAATAGCCATGTACCTCATGATGAACTTGAAGAGGAAAAGACAAGAAGAAGAGAGGCGAATGTAAATCCGTCTGTCACACTGAGTGATCGGTGGTGCGACCGGCTGTTCAACTAAACCTCTCCTTCAAAACAGGAACTGCTGCACTCAGGCTCGTTGAGGTTCTTCTGTTTCAAAGTGCTTTAAGTTAACCGAAACAAAAATGCGTTGCTTTAAACCCCTGTTTCTTGTGGGTCGATTGTCTTGTCTCTAATAAATGACTGAATAAAAATAAAAAAAATAAAAAAAAACCTTTGCATCCGAGCCACAGACGCGTAAAACCACGCGAGAGCAAGAAGCAGAAGAGATTAAAGCCGCACCTGCTGCAGGCTCCGCCTTTTGCCAGCGCAGGTAGCCTACTGTATACAGACTGGGTCCATTTTCTAAAGAAAATAGTTTACACCGTTAAATGACCTGTCCAAAGAGTCGACAATCCCTACTCTTTAAGCCTGGAATAATATTAAATCATTACTGTTTGAGGAATAAATGAAAATGAGCCACATTTTAGTAGTAATTCATACCTGTGAAACATGTGTAATTGTAAAACTCGTTAAACAGGTCTGAGCTCCTGCTGTGGTGCCGGATTATTTTGACACACTCTTTAGTACAGTAGTAGTCTGAACTCAGATATACTGGAACATCAGTTAAATTGGGTCAGTTTAATTTAGCATTAATTTTCTAGTCTGATAATTAGAGATTTGTATCACTAAGTTATTACAGTGGAACAGATGAAGAGAAACAACATTACAGAATTAATGTTATCTCATTATAAGAGGGGGTGGTCAACATCAAACAGGAACTGGGTAAAAAAAAAACTTGAGGCTTTAAAAATGATATAGCCTATGCTTAGATAGATAGACAGAGAGAGTGAGAGAGAGAGAGAGAGAGAAAGAGAGAGAAAGCACCTATGATGATATGATGTACATAATAATGCTACATAAGATGTATTTTTGTAACAAAAAAAGCATTAGGTTAGGTTGATTGGGGAAAAAGAGAACGTTAGTGCCACTATTTTAAAAAAAATCATGTGATGCATTCATTGTAGTGTGATGATGCAATCATCAATTTTAGGGATTGATGTTGATGATTATTACTTTTTAAATCCCGTGTTATGCTGCTACAGCAGAAAAAATAATTAGAAAATGTTGCTTATCTTTTAGTGGTGTTGCTTTACTGTGGCTTTTCCTGAAGCTCTTCATACTGGAGAAGTTATTTTCCCTTTTAATCCCGTCTGAATGATTTGATTGATTGATTTGTAAGTATGCTACAATTAAATAACATGAGTGTCAATATGTGTGCCAAATTACCAACCACGTAATTAAAATGGTTTTGACAAAAGGGTAAGCTGTGTTTCATTCTAGTATAAACATTTCTTTCTTCACTTGATAGAGAGACAATGCCTTGAGGATTTCAGAAACATACCATGTGTTGGGGCATTTGTTGTATTGATGGCAAAATGCATTAACAGACGATTCAAAAACTCTCCCAATATATCTGAATTCATTCTACATAGTATAACGCAGTATCTGTAAGCGTTTTCTAAGTCTCGACACGTGATCATAACAAATCAGGACTATAATCTTAATAAATAAATAAATAAATAAATAAATAAATAAATAAATAGGATTGTCTTGTTTTGAGCCAAAACATGGGATATTCCATATGGGATATGGGAAAATCCAGCACCCAACTTCAATTTTGTTTCATCTGAACAAGCTGTAGGTGAATGCATGGTAGTTTTATTTAAGTCCAAAGGCCAGTTCTTTCAATACACAAAGTGTTTTTATTGCAGGTCACAAAGACAGTTTGCCTACTTAGTTTAAGTAATTTGATCTTTGTTCTGCTTGTACTGCAAACTATGGAGTCTACGTCAGCTCAACTTTGTAGCATGTTCATTGCTTTGTTTGTTATTATCAGTGTTCTGTCACGCAAAAGATAAATGAGCAAGACACTGTTAAATAGTATAAGGTCCTGGTTTTTTTTCTTCTTTATTTGTCTTCAGCACTGCTCTGTCACTGTTGTCACACCTAAGTATCTGGTTGGACAGGTAAACCCGGATCCCAGATGAAGGGTGGAGTGAGGGAGGGAAACACAGTCAGAGCCGGCCACTGACCGTGCTGCTCTATTGAGAACACAGTGAGTCGACACTGTAGAATCTACGGATAAAGGAGAAACTGAGAGACACAGAGAGCTTGGGAAAAAAGTGAACTGCACAATCTCCTCACCTCCAACTCAGTTTCTCTACCTCACACATGCAGGATGAAGTCTGTCTGGGCATTCATTTTCTTGGCAGTGTGTGCAGTGCTGGTTGTAACCTTTCAGGCTGTACACCAGGAGATTAACATTCGCAATGTAAGAAAAGTAATTCTTTCAAGCTCTGAAGACATAAAGGCAAAGGAGGATGAAATCCTGAGTTCCAAAGATGCAATGCAGAAACTGAGCAACCAGCTGGATCCATTGGACAAACAGAGAATTCAGTTGACAAAGACGATGGGAGAACTGGTGACACAGAAAGAAAATTCTGTGCAAAGCCTGAGCACCTGCCAAACGCAGAAGGTAAAGAAAAGGACAGAAAGTAATTCATAGTAATTGCATATATTGTAAGTTCTAGCTGACTTTTATAGTTCTAACTGATCAGAGTTGTTTAGTTCAGGCTGGTTGTCTTGCCTCTGAAGAATTGGACCACTGTTTGTGAATTTTTTAAATCACAGTTTATTGAAGATTGTCTTACATAATAAGCACCATAAATCAGTGCTTCAAGTTTCATTGTACAGGTTTCTGTGGCATATAATGGGAACTAGTGTAAGAGTTTTGTCTTCTTAATTACCAATTCCAATTACCAGTATGGGTCCAGAATGTATGATCTAAATTCAAAGTCATTTTTTGAATGACAGTATTGATTGTGAAAATTATTCTAGTGTAATGTTGTGATGGAAGCAGAAGAAAAAGAAGAAGAAGAAGAATGAATGAATGAATGAAAAAATACATTTAATTATACAGCATTGTCTGTCTTTACTTTTTCCTTGTAAAGACCAAGAGCCTTCAGCAATTTGTTATACTGTAACATGCACTGTACTATGTACACATGCTGACTGTATGCTACAGTGCTGTGCTGTCAGTACTGTGAAGTGCATGTGTGTGTGTGTGTGTGTGTGTGTGTGTGTGTGTGTGTGTGTGTGTGTGTGTGTGTGTGTGTGTGTACTGTGTGGTGCCCTGGGATGGACTGGCATACCATCAAACGTGGATCTGAATCCACCACAACCCTGATCAGGATATATTTGGTTACTGAAGATTAAATAATGAATAAATGGAATAAGGTATAATTGTACTAAATTAAACTATCCTAAATTTAAGTGTCTTTAATAAGACTGATTTGTTACAAAATGATTAAACATCTGTTTATTATGTAAAGAAATATTAGACTATCCAATGAATGTAAGGTTTTTCCCCATACAGAAGATTAGTCACAGACTTCATTTTTCAAACAGACTAAATGTCATTGTCTATACTAAAGTCACTGTTTTAGTATCTTAGAGCAATAACAAATACTCCAGAGGTTCTAGTCAATTATTTACATGTATTACTGCCTGCCTTAAAATGACATTGAACTGACAGCTATTGCTAACAAGCAGAAAGGCAAACATTATTTCTTTCCTCTTGACAGCTTGTGTAATGTGCAAAAAGGGAAGTACATTTGCATGCATGCTAAAGTCTAAACGTTCACACTCTGTGTCACAATCATAAGCATTCAAGTTTTCAAAGTGTTGCTCAGGCTCCTGCTCTGTGAGAGATACCATTGTACAATGTGAAATAAATACCTTGGCTGAAATAAAACACCACAGTTTGTTTCAGCCACATTACAGATGTCTTTGTACTAGCTTAAGGGCTACAAAAAGGAAAGGCTAGAGATGAGGTGCAGGCACTGCAGGGTACTGAAGTAGGCTTACTTAAAAGATGCATGAGGCAATATTGATTTTCACACCAATGAGGAAGAAAGCTGGTGGACTTTTCCTTAACATGAAATACGTCATTAATACAGGACAAGGTGGTTGTTTTGGCAACAGCGCGACATGATAGTAAAAAATGGAGAGGAGCACTCATGTACATGGTTGGAGTGCAAGAAAATAATGAAGGCATGTTGCAGGTTTAACATTTTAATGTAACTGTGCATAGGGACCTTTGACCTTCTAGTGGAAATGATGTAGGTAGTAATGAAATTTGAACAAATGTCTCCAACAGGACACCTTGGAGACCCAGGATGGACACAGATGTAAATGGCGATACGTCTCAGTTGTCTACTTGTGACCTGATTGCTCAAGACACATTTTAAAACCAAGTGTAAACAGGGCCTCTGGGTCATAGTCCAGATATGGAGTCCCCTCATAAAATATTGGAATGGCAAGGCCAATCCCCAAAACTTACAACATCTGAAAGAAGCCGCAGCACAAACATGAAAAAACATCACAAAAAAAGAATGCAACAGTTTGCTGATGTCACTGGGTTGCTAGCTTGAGGCGGTTATTGCAAGAAAGGGGTATGCAGCCCAATATTACATGTTATTTGCTTTCATTTATTTTAAGACTTTAAGATTTTAAGTCTGTTCCTATACTTTTGCTCACCTAAAATTTGTGTGGACACCAAAGGTGCCTTGTTCTAAGTTGTTTAACACATCTAAATGTAAATATAGTAAAATGAAAGCTGAAACTCTGATCCATCATTTCATATTATTCTTTTGATCTCAAACCCCAATGTCTTCAGTGTACAGCAAAAAGAAAAGAGTTTTCCTTGCTCTTCCAATACTTTTAGAGGGGACCGTATGCGAAGCTGCTTTGTCATGAGTAAAGTGCTAGCATATATTTTTAGGCAGCTTTTTTGGGATTGTTTGGAAATGCTGGAAGTTCTACATTACTATCTGGGAATAAATGAAGTGTATATAAATGAATATAATAAATGAGTCTAAATGCCAAGATAATGATTTGAACGAACCACAGAGTCTCTTAGAAAACCTTTATTATAGATGGTCTACTAGAAGATGGCTAATTTCCTCTGTATTCCCCTTTCATCTCTCCTGTCTCTTTAGACAGATGCCGAGCAAAAGAAATCAGAAAGGGCTTCATCAATCAAAGAAATAAGGAGTAAGATACTTTTTTTTTTACAATTTCTTATATACCAATTGTATATGATGATGTGATTTAATATTAAAAGATTATTTATTTAATTAGTTAAATAAAAGAAACCTTTTTACCTGTGCTCTCTATTCATGTAGCAAATCAGAATGTTGAGATTCAGAAAGTGCAGGAGGAGATTCAGAGTTTGCAAAAACAGATTCTGGACAGAGATTCAAAGATTTGTTCATTTGTGGATAAAGCGCGGGAAGAGGGAAGGTAAGATCTGTGCACTTTCTGTTATATCTGTTGTGTGCTACTTTTATTCAGGAGATACATTTCATAAGATTATCAGTTGCAATGAAATTAATGAAGAACAGGGAACCTATGATTTATATTACTGTTTTACTTTATTCATAATTTATCTATACATGTTCTGAATTATTTTTAAAAAGTTGTCTATCTAGATGAACAAATGCAGAGTTTGTTTTTATGTAATGGTAATTATATGGTAATCATGATACCGCCTTTAGAAGTAGGGTGTATTATAAATTGAATTCTTACATCTACCAAAAATACAGTATGATTATTGATCATTTGCAGTATATTTGGTGAAATTAATATTTTATTCTTTATCTGTACAGGAAATTGTGTGAGGGCAAAATGGATGCCAGTAGCTCATAACAAGGACAAAAAGGAAAATCAGGAAAACTTTATTACAACATTAGTTGTTTTTCATCACTAAAGCATGTATGTTTGATCCATTCCTACTACGGTAATAAAAATCGGTTATTTTTGGACTAATCTGTGGACTAGACTTGTGTGTTTTAGTGTGGAAATCAATTTCCAAGTTGTACATTTAAAGGTCCTCATGGTTAAATGCATTGTTACATTTTGAATTGTTGTACACACAATAAAATCAATTTTTTTTTCTAAGATTTTTATCTTTTTGTCATATTTGATAATCAAATGTAATCAAATCTAATGAAAACATACTTATGGATTCCATAAGTATATTATGAAATATATACTTCATTTCTGCTAATAGATATCGTCAGAATCCTACATAGTGGACCTTTAAAAATGTCCAGGCAACACTGTCTACACAGCTATTGGACAGGACACATGTTGGCAAAACATTGCATGATGGTCATTAACATTCATTCATTCATTCATCTTCAGTAACCACTTATGAATCCAGAGCTAATCTCAGGAACACTAGGTATGAGCTGGGAATACAACCTGGACGGGATGCCAGTCAATCACAGAGCACCATTTAGCTTAAAGAGATGCAGATTAGGTCAACTGGTGACTCTAAATTGCCCACAGGTATGAATGTGAGTGTGAATGATTGTCTGTCTCTGTGTTAGCCCTGTGATAGCTTGGTGACATATCCAGGGTGTACCTTGCCTCTGAAATCAGGTGTGATTGACTGAATATGAATACCCAAGTATGAATAAGAGTGTATATGGTGCCCTTAAGGCTGGTGTCCCACCCAGCTGACTCACGTCTCGTGTTCTCACATTATACTGCAGAACCTGTGTGACAAAGTTGTTACTGAAGATATATAAAAGAGTTATGCAATAAAAATGTTTAAATGTGCAATTACTCCACATTCATCTGTGAGATGACAATTTCGTCTAATAACTTTATCTAACAGACATGTCGTGGTGCTCTAATGCAAAAAGAGGAATTAAAATGGCCCTTATTCATATTTACAAAATATAATTTAAAAACATGAATTATTTTTTAACATGCTATTAATGCATAGAAGTGAGACTGGGTTGGAGTGACCTTTTTTTTTGGGAGACATTCATAACCTTTCATAATCTTAACTGCCAGTTCTAGTCACCTGGTTAATGTGGGCTGACTTGGCAGGATTTTTTAAAAAATAATACATGTACCACCCCCATCAACATATGACTGCCCATAGCAATCAGAATCAAGAACATGGGGTGGAGTCACCTATAAAATAGTTATTTAACAAAAGAGCAAGTAGAGACGTCAGAGAGTAAGTGTAAGTATGCTGTTCCAGGATGCAAAAACAAACAAAAAAACCCAGAGTATTATACTGGCCATACCAGTAATACCAGAATCAACATAGTCTTCCAAAGGAAGACAGTATACTGTCTGAATTTTATTTTTGGGAAAGTTTATTTTTGGGATATTTTATTATTATAGCCCCACTTCAGTGTTGCACTCGGGGGATTTCACTGAAGACAGTTTTATCAACTTGGGGCTACATCAGATGGGATATGCTACAAAGTTCAAGTCCATTGTTATTTTTGCATTCCTATTGCAAAACATACGTGCACCAGGAACGTAGGACAGAGTATTCCTGGCAACACCTGAAGGCATTTTAATATCCCTGACCCACACTGAATAGTGTGACTGAAGCAGAGAGACAACCTAGCAGAGATGAGGACTGGCAGCTAAGCTAAAAGCTCAGGCAACCAGGCCACCTAAGTGCAGCTCTCTGCTTTAGCTGGGGCCATCTTAGAATCCCTGACTAAGCAGAATGACAGAAGCAGAGAGAGGCCCAGGTGCACCTGCATCCAATTAACTATCATGGATTCTGGCTATGTACACTGCCTGTTCAAAAAAAGTCACACACTCTAATATTTCGTTGATTATGGCACACATTCACTGTGGCATCGTTTCAATGAGCTTCTGCAATGTCACAACATTTATTTCTGTCCAGAGTTGCATTAATTTTTCACCAAGATCTTGTAGAAATGATGGGACAGTTGGACCGCTGCACAAATTCTTCTCCAGCACATCCCAAATATTCTCCATGGGGTTAAGGTCTGGACTCTGTGGTGGCCAGTCCATGTGTGAAAATGATGTCTCATGCTCCCTGAACCACTCTTTCACAATTTGAGCCTGATGAATCCTGGCATTGTCATCTTAGAATATGCTTGTGCCATCAGGGAAGAAGAAATTCACTGATGGAATAACCTGGTCATTCAGTATATTCAGGTAGTTAGCTGACCTCATTCTTTGGACACATAACATTGCTGAACCTAGACCTGACCTTCTGCAGCAACCCAGATCACCTCACTGCCCCCACAGGCTTGTACGGTTGGCACTAGGCATGATGGCTGCATCACTTCATGTGCCTCTCTTCTTACCCTGATGCACCCATTACTCTGGAACCGTGTAAATCTGGACTCATCAGACCACATGACCTTCTTCCATTGCTCCAGAGTCCAGTCTTTATGCTCCCTAGCAAATTGAAGCCTTTTTTCCGATTAGCTTTAATGATCAGTGGTTTTCTTAAGGATACACAGATGTTTTGTTTCAATCCCTTGAGTTCCCTTCACATTGTGCATGTGGAAATGTTCTTACTGTCACTGATAAACATAGCCATGAGATCAGCTGTTGATTTTTTTACAATTTTTGTTTTCACCAAATGTTTCAGTGATCACCGATCACAATCACTCAAGATTTTTTTCCGACCACATTTCTTCTGCGAATATGATGGTTCCCCACTATCCTTCCAGTATTTACTAATGCATTGGACAGTTCTTAATCCAATTTTAGTAGTTTCAGCAATTTCCTTAGATGTATTCTTTGATTGATGCATGCCAATAATTTGACCCTTCTGAAACAGATTACCATCTTTTCCACAACCACAGGATGTGTCTTCCGATATGGTTGTTTAAGAAATGAGAAGCTACTCACTGCATCAATTAGGGTTAAATAACTTGTTGCCAGCTGAAACATAATCATCCATGCAGTAATTATCCAATGGGAGGCTCTGACCTATTTGCTTTGTTAAATCTATGTAGTAACCTCTTTTTTGGACAGGCAGTGTATTTTCAATAGGGTTGAGGTCAGGACTTGTTTTAAGCTTAATGTTAGCTTACAGTTAATGTAATGCTTTATCCATTCCACAACCAGCTTTGACGTGTGTTTGGGTCATTGTCCCGTTGGAACACCCAAGTTTCAACCATCTTGCTGATGGTTTGAGGTTCTGATGAAGAATTCTGTGGTTCCTCATTATTTCATCCACTTAGTGCAGTGCACCAGTTCCACTGGCAGCAAAACAGGCCTAGATAATGATGCTACCACCACCATGATTAACAGTGTTCCGCTGTTTTTCTGGTCATTGTGGACAAACAACCTTGACTATAGACAGTGTGCCAGCAGCTTTCAGTTCATGGCAAGTATGTGTCTTGATGGCTCCTGAGTGGTTCCTGACCTTTCTGAACATGAAATTTCCTCTCAGTTGAGGGTGACAGTTTGGGTCTTTTTTGAAACCTTGGCAAAGTTGCCATTAACTTCCCATTAACTTGTTCTTATCAATCAAACAAACCCATTTTATGTTGTGTACAGAGAAGCTACTAGCTGTAGTCAATCATGATGATAAACAGGAAGTTAAGAGGCCTTGACAAGTTACACATTTTGGATAATATCCAAAAAGAACTTTTTCAAATATATGTGGTCTGTGCTTACAAATCGGATTCTGAGCCAGGAAACACAGAAATGTATTTGAACTCTACCAATTCCTCCAAGAACAGTGGTCAAATATCCAACCAAAATTCTGCAGAAACTTGTTGATGGCTACAACAATCATCTGGTCAAGGTGAAACTCGCTAAGGGACAGTTAACCAGATATTAGGTATGCTGTATGAATATTTTTGACAGGCATATTTTGATTTCAGAAAATCCAAAATAAATTTAAACTTTTTAAAAATATATATTTTTTACAATAAATTAATAACAGTTCAAAGAAATCATTGAAAGCCCAATATTGCCATGACATTCATGTCCATGATGACTTTATGGAAACTTGTGACCTCTACTGTAACTACTGACATGAGTGCTTTTTAAAAGTTACTTAAGTGTTACTCACACATGGGTGCGGAGTCTGTCTAAAGCAAAGGCGTATCTCAGTTATGCTTGAGTCTTTTATCTTGAACTTAAGCTCATGTTTCTTGCATGATATTGGCTCAAGTGAGGAGCAGTGTTCAGTCCAGTGCCACCATCTGACAGTGTGATGTAACCACAATATGTTATGCTGAGATTTATGTTTTGGCTGTAAATACACTCACACACTATGGAATATCATTTGAGGATAAAAATTAAGTGCATATATTCATCAATTAATTAATATCCATAAAATCCATAAAAAGTTTTGGAGTGAATATTTTATGGATAGAATGATGAATGAAGTTAAAGTTTTTCTGTATTCTCCATTTTCTATAGAGTGCATAAAATTAACATGAACACTAACTTTATTTTATTGATTCAACAAATAAAACTAAAGAATTAAATCTCCTACATCCAGCACACACATTACAATTTTATCACCTTGATTTAGCATCTCATGACTTCATTAAGCTAGGCATGAGTAACTCTCAGAGTAAATTGTTAAATAACAGTCTACGCTGGATCAAGTGCTATTCTCGGTGCTGCTGAACAATGAGTGTGGAAGCCATTTTGTTAAATTAAACCAGTGATTAATGTTATCATTTCAACTGGTACTATTCATGCAATAATATATTGATGATGTTTGAGACTCCTATTAGATTTATTTTAATAATCTGAAGGGCAGAAAATCCACTTAAGCTGCTGCATAACCTGACTCTTACTTCTCCTGTGAAGGTTAAGGTTATGATTAAGGGGTGAGGTTAGTGTTAGTTTGAATGATAGGAATTTTTTCCTATGATCAGGCATAATAAGAAGAAAGTTTGCATTAAATCTACACCATCTATGGGCCAGTTAAAAAAATGCAACCATTTTATGATAATCTTGGTTCGGTGGTGATTTTGAGCTCTTTGTTTCTTCAAGAATCAGCTTCAGCAAAAAGTTAATCTTTTAAAGAAACCATTAGAAACATAACAGAATTCTGCTGAATCTTCATGGGTTGTAATGTATTTCTGATGGTTTGTAATGGTAGTTTAAATGCATGTGTTTCTGATGGTGCCTGATGGTAATCATCCATCCATGAAAGAAGACCTTATTGGGTTCTGGTGATATTTAAAAGCAACCAGAAGGTCCCTAATGAAAACCATTAAACTAATTTTAATTAAGGTTCATTATGTGATGGAACCCATTAGAGATTCTCATAATGGATTGTAATTCACAGCACTGCTTACCTCCACCATTTTTCCCACACAGGTATGGGAATCTCCACACATTTCCAAGCCCAATGGCATATCCTATACAGGACAGTAGGAAGTCAAACTTTCCCGCCCATGTTTCCCTGTCAGGAATATCCTTTTTCTTCTTCTTTTCATCATTCTGTTCTTCCTGTACCTCCTCTGGTTTGGATCTTTCATGGGTCATAACCTCGTTCAGCTCCATGGCTACTTGACCGTCCACTGTGGTGGTTTTAGCGCCATTTTTTGCCATTTCTCTGGATTTGGCTGAGCTCAAGCTCCTCTTAACTGCGAGGCGCGAGACTTCAGCACCGGTCCACGTAGACAGCAGCTTTGCACACTTTTTTAGTAATTTTAAAAAATGATTTTCTCTTCAAATCCTACAGATTTGTGATGTTTATAAAAGGATGTGTGGTGTCACACAGCAGCTCTTCAATTACAGTTAATCTGAAAAAGAAATTAAATAATTGGTCCTCAAATCTCATGTTTTTTTCACTCCTTATTTTTCCTTCATGTATTAAATCAACACTGAGGTGCTCAGTTCTCCAAAAGTGCAGATTTCTCCCCAGTGACCTCCTATTATTCAACAATTTAACTATAAATTATGCTTTTTTGTTGTTAATTTACAACCACTGACAGCTATAGAGGTTCCACACAATGCAATCCTGTCAGGAAATGGCCTGATAACTGCTTCTCCTGTACATATACTGTTAATTTTAGTTTTTTTAAATTGATTAATTTAATTGATTATTAAGACATTAAATTATTGCAATATTAATTATCTCTGCAGTGAGCATATCTCTGATAAATATCATCCTAATTTATATATGCAGTAATTTAAGAGTTATTCAGAAAACTGAATATTAAATCTTTTACATTAGTTGGAATGTGTACTGTATCTTAATTAGTCTTAATTGCTATTCCACATGTTAGCTAATAATACTTTTGTTAATAATGTTTACATCCTCTGTCTGTTCCTGCTTGTGACTAAAAAACAATGTTACAAAAAAAACAATGGTTATAGATTCATAGCTATAAGCTTTATGTCTAATATATAATCTGTAATAAAGAGGATGATGTTGTGAGGATGTTGAAGTCCACGCTGCATGCCATACCTTTTGTTTGTTACAAGCAGAAAATATTGTGTAAAGATATTAGAGCACAAGAACCTCAATTGGTTCTGTAACTGACTGTGATCAGATGTCATTGTTTGTATGCTTTAAAGCTGAATAAATTGCACAAATAATAATAATAATAATAATAATAATAATAATAAGAAGAAGAAGAAGAAGAAGAAGAAGAACCTAATAATAAAATACATTACTATCTGCTAGAAAAAAGAATGCATGCCTACTCACAGTAAAGCTCTGAATATCCTGCAAAACGTTTTCTTTTCACTCATGTAAACGAGGTTCTGTGGGATCTGTAGATTTCTCTCAGAGTTGTAAACTTGCAGTATTGCTCAGAATATAAATGTGTTTTATTCCCATTAAAGCAAAGACATTTGAAGCAAAGACCTAAAATGTTCCTCGGAGAAGGGGGGAAGAAGCGCGTGTGTGTGTGTGTGAGAGATTGTGTGTGTGCGTGTGCAAATGTATGTGTGTGAGGGTGTGCGTGACAGTCCAGAGGCTGATGAACATGTTCAGTCCAGAGGAGCAGAAACAGCGTCGCTGTAGCATGTGTGTAAAACACCAATGAGCGGGAAACACACACACACACGCTCCTCCAACTCCACCTACATCACACCAATGTCATCTGAAAGTCAATCCCTCCTTCTCTCTCTATCTGTCTGTTTCTCCCTCATTCTCTCTCTGTCCATCTGCCTGTCTGTTGCGCTCTCCTCATCTGTCTATCTGTCTCTCTCTCTGTCTCTTCTTCCTTGTCTTTCTGTCTATATATCTCATTGTCCTTTTCTCTCACTGCATCTATCTATCTATCTATCTATCTATCTATCTATCTATCTATCTATCTATCTATCTATCTATCTATCTATCTA
>JAQMYM010000015.1:299019-315618 GCA_030014255.1 Parauchenoglanis ngamensis | reverse complement strand
GTGTGTGTGTGTGTGTGTGTTTGTGTGTGTGTGTGTGTGTGTGTGTGTGTGTGTGTGTGTGTGTGTGTGTGTGTGTGCTTGTGTGTGTGTGTCAGACACCAGGACATTACATGTCCCTCAGCAGGTGCATAAATACAGCATGTTTTCACAACTCATTACCGGAGGGAGCGAGGCCAGATGGACATGCCGATGCTGAATTTTGAGTATCATTAGTAGGTTAGTTCACTCCTCATCGCTCTGCCATCTGCTGCCATTTCAGCTCTGTCACTCGGAGCCAAGGCACGAGTGAAGAGGTGAAATCCCTTGACAGAACCATTACACTGAACACTAAACTCTCCAGCAGCTGATAACTACACACACTGATAATAAACACACACATGAATGTTTAATGATGATAAAAACTGAAATGCTACATTTACTAAGATGGATAGACATACACAAGAGTGGATTTCCAGCCTTGCTAATGTTTTACTGTTTGAGACCCCAATGTTAATTTATTATATTATTACACCACAGCACTGCTGAGTTCTGGATTCTGATTGATCAGAAAGTGGTGATTATTCCTCTATAACATCAGAACTGACAGTAGTGCAGGTTTATATTCATGCACTCACATTCATGTTATGGTTTCTATAGTAACATCTCATTCACAGGGACGTGTACAGCGTATGCTCCACTGATAATAAACAGACTGAAAACATGCGTAATCATTGAAATGGTGCAGTTTTCTTTCATTTCTGTATCCTGTATGAAGGAGTTTCCAGTGTCAGCTCTGTCAATTTTATTTGTATAGCGCCTTTTAACGCCAGACATTGTCACAAAGCAGCTTCACAGAAGTATATAAATTCTGAATATAAACTCATAAATCTATAAATGTATCTATATAGCTCCCTAATGAGCAGCCTGTGGCAAGGGTGGTGAGGAAAAACTCCCTGAAAAGACAAGAGGAAGAAACTTTGAGAGGAACCAGACTCAAAAGGGAACCCATCCTCATCTGGGTGGCGCTGGATAATGCGCTTACAGCTAACACACTTTAGTAATAGGGTCAAGATTTGAGTGCAAGACTGTTGGTGGTGATTTAAGTCCTATGCCACTCTAGCAGAACCGCTCATGTCAACAGCACTCCAACCATCTTCACAGTTCCAGATGTATGTTGAAGCAGTTCATATGGTGTCATCACTGTTACACAACTGTGTAACAGTCAGAGGTAAAACTATAAGGTTTCCCACATCTTCAGGACAGAGGTGTTTACACTGCACTGCGGTTTCTCAGTAACGATGTAACTAGATGTTCTTTTTTGTCTTATTAACTTCAAGAGAGAGAATAAAGTGAGGCTGGTGAGGGAACAACTATTTATAGCTGCTATAATATAAGTGACGACAGGAACTAACTCATTCTATGAGCAATAAATGTAACTAAGAATGGATAAAAAGTATAATGTGTCATTCTTTAGTAATGTTACCATTCGTTGGTATACTCACACACACAGTGTTTATTACTCATTAGTGGAATTAAGTAATTAATATAAATAATAATCCATCGCTGTTGCAGTTACAGAAAACAGCAGGAATGAGATACTATATTTCAATATGAGTGAACTTTAAGAGCATAATTAGATTTTCCAATCAATCTCCACATGCAGTCCAATTTCCTGATTCTGATAATAAACTATTAGCGTAGGTAAAGCTCATGTGGAGTTCAGAATAATTAAATTTCCTTCTGAAGAATGATCTCAGCATCTTATACCTTCTCTTCATCTTCATATTTATTACACTTATTCATCAAAAACAGAGAATGTGTGTGTGGGGGGTGTGTGTGTGTGTGTGTGTGTGTGTGTGTGTCTGTGTGTGTGTGTGTGTGTGTGTTGGATCCTGCACATTGTTATTGTGCTGCTTGAAAACATACACGCCATAACGCGGCATGGGGCCAACAAAATCGTTTCAAATTTTGTTGCTAGGCAACTGCAAAATGGTCTCACTCTCTGTCTGTCTTCTTATTGGTATCTGCTGAGATTGCTTGGCTGCTGCCATTGAAATATTTGTTTAAGGCTTTTTAAATTCTTCTCACCACACACACTTAAGCATTTCATTTTTTCATTTTTGCAGGTATTTAACAAAGACTCCATGAAATAATCAGTTCTGAAGGTTAATGAGTTTGAGAAGCTCATGCATGTATAACTCTCTTCATCATCATCATCATCATCATTGCGCTGATATTCATGACTGTGTTTGGATTCTTGCACAATTACTTCTTCTCTGATGAAATTGCTTCCTTGTCAGGAGGTGGGTCAATAACACTAAGCACTGTGTTGAATTTCTCCTCACCGCTCCGTCCTGCTAATCTCTTCCCTTCACCCACATCACTATGGAAACTGATTTGCTCCCTGACTCGTGCCATGGAGCAGAGAATGGAGCAGCACACACGAGACTCTGTTAGGATTCGAGCCAACGTCCTGCTCATTCTGGGACTGCAATCAGTAAAGACACTCATTAAAGCTGACTGGCTGGATTTAAGCATGTAGAAAGATGCCTGAACAAATTGCTTAGACAATTTACAAAACAGAAAATGTACTGATCATTTGACCTTTAATGTGCAGAGAAGCAGAGTGTTTGCTAGATGATTGCACGCATCCATTCCACACCTTCATTAGGGCTTCTCTGCTCACTAGCAAAACATGCTCTTCATGGTTATAAAGGGTTTAAGTGCTTCAAAGCCGGTGTTTTGGCAGCATGAAACCTTCACAGCACAGAAACACATGGACATCTTGAATGTCTTTTTATATACTTTTGTGAAGCTGCTTTGAGACAATGTCTGTTGTTAAAAGCGCTATACAAATAAAATTGAATTGAATTGAATTGAAGCCAAACACATCATTCATCATTTATCTTCATCCTGAAAGAGGAATGTTTACAAAATTCTAGTGGTATAAAGATGGGAGAATTTGGATTACAGTGATTCAAATAAATAAAGCAACAACCATCAATCAGTTATTAGTGTTTTGATTATAAGTAGACTATATAATATCAAAAAGAGAAAGACAGTAATTGAATAGATTGAGAGGTCATTTGTACATAATGCTGATACTTATAAAAATATTGCTTCTCAAGGTCATCATTATTCATGATTAACAGAAGGTCGACCCCAGATTCTGATCAGAGGATACTAAATTGAATCAAATTGTAGTAGATTCAGTGGCATTGTCAAATATTGAATTGTTGCCTTAGGAATTGAAATGTTTCCAAGTGCCGTAACAGAAAAGTATTTGCTCTGATGTTGTGAGATCGTGTACAAATCCTAACAATGCCAGAGCCATCTGTGGCCAGGAGACAAGGAAACAAAATTATCCATGCTCTCTCATACTGTCTCATATTCTCACATAGTCTCTCTCATACTCTCATGCTGCCTCATACTGACACTCATACTCTGCCTCAGAATCTCTCAGACTCTGTCTCATATTTTCTCATACTCTCTTTCATACTTTCTCTTTCATACTCTCATGCTGTCTATCATACTGACACTCATACTTTCTCATACTCTTTTATGCTCTCATGCTCTCTCTCTCTCATACTTGCTCTTATACTCTCTCATACACTCTCATACTCACTCTCATACTCCTATCCTCTCTCATACTTGCTCTCATGTTCTTTCATACTGTCATTCATAATCTCTTAAACTTGCTCTAATCCGCATTCTCATTCTTGCTTATTGCACTCTCATACTCACACTCATGCTCTCTATCTACCGTAGATAATATATCAATCCAATAAAGCAATCCCCTTACAAGACTCATTACACTCACTTGCTCGCCCTCTCACTCCTTCACACACTCACACACACATTCTTTCATTCACACATTCACTCACTCCTTCACTAAATACACTCACACTCTCACTCACACAAAAGTTACTCACTCCTTCACTTGCATGCACACACACACACACACACACACACACACACACACACACACACACTTATTCACTCGCTCACTAATTTGCTCATTCACTCCATGTAGTGCACTAGTTGGGGAGCAACAGTGAGGCAGACACCAGACTGACTCACGTCACTACACATTACATAAACACATAAAAATACAGAAGTAAAAAATTATTTTCTGTCTTAAATACAACACTGATACATAGCTGATCAGTTTAATTATCAATTAATAAAGCTTTTAATTTGCATTTACATTTGAGGTTTAGCTGCTTTGGAGTCCATCCTGTCTGTCTGTATGTGTCTGTCTCTAAGTTTAAAGTAAAGAGTGGAATTGATACACATTAGATTACCTGCACTCAGGAAAGAGACTAAATTAAAAAAATAAAAAAATAAAAAATCTTTTAATTGAATCTTTAAATCTTTACATATTCTTATGAAAACACACTTTCATTTAAAAAATTTTTTGTTTCAGTTTTCCTTTCTCCAGGTGCTGAGTTTGTGCACATTGCTAACTGCCTAATTTAACACATTGCATTCATTTATGTCATGTTTTAGTAAATCAGGACATTATTTATCTCTTTAATTGAAAAGCTAAGCTTGTATGGCTAAAACACAGTTTTGCACAATGCTAGTCATTAGCTGTCATCTTTCAGGCATTATTAGCATTGCTAGCATGTTTACGGGAAAGTAGAAGGTGCAGGTATGAGATGTGAAGGTGTTTTTAGCACCAACTGTATTAAAAACATGACATTTGGGAGTGAACAGTTTTTGCAGCAGGTAATTTCAGCCCACACATAAACAGAACTCAAATGTCAGCATGTTCTGTGCTTTTCATCTCCTCCAGCCCTAGGTCTCGCCTGAAGATGAGTCTCAAAAATGTGGAAAAGGTGTGGTGCACTGTTATATATAGGTTACTGGATGTATTTAACCAGCAACCATCCTATCCTGATTCAGATTTAAAATGAAATTATATAAAACTCAATAAATGTGCTACACAAAAGTGGTATTTTTTTATATAGCAGCACAAAACTCACTGTGTTTTGAACAGTTGTGGAATTGACCATGGTCTGGAAGAGTCTGATTGGAGGTAATATTGTTTTGTTCTCGTTAATGGTCTGGACAGTGAGAGTAGGACAGAGTAATGTGGAATCAGATAAGCTGACATCCGAGAACACTTCCTCTTTCTGTTTAAAAGCTTCTCCTAATCCATGTAAGAATGAAATATTTTAGCTCACTTGCTGCATGGAGAGAGAGAAATCTCAATATTTGAATGAAACCTCAATATTTTATTTCATGACCTCACATTATTATCTCATGGCCTCAATATATTATTATGGGGACTAAATATATTATCATATAACCCCAATATATTATCTTTGTCAGGAAAACCAGGTCAGACAGGTGAAGTTACTCAGTTTATTAAACAATCCAAGCAGAGATATCAGAATCAGCAGACAGAAAAAATTCAATTGTGAAAAATGTGAAAAAATTCAATTGATGTTAGTCGATGAGCAAACCACTTAGAACAGGCAAAACAGAGTCAAAAATCCAAATACACAGAAACAGGGTCAAAATACAAGGATAGCAAACAACAATGAAAAGGCTTGGCAAGAGCAGATACACTAAGGAGCTAGTCTAATGCTTCATGAAGTAAACAATGAACAGAGAAGCTTAAAATAGTTCAGGCTGTGTGTATATGTAATTGGAAGCACCGGCACAAATGTCGGCTATATTATCTGTAGGCCTTTGTTCTTGGGATTCGAAGTCCACATCACTGTCTGAGTGACTGTCTACATTGGCCATGTCCTCTCAGTGGAAGTGCTCTTGGGAAGTGTAGTCAGAATTCTCTGGTGTAGGTGTGGGTGCAGGTGCAGGCATGACAATCTTAATATATGATCTCAATATATTTTATATTGTGGCCTCAATATATTATTATAAAAATTTTTATTAAGACAAATCTGTATCATTTTGCAGAGCATGTACAGATGCAGTATGGTTAAAGACATGCCACTGCTTACACTATAAATGAAGCAGTACTGAACAGAAGGGCCACAGTACTAAAAAGGGCCAATCACCTTGTTGGCCAAGATGTTTATTATGAAGTTGATTATTTTCCCATAACAGCACGTCCCCAAGTGTTTTATTTCTCTTACACTGCAGCAATTTATCAACAGTTATCAACAACTTTCTGTTGATTAATGAATGACATGCTATATTATTTTATACATTTATAGTTACATTTATTGTTGTGGAATGTCAGTGAAGCAAGTTAGTCCCTGTTACAAGTTATATCACATATAAACAGTAACCTCACCAGCCTCTCATTATTCTCTCTTTTGAAGTCAATAAGACAAAATACAGCAGCTTTTTACATCATGTCACCAAACATGATTTTTCTAATTTGTATAACATTTATGGAAGGAGTCTCCAGCGTTAAAAAAGTGTAAACTCCTCTGTCCTGAAAAGTTCCAGCTTTACCTCTGACTGTTACAAAGCACTGACACTGGAGACTCCTTTCATACATGTTACATAAATTAGAGAAATAATTTTTTTAATGTGGAGCGTGTGCTGTACACGTCCCTGTGAACAAGCTGTTACTATACAAACCATAACATCTACATATATTTTCAGCTATGTGCTGACCTATATTGAAAACTCAGGTGTAAAGCTCAGATCATTTTCAATTTGAAAGAGAGAAGAGATTTGAAAGAAGCCGAGATCTCATCCAGGAGAGAAGAGAAATGCACAGGAAAAGGGTTTTTTAGGAAAGAATTGGTAATAGGAAATTGCTGTGCTCATCTCTCGCTGTTCTCCTCCCTCCATCTACTATGGAGACTGAGCGTTTCCATGGCAACCATTCCTAAATGCTGGGTGCTGAATGGTGGAACAGCGTGTTCAAGATGCGTTTTTGTGATTACAGTCCAGGGTGAAGGAGGAAAGGCTGGAAAAGGAAATTTGTAAAAGCTGCTCACTCCATATGTCCTTTTGATAAGCGTTCTGTCAGGATGCCAAACAGGAACCTGCGTTTTTTATTATGGAGACAGAAATCAGTTGCATATGCTGCCACCTGCTGAGTGCAGAAATACGCCAGTGAGAAATAAACAAGATTTAAAAAAAGAAAATGTAAATTAGCAATAATAATAATAATAATAATAATAACAATAATAATAGTAATAATAATAACAAAATCACAGAAGTAAAGAAATTGAAAGAAAATAAATATATAATAATAAACATTATTTATAAAACATATTCCTACAGGTGGTAGTGATGTACAATCAAGTAGTAAAAATTAAATGATTAAAATATAATGTAATAAAACACACAAGGATAAAAGAAGATGACATGAAAATATAAGATTGAAAATGCATAAGTATATAAGTAATACACAAACAGTAAACAGGCAAAATAAAAAGATAAAGATAAAGCATATAAGCAAAAATCATCTTTCTTTTTTTGTTTCTTCTTTGTTTTGTTGGGGGGTTTTTTTTTGTGTGTGATAATTAATATTCAGCGCAGGCACCATGATTATGCCAGCTCCAATTAGCATTCCATTAGAGCACAGTGTGTGCGTGGATCAGTCCATCCTCTGTCTCCGAGTTCAACAAAATCCCACCATCATCATCAACATCATCATCATCATTTACAGATAATTTTAAATCTAAAGATAAAGATAAAGGAATTCTCAATAGTGCATTAGTCACTAAATAGCTGCATAATGATGTGTCACGTTAGCAGACTTGCCATCATGCATTACTGTGATGTGAATGCAGTGGTGTCTGGTGGGCTTTACATTAGAGCAAGTACAGGTGCGTGTTATTGTGAGTTGTAGCGTGTCTGTGGTGTGTGTTCTGTTTTATCTTGTTTAATTCTCAGTCCTCATAAATATGAGCATCAAAAGGCTATGTTTCAAAATCAGGTCAACAAAATTAGACGTATGTGTCACATCATGTTAAAAATTAAAGAAGAAAATGAAGAAGGTAGAGACTGAAAGCTGGTGAGCTGGTGATGAGGTTCCGCCCCTTTGAGAGATCTCCCAGTCACTATAAACAGAAGCAGTGCGTCTGAATGAGATGAGTGACGAGCACTCTGTCCTATCAAGAGATGTTTTTTTTCCTGTGTGAAACCCACCACATTGCCATTCACCCCCTGAAAAGCTGTGCATCCAGGCATGGTTCAAAATTATGTGTTAAAAGCCTGATGTCCTATGAGCACTAATCTTTCATCTCATTTACTCATATTGTACTTGAATCTGCTGTAGAGACACAGATACTGAAAGTGTATCTGCTCTGGGTTACACACATGAAACTATCTGAAATTAATGAATGAACAGCCCCATACTGCAGTGAGACATTTCATCATTGGATTTGCTAAAATGTTGAATTTCAGGGAGAGTGATGAATAATAGAGACAGAGTGATTTCATTATGGTATTTTAATGTAATTGTAGGGAGAATAGGGCTTCCTGTGTAATCTGGGTAATCTTCCTGTGTAATCTTAAAGCAACACCTCTGTGTGAATGTAAACCTGCTGATCATTTTATTAAATCTAACTGCTGGAAATTACGATAAAGCAGCAGTAAAATGTATAATGTAAAATGGGACAAAAATGACCATAAGCCATAAAACTTGATCACGTGTTTTACTGCTGTTAATACTTTTACATTTTGTATAATAATTTCTGGATTATTTGAGATGTTCTGTAAAATTCTACAGCATGTAGTGTTGTCTCCTCACAGCTCCAGCATTCCCAGTTCAATTCCTTGATTCGATCCTGACCTCGGGTTCCTGTCTGTGTGGAATTTCACATATTTTTCCCTTACTCATGCAGGTTTCCTCCGGGTTCTCTGGTATCCTCCCAAAAACATGAACATGGTAGTAGGTGGATTAGCAATGATAAACAACTCCTTGGGTGTGACTCAGTGTGTGATGTGCTCGCGTCTCATCCAGGGTGTATAAAAGGTGCAGACTATTTGTTAGTACCTCGAATAGTGAAGGCTACAGCAGGGGGCAAATCTTTCACTTACAAACCCCCTCAGTTATGGAACAGCCTTCCAATTAGTGTTCAGGACTCAGACACAGTCTCAGTATTTACATCTAGGCTGAAAACATATTTGTTTAGCCAAGCCTTTTGTTAATAACCTTCTACTAGGTAAAGGTGCAGATCTGGGGGGTTCTCAGGCATAGAATGTTTTGATAAACTGGGATGTTTGGATGCTGTCGACCCCCACTCTCGCACGTTCACTCAGGTTTGTTGACGGTGGAGCGGCTGGCCTCTCTGTCCCAGGGGGCCTCATGTCTGTTTTACCTTCTGGCTCTCCCTTTTAGTTATACTGTCATAGATAGTCTTGCTGGAGTTCCTGCTTGCACTCAGCACACAATATATTCTCTTCCTTACCGTTAGGTGACAATGAGCATACCTAACAATCTGCATTTTCTCTTTTCTCTCTCTCTTTCTCTCTCTCTCTCTCTCTCTCTCTCTCTCTCTGTCTGTCTGTCTGTCTGTCTGTCGAGCTGCACATGCTACTCCTGAGACTCCAGTGATCCTGACTCCTTCTGCTTTCTGGACTTGCCTGATCCATCCATTTGGCATCTTTGGACGTGCCAAATGCCGTAAATCCCAGTGTCCTACTCGTGGTTGGAGTCATCACTTGAAAACCACTTGCTCCTGTTGAGGATGGCACCATATGAACTGCCTCAACATGCAATTAGAACTGTGAAGAAGGTGTTGGGCTGCTGTTAACAAGAGCGGTTCTGCAACAATGGCATAGGACTCAAATCACCAAGAACACTCTTGCACACAAAACTTGACCCTAGTATTAAAGGGTTTTGTAATTGCACTATACAGTGAGACCCAAATGAGGATGGATTCCTGCCATCTCAGGGACTTTTTCCTTGCTGCCGTCACCACAGGCTGCTCATTAGGGATATATATAGATAAATGAATAGATTCATAAGTTTATTTTCAGAATTTATATAATCCTGTGAAGCTGCTTTGTGACAATGACTGTTGTTAAAAGCGCTACACAAATAAAACTGAATTGAACTGAACTCAATTCCTTCTTCATACACAGCAATCCCGGGATTGACTCCAGATCTACTGCAGTCCTGACCAGGATAAAAACAATCCCCTGAAAAATGAATAAACATATTGTAAATCAGGTTTTTCAGCAGAGACTCATGTTTTTATGAACTTGTCTCATCTCGTGTGTTAAATGCCAGAACTGTTTTGCTTACTTGCTTGGTTTTTTTGAACACTTAAAGCTACACTATGTAAGGATTTCTACTTTCTAGCAGTGTATTTCAAGCTGTGGTAGCATTTTATTACTAGTGAATATTATTGTTACTTGTTCCATGTTGTGATAGTGTTTTATTGCTAACATTAGCAGGATACATTCGGTTTTTTCTCTATTTGAAGCATCATATATCAGACATACCAGTCAGTAATGTTACAAGGTTAGATATACAGGGAGAGAGAGGAAGAGGGAGAGGATTGCCCAGAGCCAGATGTGGAAGTGGAGCTAACCGAGATGCTGCTACTTCTGCTGCTCAAAAAGAAAAGGAAAAAATGGAAACCCTTCAAAACAAGCAACAAGAAGTAACAGAGGTTTGTATTTATAAAACCATTCTATTAGTTTCTGCACAATTTGAACAACACCAACAGTATAGGATGTGGCAGCCCTTTACATGTACTTTACCTGTAGCAGTATTACTGTAGTCTGTAGTTTGGTGTGTTATCGCAGTGTAATGAGACTCATTACTTGGGAAACATCAGCAATACTAATGAATGATTATATAAATGCTATAAGAACAGGATCATGCAGAGATATTTTGACATAATTTAAATCCAATTACCTGTCCAGCACAAAACAGGCAAACTTTGTTTAGCAACAGGGCGGTGCAACATGGTGGCCTCCATTAGATGTGGACCTGTGCCCTATGGAGCTATAAATGGCTCATTCTAAGCTTACAAAAACACAATGGTTGATAATTACAAGTATTTGTACACTAATGAAAACATACTTATGAATACTGTATTCCATTTCTGCTAATAAAATCCCCAAAATCCTACATAGTGTAAATCCCAAAAGTAATCTTATTAAATTTCACACTCACTAACAAGAATTAAGAAATTAGGTTAAGTTAAAGAGAAAAAAAAAAACAGGATTATGCAGGGATAAACTGTACATATTCAACAGCAATAAACTGTAATAAACAATAATGAACTGGTTTGTTTATAAAAAAAAATTAAATTTACATTCAGATTCCTGTAAAGCTGCATAGTCAAACTGTTGGTAAGATTTTATAGAAATTGAATTTAAATAAATTTAAATAAATAAATGAAATAAGCATAAACAAATAAACAGCAATAAATTATAGTATACAGTAACAAATTGCATTAAAGATTAATAAGCAATAGTAAATGGTAATAAACTGCAATAATTCAAGGTCTAATAAGTGGTAATAAACTGTAATAAAATAGTAATAAAAAGTGACTGGCCCACACCAGCAGTTACAATCCTGCTGTAATTCCTGCATTAAAAGTGCTGCTGATGTTTATCTTAATGTTATACGTGATAACTTTCACACTAAAAAATCTAAACTCCACAAGGCTGAGACCCACAAACCGCATCCATACTCACACTCATATTATATATATGCATCAAAAAACATAAACACGCTTCAGTCTTCAGTTATAAAGATCAATGAATGTAATGTTCAAAATGATTTAAAATACTAATCTCAGCAGAAGGAGATTTAAAATAAAAGTTTGAGGTTTTCAGCAATCACTTGTGAATAAATTTCATTCAGATTCATGAAAACATTCTCATTTTCAGTAAGTCAAGGTTTGGTAATAAACTCATTATAAGCAAGTAATAGGTAGTTAATGAAAACTTAATGATTTATCAATGAGCAATTAATAAATATTAATTTCATTAAAACATGTAATGTAAAGGATAAATTAATATTTAAGTATAAGATTGGATACTTTATAATAATATTTAATAAGTCCATTAAAGCAAATCTCTGTGATAACTTTTTAAATTGTTTAATATATTTATGAGTTTTTGTTAATATATTGACCAAGATTTAGACGGAACCTTTAATTGGGCATACTATAACTATAATATAGTATATTATACTATATAATATAATATTAGTGTATTATAATTAGGCTTGGGGAGTAACAGAACACATGGAACGGCGTTACTTAATTAGGATTCAAAAAAGATAACTGTATTCCATTATAGTTACAGAAAAAAAGCAATAATCAGATTACTTTTACTAATTAAAATAAAATACTTTTAGTAAAAACAGGAATTATTTACAAGATTACAATTTTAAAATGCATAAGGGCTGCAAAAACTAATCAACAAAATCAATACAAATCAATAATAAACATAATTGACAATAATTTAATTATTAGTTGAACTGCATTATGAAGCACACTTCATAAAAACACATTTAAGTGAACTTAAAGAGCAGAAACATCAGTAGGACTTTCTCTAGGGTATGAAACACTTTATAGTACACTACCCTGCTTCTATTTGATTCATTTAGCTTAAAAAAGTTAAACTAGCCTGTTTATTTTTACCCAATAGCATTGATAAATGATATAACAGTATATTCTTAGCATAAACAATATACTGTATAAATGTTTTTTGTCAAGTCATCAAGTCTGCATCCTGCTTTCAGTTCATATCAAAGATCCCAAAAAGAATCGATTCACCGAACTCAGGCATTGAAAACTCAAAAGCAAATCTTTGGAGTCGATTCCACATATTGAAAATGCTTCGCCTCGCATGTGCACACATCAAACAAAATTATCTTGGCATCGGAGTTTAAGTGAGCAAAACAGGCAGCTGATATTTATTTTATCTTTATTATGACTTTGTCTGTTCGCAATTTTAACAAATCATGGCTTGAAATACAGGCAAACAGCTGCAAAAATTCTGGTTAGTGATAAAAAGTGCTAACAGTAAACGATGTACATAGTTCTGTCACCTTGAGTCAGACTGAGTGTCTCATTCGGTCCACCTGAGCACTTGATAATATTCTCATGCTGGGACAGATTATTACTAAAATTCTTTAGTAATAATCTTGTACATGTAATATTTTTTAAATAAAACTAATCGAATAATCAAAAGATTAATCGATTATAAATAATAATCAGTATTTGCAGCCCTAAATAAGAGCAATATACTACATGCACATGTGATACATTATAGCATGTCACAAGTCTCACATCTCACATCTCAAATCAGAGCTAATCTTACACTCACCAAGTCATTATCAGGCCTCTGTTGACAAAATGTGTTCACTCGGTGGAAATTTCACCATTATTTAGTCGTTAAATCAGAAAAGGGGACCAACATCACAGTACAGAGCAGGTTCTGCTTCCAGCTGAGAAAATGCCGTCATCATCCTCATAATTGGTATTGAGGGACTCCAAAAGTAACGGAACGCCATCAGTTACATTACTGTCATTTTGTGGTAATTAGATTAGAAGTTACTGACTAGATTTTTAGCAGGTAATTAGTAAATTTATTGGAACACATTTTTACAGTAACCCTCCCAACCCTGATTATAAATAATTTATGACCAAAACCTTAAATTGTGTACTTTTTTGTCACACCTCTCTTATGTCTCACATTTTGATACACAATGTTTTTCGACTCATACATCAAAACACAAACACAAAGGTTGTTCATGTTTAAGACTGTTTTTGCTCTGGAATTTATTTAAATTTTTAAATTACGCTAATCTGAGGAAGTAAATGTTCTGCTGTAATTTCAACATGTCCAGCTTTGCATCTTAAAACATCTTTTTATTCCCAATTTCCCAAAGCATTCATGAATATTTGTGAGCATCAATATCATAAAATCTAATTTAGCTCCTTCATGAACTTTCTGAGCTCTGCTGTTCCTCTGCTGGAATGTGGAGTGTGTGGTGTATGTCACAGAGATTAGAAATCCACTTGCTCTTAACATTCCATTGTCAGTGTTGCTTTATCAGAGAGTGAGAGAGAGAGAGAGAGCGAGAGAGTGATTCTGATGGACAGGTGTCATGTGGACAGGAGTCTGGGATGTGGACGTGGGTGTGGCTCATGTATGTCTGTTGTTATTAAGCCCTCTTCAGTCATACACACATCTTGATCTCCACTGAGGCCCTTGAAGTCTTCTGTTTGTCTGCTGCACATCTTTCAGCATCATGAATGACATCTACAAAGCAGCGGTGAGTTTTTACACTTAAACATGACTAATATTATCATAAATATTTATAAAGAGACACATTTCTGTTTCTGCCTCTGAAATGTTCTAGAAATTCCATCCATTGAGTACAATGCTTAATCTCAGCTTTAAACTTCACTTTAACTTGAGTCATGTAAATAATTATAACTTTTTAAGCATGAGTCCATATTCATCGCTAAATGTTGCTTAACTTGAACAAATTTAACAGAATTGTGCATACAACCTTCCTGGAGACCAAAGTTTCACATGATCTACAGACACAACAAACAGGAAAAAAGATAAATACAACAGCAACAACAACAACAGCAATAATAATTGTAATAATGTAATAAATGTAATAATAATAATAATACATTTTTTTCGTAGAGCAATTTTAACTTTTACACAAGTAGTATTGGACACTCAAGTAGAACAATTAACACATAAAATAATAAATAATATATAACAACAACAATAATAATAATAATAATTATTATTATTATAATAAAAATAATAATAATATATTAAATTATTATAAATAATAATAAATAAAATAATAAATAAATAAATAAATTAGTAGTGAATGGAGCTTTTCCTTGTCACTGTCACCACAGGTTTGCTCGTTAATGACATAGTATATAATAATGAATACATTTACATACATCTATACAGCTTAAAACTGAATTTATATATTTCTGTGAAGCTGCTTTGTGACAATGTCCACTGTTGAAAATTCTACACAAGTACAATCGAACTGATCTACAGTTTTTATAAAATGCATAGTTATCCATAAATGCATATATAATTATTATTTTATTAAATAATCATTATTAAAGTAAATATAAGTAGCAAAATAAGTCTATAAGAAGTGCACAAATATAGAATGAAATTGTTGAGACTTTTTACATTTTCTCAAAAACTGCTTTCATTCTCACTGAGATTAATCGTGTAACTACAGTATTGTGGTGAATAATAATGAGGTTCAGCAGCAATAATAATAATAATAATAATAATAATAATAATAATAATAATAATAATAATAATAATAATAATAATAATAATAATAATGAGATGGATGTGATATAGTGAAAAGTCTATGGTAAATATATTTAACAAATTATAGTCATTGATTTTTATTTAAAAGTGAAGTTATGAGCTCTGATTCTGCACTGTGTTCTGATCTTGTGTTTTGTTGGAATTATTATGAATTTAAAATTGATGGAAACGTGGAGAAGTCATGGCGTTTTGCTGACTGTGTGGAAACATTTAATAGTTTCGCAGTAGGGTTAGGATTAGTTTGTTTAATTTGTTTATTTGTGGCTCTGGTGTATAAAAACGTGTGCATGTGATGGAATTGTGTTTAAATATATTCACACTTGAACACTTATCAGTTCCGATAAACTCTCTTAGACCCTCGAGTCATGCTCTCGCTTCATGCCTGCACATGGACATGTGCCTTTTCTTTCCCAGGCTAATTTTGGGAAACAGCCGAGCTTCTGATAAAAACATCTACATATTCCTGCAGTATCTGTTGAGTGTGTGTGTGTGTGTGTGTGTGTGTGTGTGTGTGTGTGTGTGTGTGTGAGAGAGAGAGAGAGAGAGAGAGAGAGAGAGAGAGAGAGAGAGAAAGATGAACGTAGCAGAACGGCTTTGTTTAGTGTTTTTGGAGTGAATCCGTGACTCGGTTTGTAGATATTATTTAATCAGATGTCACATTCAGTCCTTAGCACGAGCGTCTGCACAATTACAGCTCTACTGTTTTGTAAAAAAGCAGTGATGTGTTTATTTAAACGTTTCAGGTAGTGTGGATTGTTAATCTCAGGGATGTTTATGTGGGATTGGGATTGATAGAGAACGGATAACATATGCTGCTAAACCTGTGTTTACACTAGTAAGGGATATTTTCATTCATGCTCTATGTACATGTGCGTCACTGAACCATGATGTTAGCATCAAGCAACAAATCCAAATGACTCTTTTAAATGATTCCTCAGACCGAACATGTGGCACGTGTGGTGCAACATTTCTTACAGTTCCTACCAGCAATTAGTTCCTGTTTATTGTTTCACGCAAAATAGGAAGAAAAACTTCTAAGTGTAGTTTCATTTCCTGTCATGTACACTCTATCAGTAAATGTAGAAAGACATTATGAGAAAAATAAAGCTTGGAAGGAAGTAGCAGAGATTGCCAGAGTCCCTTGTGAGTGTATGTAGCTAGTACAGTTAGCTCGCTTTGCTAATCTAATATGAGAATGAAGCCAAGCGCAAAACATGTAAATCACACATCTGATTCTGGCACTGATTAGTGCATTATTTCATTTGTGTTTAACTCATTAGCTTTAGAATTGATATACAGCTACTTCAAGTCAAGTCAAGTGGCTTTTATTGTCATTTCAACCATATACATGTAATACAGTGTACAGTGAGATGAGACAGC
>JAQMYM010000015.1:285309-298919 GCA_030014255.1 Parauchenoglanis ngamensis | reverse complement strand
AAAACAAAAAAAGCACGATTTTCAGATCCGGAGTGGCTGCTGCGAGCTGCGCTCGCGCCGCCATTACATGACGTATGA
This sequence comes from Parauchenoglanis ngamensis, assembly GCA_030014255.1. Classification (NCBI taxonomy): domain Eukaryota; kingdom Metazoa; phylum Chordata; class Actinopteri; order Siluriformes; family Auchenoglanididae; genus Parauchenoglanis; species Parauchenoglanis ngamensis. Next base: position 298,841 of record JAQMYM010000015.1, on the reverse strand, counting down.
TCTCTATTTGTCATTACATGACGTATGATCTCAAAATTACTTCTATTTGTCATAAGAAATAAATAAAAAAAATTAAATAAATAAAGCTGGCAAGGCCACGTCCTTAAGAAACACACGCACAGAGACAGATTGGCTTGTGAATGTAAAGTAACTGATACCGAGGCTTTACACTGAAAATAAATGTGGATGTAAATGTGTGTGAAATACATAAACAGATAATTTATTCTTTATTTTGATCATTACAGGTAGAGCAGCTCACAGATGAGCAGAAAAATGGTGAGTCGGAAAAATATCTTCAGTTCAATTTTTTAATGTGGATTAAATTAAAGTTGATTAAAATTCATCTAGTAGCATAAACGTGAAATCTAATCAGGATTGCACTTAAACCATTAAATAAATTCCACCATTATGTTTTAGCATTAAACTGACTACTCACTTTGATAAAGTTTGGAAAAATTATTTGCAAATAACAGAATGTGAGTGCATAAGAATTTGCCCCCTGTCCCTGTGAAACCTATAAATCAGTTCCGTTTTCATCAGATGTCACATAATCAGTGAATAGAGTCAATCTGTATGTCATTAAAGGGTCACATGTAAAGAGTCTTTGTTACGTCATCAGGGTTTGGCTGGACATGTGCAGGTTAGGAGACGGCACTCTAAAACAAATGTGTTTATTGAAACACATGATGGCAAAGGTACAGAAATGTTAGGCAAAAGAGTAATCCAGAAAAGAGAGCAAGGGTCAAGCGATGAACAAACAGAGTAACTAGACAAGGCAAAAGACAATATCCAAAACAGAGAAAACAAGAGTCAAAATTACCAGAAAACAAACACATGAAACGACAAGGCTTGGCAACAGCGCACACAAGGGCTAGACTAATGCTTCACAAAGTCATAGTGATTCTGAGAGTCCTTATATCCCAGCCCGGGAGTGTGCTGGCCATCTTGGATGGTGCATTCTGGAAACAGTAGTCCGTGGTTGTAGTTCGTGACATAATGAGGAGGTGTGTGCTTCCGCGCTATGCGCGACAGAGATATTTGAGAGCACACCGAGTTCACAAAGTGTGCAGTGCGCGCAACGAGGGACAGAACATGACAGTCTTAATATAAAAACACTTGTTCCTGGGAGAGTGTGTTAGAGAACATACTTAAACATTCACCATCATCAGGTCCAAAGAGAGACTAAAACAAATCCCAGAGAAAGTTCTAGAAAAATAGCAGTCAGGGTATAAATATCTAAAACTATGAACATCCCCTTATTAAAAAAAAATATAAAGAAACAACACACATGTGACTCTGACTGGAGGAAGCCATGAACCACACCTTAGTGAGTGGGTAAAGAAGGAATAAATTAAATAAGTGTTAAAGGGGGGTGAATACTTATGCACAGCACTGTAGCTCCAGAACAGACCTTACCTTTTTTCTGCAGAATTTCGCGCCGCCTTTGACATCTTTGTGCAGGACGCAGAGGACGGCTGCATCAGCACCAAGGAGCTGGGAAAGGTGATGAGGATGCTGGGACAAAACCCCACTCCTGAGGAGCTGCACGAGATGATCGATGAAGTGGATGAGGATGGTATAAACACACACACATGCACACACACACACACACACTCACACGCACACACACACACACACACTCACACACACACACACACACTCACACGCACACACACACACACACACTCACACACACACACACACACACACAAACACACACACACACACACACACACACACACATACATATGAAAGGCACTATCAAACCCTCTCACATGGACTATCAAAACAAAAAAAGTTTTTTTTTTTTCATGTTCTTGCTTTTTTTTGATTGGTTGTTTTTTTTGCCAGTCATTTTTTTCTCCATTTCTCATTGGCTCATTCATATAGTATGCAGGCACAAATCTGGTTTGAATGTCCTAACCCGGGTCTGCTATAGAGCATTGGTGAACTTAGATTATTTTTGTAACAAGGATGCTTTTTCCATTTATTTTTGTTTTACAAGTTAGCCATGTAGTTCAAGTAAAGGGAAATGAAGATATGTTTGCGTAGTCTGTTTAATTTTGAGGGAGCACTGCCGCTCTTCATCTGTGCACCACTGGCCACAATATCAAACACAGCAATCTTCACATCTCCACATCTTTAATGAGTGTGTTGTGAAGTGGCTAAGAACATCTGGAATTGTATCTCAAAAACAAATAATTTATTCTTTTGTTACACTATTTTTAAGAAATCATCTTAGTCAGTTATTATAACAATTATCAAGCTCATTACCCAGACATGCTGAGATTTGATATAGCAGTAAAAATATTAACTTAAAAAAATGCATGTAACACCAAGGTCAAAAAGGAGACTACCCTTCCAGAGCCCTCTCCAGTGGCCGAGAAGGAGGAAACCGCTCCAGAGCTACCTCCAGTGGCCGAAAAGGAGGCAACCACTCCTGACACCCCTCCAGAGGCAAAAAGGGAGGCCTTCACTCTAGAGAGCACTCCTGCTTTCGAGGAAGACATTGTTGCCCATCCGCCAGGCTTTAAGGATGACATTGTCATACCTCCACCAGGCTTCAAGAATGACATAGTCTCCCCTCTGCCAGGCTTCAAAGATGATGTCATTACCATGCCCAAGTCTATGCCCGAGTCCAAGTCTATGCCTATGCCTGAATCCAAGTCTGAGCCAATACCTGAGCTGGCACCTCAGAATGAGCCAGCTCCAGTTGCATCACCTATTCTAGTTGCAACCTCCAAGGTCTCTAAGTCGGTTCCAGTCACAGAACCAGTTCCAGCCAGAGTCACAGAACCCGAGCCCGAGCACAGTCGCAGAACCCGAGCCCACTCCAGCCACAGTCGCAGAGCCCGAGCCCACTCCAGCCACAGTATTACAGCATGCTCTATACTCACAATCTGCTCCAGTCACAGTCTCCACAGTCTCAAAGCCTGAGCACGCACCAGTCTCCATAGTCTCAGAGCAATTCTCACAGCCTGTTACAGTCTCAAAGCCTGTTCCAGCCACAGTCATACAACCACTCCAGTCACAATGAGCCAGCCCCTGTTGCACAACCTGTTCTAGTTGCAGCTTCCAAGGTTTCTAAGTCAGTTCCAGTCACAGAGCCCGCTTCAGTTCCAATGTCCACAGTTTCAGAACCAGTTCAAGCCACAAAATTTGTTTCAGTTTCAGAGCCCACTCCAGTCAAGGAGCTTGTTCCAATTTTTGCAGCCTATTCTAGTCTCTATGCCTGCTTTGGTTACAGTTCAAGCTGTAGATCCTGCTACATTTCCAAGCAGCATGCAGGTTACAGTTCAAGTCACAGAGACTGCTCCTGTTCCAGTCGCCGTCACAGAGTCTGTTTCTGTGTGACTCACAGTCACAGAGCATATCCTGGTTCCAGTGTCCTCACTCGAGCCTACCTCTTCACCTGAGCCTGCTTCAAAGGCTCTTCCAGTTCAAGTCTCAGAGCCTGTTCCAGTGCCAGTGCCAGTTCCTGCCCGAGTTCCTGCACACACCCTCATCAAGTCAAAAGTTTGGTGTGGTGGTGTTTAGTGCTTTGCCCGCACCTACAGGCCTAGGCCTCCCATGGAACAACCCCATTCGGGCTGTGACTGACAGACCAGTGATCATGAAATAAATAAATAAATGTAATTAACTGATTGTGAAATTAAATATTTGGTTCTTTTTTGGTACATATTTTTCTAAACAAAATTCAGAGAATCGGAGAGCACAGATTTACACACCGCCACACCACTTACACACCATAAAAACATATTTTCTTATCTGAACCTAGAGTGGCTCCCTAAATATGGCTGCTGTAGTACACATTGATATTTGCTGGCTTAAGACAACTGGTAGCCTACAATTTTTGTAAGCCTAATAATCAAAATGAGTGAACAAATAACATACTTTTTCCTCGGTATTGCAGCGCAACCAGAAAAATATTGCTGTCTTTGATACCATGGCCAGTGGTTCACAGGTGAAGAGCGACTTCCAGTGCCAGTGAATTAAAGCAGTGAATTAAACCAATTTCCAGTGCCAGCAAATTAAACACACCACATACTTCATTACCTACCAAATTGAAAGCAGGCCACCTCATTTCACAGATGGTGTTGGACATCACCCTCATTTCTTGTCAGACAGCAGCTGAATAGCATTTCCCAATTCACCACTTAGATTACTTGTGGCAGTCATTTTGAATGAGGGGGATTAGGGAGAGCTTTACCCATGAAATGTTTTTAAGCCAATCAGAAATGGTGAAATTAAATGTCAATTTTAAAAGCCAATGCTTTCTCACATGCACTACCAAACTCTCTTTCATGCATCATCTAACCCTCTTGCCCACACTGTCAAACTGTGATAATTTTAATTTCATGTGAGAGAGTTTGATAGTGAATGAGAGGCCCTGTTTACACTTGGTTTTAAAATGCCTGTTGATCATTCAGGTCACAAATGGACTGCCAAGACACATCACTGTTTACAACTGTGTTTATCATGCGCCTCCAAGGTGTCCAGCTGACCACGTTTGTACAAATTTCATTACTGCCTACATCACTTCCACTAGAAGGTCAAAGATCCCCACACAAAATTATATTAAAACATAAAAACTGCAACATACCTTCATTATTTTCTTGCACTCCAACCACATACATCGGTGCTCCTCTCCATTTTTTTCTAGCCTGTTGCGCTGTTACCAAAACAACCAACGCGTCCAGCTTTAATGCTGTATTTTCCTGTAACATCCATGTTCCGGATGCATCGGGATGCATTAGAGTTTACACTACAGAAAGTATGTGGTCAAATGTGTCCCAGACCACCTAGGCAAGTGGTTTGAGCGAATGAGTCTTGAATGCATCTTGGAGGTCGTTTACACTTGTATTTAGCATCATCAAGTTGTGATAAGATCGCCCAATACACATTTTAATACCAAGTGTAAACCGGGTCAGAGAGAGTTTGATAGTGCAAGTGAGAGAGTTTGATAGTGAATGAGCGACAGCTTGATTTTGAATGAGAGAGACTTTGATAATGAAGTTGTGAGAGTGCTTGATGATGAATGAGAAAGAGTTTGATATTGAATGAGAGAGAGTTTGATAGTGAATGAGAGTATAGCTGGGAGTTATGGCCTATACAGCCTCTCATACATACACACATACAAACATACCCACAAACACACTCACACATATACGTACACACAGGTACATACACAGGTAACAGCCGGAGACTACTTGGAATGATTCTCATTAGTTTTTCTTCACTGATGAACCTGATTGGACACTAAACTGAAATGATTGGTTGCAAATATTAAGTGATTGGATGCTAGTCTGAGTGGGGGTGATTGATGTGTAGCGTATAGTTGTTGGCCGAATGAGAGATTAGACCGTTGAGATTTATAACAAGTACTTTAAAGGTTTAAATAAAAATGTAAAAAGTAAAAAGTATGTTTATTTTCTTGAAACTGTAACAAAGAGTAAAAGAATTTAACTCCATTCATACTCAGCTAAAGTACAGAGGAGTGTGATGACGACAGTTCCATGCACTGCTCTGATAAAAAAAACCTCTGAGCTGTGAGTTTAAGCCCACAGGATTTTTTAGCGGTGTGAGATGAGTGCTCAGTGCTGTGTCTGATTAACACTCCTGTGTGTTCAGGCAGTGGTACGGTGGACTTTGAGGAGTTCCTGGTCATGATGGTGAGATGCATGAAAGACGACAGTAAAGGGAAGTCTGAGGAGGAACTGGCCGAACTCTTCCGCATGTTCGACAGGTTTGCTCCACTGTACAGAGCCATTTTATTTAATTTAATTTAACTTTATTTAATTTCAGTTTAATTTCATTTAACAGGTTTAACACTTTTGTGTGTGTGTGTGTGTGTGTGTGTGTGTGTGTGTGTGTGTGTGTGTGTCTGTTTGTATGTGTGTGTGTGTGTGTATGTGTGTGTGTGTGTGTAGGAATGAAGATGGTTATATAGACCTAGAGGAGCTGAAGATGATGCTGGAGGAGACGGGAGAGACCATCACTGAGGATGATATCGAGGAGCTGATGAAGGATGGGGACAAGAACAATGACGGAAGAATCGACTACGATGGTAAGAGTGTGTGTGTGGAGGGTGTGAGGGAGAGTGCTTTTATAAATCACACTTTGAACAGAGTTTTTATGAACAACAAGAAGAACCGTCATCACTGACTTTGCACTCTGGTAGCGCTGTAATACTTTTTCTTTAAGCCGTTAACTCCACCCACTATGACATCACAGTTTGGGGCTGTTTTAACTAATAAAGCAGAATAACACACCTTGTTATTTTTAGCATAGACATCTCACCCTGTTAAATATGGTCTTATATGTTGAACATTATTAAAAAATAAACTGTTCATTTGTAAGCATAAATTGATTCAGTTTTAGCTATTTAGTTACCATTTTAATATTTATTTACTATTTATTAGTTATTATTTATTTGTTTTTAATTTATTTATTTATTTGCTTCAAATAGATCGGATAAAACCAAAGGTGATTTTGTTTAAATTCACTTTATTTAGTGATGCTTAAGAGCTCCATGCAGTTTAATTACATGTTAATAATTTCTTCTAAAATATTCTCAATATAAAAAACTATTAAAAAAAACAAGAATGTGTAAGGAATAATAGCTCTCAAGGAGTCCCGTTATACAGAATTAATGGACGAGGCAGAGGCTAAGAACTCCACGATGTGAAGCGGAGCTCATTAACTCTGTATAACGGGACTCCACTGCGGCCGTTATCCTGCTTATACCCCAGTTACCAAACATCTGAACACGTCTGTATATTTACAGGCCTAGAATAAACACACGTGGAGTCGTTTACTCTGAAACAAACATGTCTGTGGTGTACTTTTGTCCTGAACAAGAGTAACTTGGGGTGGAAGGTCTAGCTGGTTTGGTTGTTATGGCTGCCGGCTATGCAGGCTGGCAGTCAATGGATCATTTACTATGGTTGCTATGGTTACCATTCAAAGTTCCCTGCGAATTGATACGCAATGGTGATTAAAACATTTTCCAGCTGATCTACTAATGTCCCATTATTATAAGAAGAATTTCTTTGTCAAAATGGACAAAACAGAGTTTTGATGGACCTCTTCCTTTTTATGGACTCTCACATACACATTTGAATAGACTTTACCTTATATGCTTTCTAAAGAATATTGATAAATGTACAGATTGATGATTATGTACTGTTTGGATGCCTGATGCTTATTCCTGACTAACATGTTTTAATGTGTATGAATGACTGATGACAAAATAGCTATTGATATAATTCAGTAATAATTTGTTAAACAAACATTTGGGGCCAGAATGTTGGTTGGTTTCTTGGTGCTTAAGCCATTTCTTTGTTTAATGTAAAATATTAGGATGTTGATATGATTGCATGATATTCACATTTTATGTATTTAACATATGGCACCTGACATGTTAAGGTGACATCAGTGGGGGCATAGGTCATATGACGTAGGGTATAGGAGGGGCGGGGGACTGATGGAAAGTGGTGGAGTTCGGTTAAACACACTGTATTGGTTAAAAGGTTACCAGTCGTTTCTAAATAAATTTGTTAAGTATATGTTTTGGATTCCATTGCAACATCTCATTCATCCTATGTTTTGGTGAATAGACAAAATAAACTATTTTATGGTATCCGAGTTGTGCAATTAATACAGCCAGGCTCTACATTGTTTCACTTCTTGAACATAAATGGTAGACACAACCCATTTACTGTAAACAAATATCTGAATTTTGGTACTTCACCAGATCACAATTGTATAACATTTGCACAAATTAAAAACATTGTGCAATAATAATGACATTTATATTCTGTTTCTATCTATTTATTTATTTATTGCTCTGGGTTTCAGAGTTTATGGACTTCATGAAAGGTGTGGAGTAGAAGCTTCTGAGTTTCATCCTGCAGGAAGAAGAACTCATGCGTCATTGTTCATCCGGGAAAATTTAACAGGAAATGTAACATTAACGATGTTTATGACTAAAAGCTAATCATTTGTTTTTTGTTGTTGGTGAACCTTACATGTATGTACATAAAGTGTGTGAAACCTCCCTACATTTCATACATGTACATAAAGTGTGTGAGTGTGTGTGTGAAGATTTTTAGGGTTTTTAATTTGCATGATTGTAAAATAAGTTTAAAATAAGCATTTCCCCTCGAGACATTTGATACGGAGCCTTAACTTCAAATATCTTAAAATCTCGTCCATCACGTCCTCGTTTATAATAAACGCACTGAAACGCTAATTTAATTTCTCCTGGAGGCTGAGCATACATTAGAGAAACAAACAGAATGTCTGGGAAATAAATCATTTTATCTTTTTATCATTATTATTTTTACACACAACGTCTCAACAGTGAGCTCAAATATGAAAAACCGTTCATAGCGTCCTGGATTTTCTATAACAGCAGCTTTGACAATAGTGCAGGTTTATATTCATGCACTCATTCTAATACATAGTTACATTCTATGGTTTCTATAGTAACAGGTCATTCACAGGGACGTGTAAAGTGCACGCTCCACTGATAATAAACAGATTTTTTTTATCTTTGATGTGGTGAAGTTTTCTGTAAGGAGAAACGTGTTTATATAACGTGTTATATTATTTAAAGTAGTGTGTGTTGCGACACGGATGGTCGCCGAACACCTGTGACAGAATTGAACGATTTGGTCAGAGATTTGGGTTTGTCATAAGCAAAAGCCGAGCTGTGGGTTCGAGACTGCAGGAATGGTGTTTGCTGTGTCACTAGGTATGAAGATTTCTGTGTTTCTGTGTTTAAACTGAAAATTCCCCAGTTTAAACATTTGTTATATTATCTATGTTCTGATGGGAATAAAATATTGGCTCATGTGATTTGAAAGTCTTTTTTTTATTATTTTATTCAACTTTAAAGAACGTCCCAACTTTTCTGGAATTCAGGTTGTAGATTCATTTATAGATTCATAAGTTTTTATTTAGAATTTATATACTTCTGTGAAGCTGCTTTGTGACAATGTCTGTCATTTAAAGCACTATACAAATACAATTGAATTCAATATACCAGGGCTCTCAAGTGTCACGCACTGAGCGTGACAGTCCCTCTTTTCAGTCTTTTGTCATGCACTCCCGCCACAATTTGTAGTTTGAAAAACAATTTGTAGGCTAATATTTCACAGCGCCCAATATCTCTCTGGCTGCGGCACAGTAGCGCCTCACTATGAAACAAGCACGTCTCCGCTGGGGTTCAGTCGAGCCTGTCATTTACCAGCTAATCAAAAAAAAGAAAGGGCCAACACAATAGCCAATCAGAAAATAGCAGTATTGTATCTGGGTAAAATGCAACACAACAACCAATGAAAAAGGCAGTTATCCTGGAATTGTTCGCGTGATTCTGCTACAAACACATCTTCCGAAAATTTCGTTCACCCCATCCATAGGAGCTCCGAGCATCATTTCGAGCACAGAGTCATCTCCTGTTTTAATGTTACAACAAATTCACAACTTGTTGGACACAAACAATGACACCTTGACTGCTGTTAGAGAATGTTGCCCAGATAATTAGCATCAGTTTTTCAATGCTGAGTGTCTGTAGCCTGTTCACTCTTGCCTGTCTTCAAAACTTGAGAGCCCTGTCAGAGGAAGCACGTGTTAATCTTCACTCTCCCCGATTGGTAGCTCTCTGTTGTTATATGATAGAGAAGAGCTGTGTGGTGGGTGGGATTTGACACTTGAGCAAACTGGGGAGAAATATGAGAAACATTATAAAGTTTAATTTAATTTAGAAAATGTGGCCATGAAAATGTGTAGTTGTAAGAAGATACCACCAAAAGCTATGATGCTGTACCATAACACTGCAGTCATTTTCATACTATGAATTTTTTTATACTTCCTTAAAGTGATCAAAATAAATCAGAGAAGGATCAATCACAGGAAATTCTCATATTTTAAATGAGTCCATGTTCTGGAGCATATGAATATTATGAATTGGAATGAAAATGGGCGCAAGAGGGCAGCACAATCACACAGGAGGGCGTATTGTTCGCTTCAGTAATCAGGTTGTCAATGGTTATTAATCAGTACATCAACAAAGTGTGTTTGAATTATTTCCTTAATGCAAAGCGCATTTGTTATAGCCAAAGAAAGCAAAAATGAGTGCAGTTTAGCCCAAACGGCAGCCAATCACAACAGTTGTGGCATTTAAGGAATAAAAACACTGAAGGAAGTAGCTGAAGTCATAACAGCCAACATCATACAGAATTATATTTTAAGTTATTAAATTAATTGTTTGTGTAGTGGTTGTTTGTAATAGAAACAGATAATTTTTTCTTTCAATTTCTTAATTTTGAGATTCCTTCAAAATTTTACACTTATGCTCACTCTTTAAGGTTCAGCACACACACACACACACACACACACACACACACACACACACACACACGAATGTGGGTTTTTGTATGTTTCCATACTCTTCTGATTCAATTTGAATTGATGTGTGAACTCCTTGTCGTATATTTCAGATGATGTCTGTGTGGGCTATTTATATGAACTCAGGTTGGCATGGGAAAGCTGTACCTAGAAAGACCTCAAGGCTGACGCGGACTAACAACTCCTAATCAGTTGTGGTCATTGTGGGCAGGAAAATGTTTGCCATTGAGCTGGATTACATTTGTATTAATGCAGGGAAACATTGTGTAATCAGTGCTCTGGAATGTATGGGGGGAAACTCACATCCTCCAGACCTGAATCACTTTGATTAATGTCTTACACATTCATTTTCAGAAAGATGCTAATGTATAGTTTCAATAGCCAAAACATCTAGTATTATGAATTATGTATTTGAATCTCTACATACTCCTACTCACTTCTGCAGTGGTATACTTTATTTTTATGATTGTATATTGTTGATAATACATGGAGTATCAGCTGCGGTCCATGAAAGTATTGTGCTGCAGAGTTTACCATACTGTCCTGAAAACAAATTCCACTAATAAACAATCTAATGTAATCTAATCTAATCTCTCTGATTAAAATGGATAACATTTGAATAACAACATGGAGAGACTTTCTCTCTCTATTCTGTCTGACAAATTAAGAACGCATTCATTAATGCCTCAAAGATTCAAGTTCTTTGTGTGTGTGTGCGTGTGTGTGTGTGTGTGATAAAGATACTGGTTAAAGTGATATTACCTAATCTATCACTCTACAGCTATGCAGATATTTCTGTGATGTTTTCAGGGTTTGACTCTATAAACAATGCAAACTTAAAATTAATATTATCCTGCTAAAACAGAAAAGAAATCTGTGTCTGTCAAATCTGTTGGTCTCTGCTTCTAGCGTGGTATGAAAACCCTATATAATCAGACAGATTGATTTTGCAGGTGTGCTCTATTTGGCTGACATCTTTTAATGCAAACATTGTCATCCACATGCACGGAACTGTTTTGTTACCAGCTATTGGTCACATTGCTACTTTCATGATGACATCCAGATGCTTGTGTACATATGAAACAAATATTCTCAAAACTATATACATAACTTGTGTGCCCTATCACATCCCTAACATTGGGTAAGCTACCCTGCCAAGCTAACCTGACCTAGCAACAGCTAACTGGCTGAAGTGGTGAAAAAGAACCCTCAGTAATGTGGGTGCTTACTGGAGCTCACCTCAGCGCATGGTGGCAAACAAATTGATCAATATCACACAACAGGAAGTTGTTTATTACTCCATCACTATGTTCAATTCACATAATGAAGCATAGCAAAGTATGAATGTTAAACTACAAGCTTTATCTAAATTTAGCATCATGGAAATAATGTTAGCATTAGTGGATCAGCTAATGTTACCCGAGGGCATTGACTGGTTATGCAGACTAACTAAGGTTCAGTCAAAATGGAGAAATCTGTTACAATATCCAATATTCATCAAAAACATTAAAAAGTGATATTTGCTGCCAATTTTAATTACTTTTGAACTTTCACACCCTAAGACTGTCTGGTTGAATATTTCCACTGTGTTGTGTGTTGGCTGTGTGGCTCAGTCATTGGCAAGGAATGTACAGAGCTTTTCACACTGAAACTGAGAACTCATGTGAACTAAAGCATGCAGTAGAGCAGTATCACTGAAACAGCTTAAGAAAAGCACTTATGAAAAGGCATTCAAACCTGAATCTTCACCGGTTTCATTCCTTACTGTTTACATGTTTTATGTGTCCCAGTATAGTGCTACTATTCACCCCAATAAACAAAGAATTAAAAATGTTTAAAGTAAGCATCATGTCTTATACAGACTCTCATGCCTACAGATTGTATCCAATCAACAAATCAGTTCCTGACTCATCTGAGTTATAGTGTATTATGTTGTATTGAGTATAACATAATAGTTGAGTATTGAGTATAACACACAGTCTGACAAGCTACCAGTTTAAAAAAAACAACAACATTATACCAGCTGGTGGGTTATTGTCTAGCTTCTGTTTTACTTAACAAAATTGAACAAATTTAGTAATAAAATGATTTTCTTTTCTTTTTTTTATTTTCTTATATTTTATTTTCTCAATAATAATTTGTCTAGGTGATGCAGTGACACTCCATAGCTGTGGATGCAATCCATATTGCACAATGATAACTGATTAATATCTTTCGCATAATACACATATTGTATCGATAACCATATCAATCCATAACTAAACTGTCACATAACCATAATCAAACTGGCACAGCCACTTTATGACTTAAGAGGAGTTCATTCCTCCTCCATAACTCACAATTGCACAATGATAACCTCACTGATTAATATTGTTTTGCTCATTGTACATTGCACATACAGCATATTGTTTTGATAACCATGTGTCCCTTTTGTTGTGTACCATGTGTTCTTTATTTTTCTTCATAATATTTCTTGCACACCTTTTTTTTTAACTTACTTACTGTGGACTGAATGAGTGTCTGAATGAGTGTTTACTGTTGCAGTTCAGGCTGCACCATTTTATATCGGGAGGGACATCATTTCATCTCTGTGGTGTGCTGTAATATATACTTACTTACTTACTTACTTACAGCTCCTTCACACCTAGTAGTCCTAGGATAGGCTCCAGATCCACTCAAACCTTGACCAGGACAAAGTAGTTACTAAAAGTTAATGAGCGTATGAGCATTAATGAGAGTATCTTGTCTAAGAAGTAGCATTTGGTAGAAGTTACCAGCTGGGCCTGTGGTAGTAGCTGCTCAGACCAGCTAGATTTGTCAGGATGGTGTTGGGTGTTCTCTGGTGTTCCACCCATTATTTTCATAAATACAGTTGTGCTTGAAAGTTTGTGAACCCTTTAGAATTTTCTATATTTCTGCAAAAATGTGACCTAAAACATCATCAGATTTTCACACAAGTCCTAAAAGTAGATAAAGAGAACCCAGTCACAAACAAATGAGATGAAAATATTATACTTGGTCATTTATTTATTGAGGAAAATTATCGAATATTACATATTTGTGAGTGGCAAAAGTATGTGAACCTTTGCTTTCAGTATCTGGTGTGACCCCCCTTTGCA
>JAQMYM010000015.1:245717-259485 GCA_030014255.1 Parauchenoglanis ngamensis | reverse complement strand
TCAACTAAGTAAAGAGAAACAACAGTCCATCATTATCCAGTCTCTTTTAAAGTCATAAAAATAAAGAAAAACATTCAATTAGAAGTTGTGTCCAAACTTTTGACTGGTAGTGTTTGTGGAAAATATGAAATATATACAGATAGTTAAAGAAGCTGCAGATGTTTGGAGACATCACTACAGTTCAGACCCCTGACCACATAACTGAGTTTAGTTAATCCGGTGAGGAGACAAAATTAAAGGCTACTGAGTAAGAAATAAAACATAACGGAACATGTTGATGGAGAAAAATGATCAAGGATGTGGAGGTGTGATACGGCCTGAAGCAACAAAAGACGGCCATTATCACATGACGTTGATCATTTTCCCAAATCAGCGCATTCCAAAGTGTTTTATTCCTCTTATATTTTCATTTCTGACATGTAGTTTTTATCTGGTTGTAGCAGGCATGAGGTCCACTAAAGCCACGTGAAGCGACATATCCCGAAATCAAAGTTTACTATTCATTTCCTTGACTTTAAGGTGTCCCTGTGTGTAGTGCTTAAAGCAATTGATTGTGTAAAGTGCATGAGTCTCTACAGCACTGAACAGATGAGACCACACAGCGATTAAAGGGCAGCACAAGGGTGAGCGTGTGAGAGCAGGATGCATGTTAAACAGGATGCACAGCAGAAACACCACAGACAGTTGGACCAAATAAAAGATGGGATGTGATGTGGCGTCCTGTTGTGCTCCAGTATCATTAAACTGATTACTACCTCTCAGTACAAAACAAGCCCTAATGGTAAAAGCTTTACCTGTCAAGTGGACAAAGCAAAACGAAAACAAAACTCAAGGCACGCACGGCCAGAGCGTTCTCTCCCACATTTACTCCAATAACCCTTTTCCTCTAGCATGCTGCTTTTTTTCAGCTCAACTATCATAAAGAGCAAATGTTTGCTACATCATGGTTTGTAAATGAAAATGGAACATGTACTACATGGCCAAAAGTATGTGGACACCTGACCATATGTGGTTCTTCCCCGAACTGTTGCCACAAAGTTAGAAGCACACAACTGTACAGGATGTCTTCATCTACTGTAGCAGGACATTGTCCCCATTGTCCCTGTGCACAAAGCGAGGTCCATGAGGACGTGGTTTGCCAAGGAGAACGCAAGCGACCTGAATGGAGCCCTGACCTCAAATCCACTAAATACCTTTGGGATGAACTGGAATGCTGACTGTGTACCAGACCTACGCACCCAATATCCATGTCTGATCCCAATAATGCTCTTCCTCACAGCCACACTAGTGGAATGCCATCACAGGAGGAAATTCATAACAGCAAAGAGGAGCTAAACCTATTCAACAAGCATATTGCCTGTGACATGTATATAAAATCCATCCATACACAATATATATATATATATTTTAAAAAGAATTAAATATATATCCCTATATATATATATATAACCACCCATACACAATATATTTTTTTACAAGAATTATATAAAATATATATATTTTATATATATATATATATAAAATAAAAAAAAGACACACCTATACACAATATATCTTTTTTTAAAAAAAGAATTCATCTTGACCATCATTCAGTCTCCAGATCCGAGTTGAAAAGAAAAAGAAAAGGGGGGAAAAAAAATAAATAAAAAAACAAACAAACAAAAAAAAAAACAGTACATGCCATCTGGTAGTGTTAGAACAGATATAGAGAAAGACAGGCTGGGCCACAGGGGGCTGAATATTACAACTAAGAGGATCCAAAAGCCTCTCGGAGGATATAAAGAGACTTGAGGCAGCTATAAAAGGGAGGGCATACAAGTTATTAAGCAGCAACTCCAGTGAAACACGGAACAAAAACATGATCTTAAACACTATTCTTTTATTTTGATCAATTTAAAGGTCAACCATGTAGGATTTTCAGGGTATCTATTAGCAGAAACTGCATACATATTCCATAATATGCTTATGGAATTCATAAGTATGTTTTCATTAGTGTATAATTACCCATAACTATGAATCGTTGTGTTTTTATAAGCTTAGAATGAGCCCTTTATATCTACATAGGAAGCGGGTCTGCCATGTTGCAGGTCTCTACAGTAACCCAGAAGGGACAAACCTCTAGAGAGCGCCTTCTATGGTTCACTTTTCATATTTTTGCAAGTGGCAGCATGAATGCGGAAGGAAACACTGGAAGGACGACAAAAAAGAAGAAATAAGAGGAATCAGGGTCTGCTGGTGCAGGCTAACAAGGCTGAGGTTCGGAAAAAAATGGAGGATCATACTTATTAATTATCACGAGAAAACACAAGGGAGGGTGAATACAGTAGAAGTACTTGGAAGTACCCTGACGATCACCATGTGTTCTAATACACGCTTTGGAAAGCGAGGGGTAAGAGAGGGGCAGTTGGTTCAGCTGGTTGAATCCTACATAATGGACCTTTAAACAAAAGTAATGTTCCAGTGCAAACAAATTAGGTGCAAGTGATGCACCAAGCTGCAATGACATTTACAGCCTGTCTGACATCTGCGACCTTCCCCTGGGTAAGAGCACAGTGTGGCTCGGCTCATTTCTCCCAAAAGCTTGCCAAAAGGTAGGGTCTGAGTAGAGAAAAGCAATCATAGAGGCGCCGAAACGAAAGCAACTCCTGAAGAAATGCCCATGTGCAGCATTGCACTGTAACATTGCGGACTTATGAGAAGCCAGATCTTGTTTGCCGCCACGTTACAGCTGGCAAATAGAGGAGGAGTTCAAACCTGATTGTGGGAAGGAAGCCTGAATGTTACGATTCGGTTACAAAATTGCTTTGTACATCTCAGTGCTGTGTCTAAACAAGTGCAGTAGAGCTGCTCAATAAGCTACAGCTTCAATCTGGAATCAGTGAAGACTGCGGTTTTACTTAATGCATGGATTGTATCTTAAAACATGTCTAATTCAGTGCTGGTATTGCGCTTTTCTATTGTCTCTTATTGTTGCGACAAAACATGACAGAGCTACGGTTCTTCCGCTTATTTAATAGCTAAACGCATTTCAGAATTCTAAAGCTGGTTTTTCCCTTTCCCCAAAAATGCTGAAATTGAGGGAACATTTCTAATATTCACTGTCGAGGCATTCGACCGTGACTGTATAATGGCCAAAACCAAGCAAACACTTAGAGAAGGTCAAACAAAATGGTAGCCCATTAAGAGATTTAAAATCTAATGGCACCTTAAATAAGACCCTGTAATAAACCGCAAGCTGGTGGAGATGTGCTAAAACGGGTGACGTGACCCCTTTTTCTGGTGGCTGAGTACAGACGAGCAGACGCATCCTGCACCAGCTGTAAATGAGCTGAGGGCTTACAATGCGGACGCCAAGAATACTGCCCTAAAACTGGTTAGCACTATAAATGACAGCACGATTCCTGTGTGAATGCTGTGAAGGACCACACGTGAGGAGAGTAAAATACTGGCTTGACTGATGTGACGCAATCAGTATGAGCTCCAGGTTGATTTCCCATGAGCAAGCTGAACATAGGTACTGGTGTACTGTGTTTATGGGGTTCAGAGGACATCGTACATAGTGAGCGCTCCTTTTTCTTCCTGATGTTTACTTTAGAACCAAAAGACTAAAGGAACCTGACCTCCAGGCAGAAACGAGTGCTCCATTATTAGGTATTTTTAATGCAGTGTGGTGAAACAGACGGAGTGTAAGGCAGCAGTGTTACTACCAAAGAAATATCAGTTTTTGAGAAATTCAACATGATTCATCTTACGATATACTTCATGCATTTGAATGAATGAAACACGCATTTCTTGGCTGCTAACGAATCTGTTCGTTTCTGGCACTGGCGGAGGAAAACCTGCACTGGAAATGACTATTTTCTAGAAGGACATGAACACAGTGTGCAGTGTGTGTAGGCTGGTGTCAGAACCGCTGAATTTGTTTGATGTTAATCACTCACTTAGGATGTTCCTGAAAACCACACACACACACACACACACACACAAAAAGGTTATAAAATAATAATCCACACCAATATGTTAGGTAAACACATTTGAAGCAATAACTAATTATTTTCCACTATGAAGTCACTCTTTATAATGTAAAATAAAGAATTTACAGTTCCCCCCCATTCAGTTTCTATAGAAACACGTGATTGAAACACGACACACGAAAGTGGACAAGTTTAGATCCTAATTTTGCTAGTTTTTACAGCAACAAGAACATCGGACATATTATAACAAACAACAACTAGTGACGTCGCTATAGCAACCATGAGCTTTAGTGGTCCCACTGGTGGTGCGAATGCAGACAGAAAAAAAAAGCCCTTTTAGGTGTGTAGTTCTCGAGGAACCCCAGAGGGGCTTTTATACATTTTTGGCTCATAGGATTCCCGAGAACTGTTTGGTCCAAAAGCACCTATGTATGCCAGCATGGAGCTTCAGTCTCGTCCAACAAGCCATGTAGTTTGTACAAAAGTCCATTTCCTGCTGTAAAAACCAAATGTTATGAATCACTTTTAGAGGACTGTGACAGTTAGATTTAAAACAGGAATAGAAACAGACTTGACCTAGTTAGGTCACGTCTATCTACTGTCTGTGGGGCTAAATATTTAAGTTGTTTCCAGTGACTGGAAAATCCTAATTGGTCACCCGTGAGGATCTTTCATTGTCAGAAGCTCAATCCCAAGTACCGGCTTTCTCCCCACTACTGGTGCAATGACTCATAATATTACAATGGAAATCTGTCAAGCCGCCAACGCGTCCCAAACGGGTAGGAAGCATCATGTCACACCTAAAACTTGAAAAGCTGAAGCCATTCCATATGAGGCACAACTAAGAGACGTTACAAAAAATTGTATCTGAACATTGAAAACAGGGTGGGGGTCGCATTCTCAAATCTGATTGGATCAGGTGGCAGTTCTGGCTGTAACATGAACAACAAGTTTGCTAATGAAAAGTCCAGGAAATGACAGGAAAGTCTTCAGGCCAGAGAGGTTATGCATTCTGGTTTCTCTAGAATTTTTATCAATTTTATTGTTGACATTTTCCAAAACATTAAACGTTACTATAAACCGTTAAAAAGTGTGACAAATTGTAATCATTGGGAAATTGTTGTGGTACAATTGGGGGGGGGGGGAACCACACGGTTCTACAATTCAGGGTGGTCCTCTGTGTGTTATTTCTTCTGTATGTATGAAGAGGTGTTCCAGGCCAGGAGCAAATCACAATGCCATGGAATTTGCGAAACAGGAAAGTAATTCCTGGTTTGTCTGATCAGACATGACGTGCTACTTTAGAGACTTGCTCTTACTGCAGTGATTACACACCTATTCTTTATCGAGCTTTAAAAGAAATGACCAGAGATTTGAGCAACACTAATGACATCTGGACTGTTCAGAGTCGAATTCATTAAACAACCTTGAAATAAGCATCGATCGGAGCTCAAATGACGAATGATTCTCCCATCTTCCAGATTCACCTTTCAAATTGGACATTTTTCAAGCTTAATTCATTTCCTCATTTTTTAATCCTACTGATAGATATAGGATAATACTGATGCTACAGAAGGTAAGGAGAATGATTTAAAGCAGAAGGGTTCTGCTTAGAGCCCTCTGGTGGCTGTGAACAGAACTGCATTCGCATTGACGTCTTCCTACACTGTTTATGAAGGTGCACTACGAAACTTTGTTCTGGTGTAGGGAGAAGCTCATTTCTAGGAGGGAAAGAAACATCAGCGGAGTCATACAATTGCTATCATGATGTTATATGACATCATCATAGAAATGTTTCCTTCAGGTTTCTTCTCACCTCCCAAAAAACACTGGCTATGCTAAACTACTCCAGTGTGTGAATGTGTCCATAGTGTCCTGTGATGGACTCCTGTCTCATCCACGGTGTATATTCCCACCTAGATCC
Source organism: Parauchenoglanis ngamensis (assembly GCA_030014255.1). Taxonomy (NCBI): domain Eukaryota; kingdom Metazoa; phylum Chordata; class Actinopteri; order Siluriformes; family Auchenoglanididae; genus Parauchenoglanis; species Parauchenoglanis ngamensis. The sequence continues at coordinate 253,587 of JAQMYM010000015.1, read as the reverse complement.
TAGTGTATAGGACAAGCACAGAGTTGACCATGACCCTGATAAGATGAAAGCATGTATAGATCTAGAAACTGATCAATTGCGGCAAGTTTGTGGTTCGCATACATTCCTTTTATGATCCGATTGTCCTGTAAGCAAGGCCCTGTGTGTTAACTCAGTCAATCATTACTACGACAAAAAGGGAATTCCCAGCCTACCTTTCCCATCAGTCGCTGATGCCTCTTGTAAATGCCTGATAGACCTGCACGCACACGCACAGAGCCGTCAAACCCAGAGCATTCGGCTCCACACGAACATCAATATTTAACTTTAACCAGTCATATTTCATCAGTGTTTACATCAATATTTGATATAACCAGCAGGCCCTAAACACATCCATGATAGATTTAGGTGGACCAACAAAAGCTCTCTGAAACATGTAGCAGCCTGCGAGGAGCTCATACCAAACAACTGGGAAGAGGATAGCTCCACAGCACAGCAGGTCCACCAGGAACAGGATCTCCATCCATAATCCATACTCGCTCGAGCCTTCCTCTGTCGACTCGATGATGATGTACGCCACGTTTGCCAGGACCTGGAAGCAGATTTTACTTCAGATCACTACAGCTACTTGTATGCACTTTATGCATCTGCTCAGCATGTCATGGAACTGAACAATACAATATAAATAATGCTTAAGTATATGCTTTGCATTCACTTTTCCCATCCTACCACTGAGCAAACACAACAATGACACTGATTCACACTGAAAGGAAGAATTATTTACAGGCTACAGTGCATGAAAATGGTTTAATTACTTCTAGTTAGAACAGCGTGAAATAACACCCACCATGATGTAGCCATAACAACACTGGTCTAACAATAGCCTCTCTGTGTGTAATTCAGGTATGACTAATCAGACAGTATACAAAGCCTCTATTTGTTAAATGCTAATAAGCAGCCCTAAAGAACGAAACATGACAAAGTATGCGGTTATATGCAAATAATTAATGATAGGGTAGTGTGAAGACTATATTCTCTAATAACGGTGTGCCAAAGTGTTTTATTCTTCTTGTAGCACAGCAATGTGCCACTGGTTTTTATTTATTCATTTTTTTTTATTAATTTTAAGTTGTCAAACATATGTTCAAGTTAGTGATACCACTCGCATTACTGTAGTCCCTCGCTAGTCTCTCGTTTTCCTCTTTTGAAGTCAGTCAACACAAAAAAACAGCTTGTCAGGTTACTGCAAAACTGTTCGAAAACAAAGGAACAGCTGACAGAATATTTCAAAAAATTACATGTTACATTACATTACATCCCTTTTCAAGATTTTAAATATAGAACAATAACGTATTACGGTTTTAAACCTGCAAGTCGCCTTAGTAGTATATACTACGCAACAGTGCTGTGGTATAAACACTAATAAGCAGTCCTTATAAAGCAAGAGAACACCTCGTCCATTATCATCTAATGTACTTCTAGCGGTTATGTCCTACTTATCTATTTGAGCAGCTGTTTTATCTTACTTGCTACGGTATATGCTTATATTCAGCCCAACGTTAGTTAGACAGACAGCAGCAAGTTGCTGTAGAGAGCATCACCTAGCTACTGGCACAACCACAGGAAATATACCAGGCTAAAAACAGGCTGTTGTAAGATAGAACACTATTACTGAATGCTTTTCATCAGATAACATTAGATGATAGTATTCAGGCCCTTGGCTAAAGCACTCTAAATAGAGCTCTGGTGCACACTGTTTGTTTGAATTATGTTGATTTATCAAGATTGAGGTCTATCCATCCATTATCTATAGCACTTTATCCATCTGGGGATCTTCGGGCGAGAGGTGGGGTACACCCTGAGCAGGTCGCCAGTCCACCACAGGGCCAACACACACACCTATGGGCAATTTAGAGTAGCCAGTTGACCTAATCTGCATGTCTTTGGACTGTGGGAGGAAACCCACGCACCCGGAGGAAACCCACGCATGCACGGGGAGAACATTCAAACTCCACACAGAAAGGCACCCTGGGTGACCCGGGGATCGAACGCAGGACCTAACCAGTGCTAACCACCACACCACCGTGCTAACCACTACCGCCCTATATATATATATATATATCAGTCTCTCACTCTCTCTCTCCCTCTCTGTCCCTCTCTGATGCATGTTGAGAGTTGGGTGGTGAGGAGCGTGTGGAGTGTGAGAGCATGTGTATGGTGAGAGGGCGAAATTGTTGGAGTATCTTTTTCTTTTTTTCTTTATTCTGTAGTAATTGAAAAAAAACAAAAGTTTTATTAACTTACGTTATGTAACATACGTTACTTTAGTTCCTTAGTTTATTTTGTTTAGGAAAGTTTAGTTTGTTAATCTGAGGCCTCGTGGCAGGGTGGGGGGATGGCATCTACCTCCGGGGGGGGCACCCTCTCTCTCACTCCATCACGGGATTAGGTGTGTATCTGAGCCCGGAGTGACAGTGGAAGAAGTGCTGGTTTGAGTCAGAGAACTAGTCGGATATGAGAAGATTTCTTTTGTATTTTGAGAGGAAGTCGTACATTCTGAACTCTAACATGGGGAGCATGAAATGTTTTGAATGTGGGGATATCGGGCACAAGCGGTTTGCATGCCCACATAAAGCTGGAAGTAGTGAGGATGCAGGGCCTAGCACTGCTCACACCCCTACTGTAGGTGTGACTGTATTAGAGCCCAGTCACAATGAGCCAGAAGAAGAGAATGTCCATGCACAGGAGGACACTGGGACTGAACAGAAGGAAATAGAGGTGATGGATGAACATAGTGATGAGAACATGCTGGAAAATGAAAGTGGGGCCGCAGAAGGGAATGTTCAGGAGGCACAGGAGAGTGTAGGGGAGGAGAAGGGGGGTAATGAAAGTGTCAGTGAGAGCAGAACTCCATGTGAGGTGAACATTGCTACTGTTTCTGAAAGTGAATCTGGTGATATCAATGAAGACATGAAAGGAAATGACACCTTCTCAGACATCTCTGATACTCTGTCACAAGGCGGAGACGATATCAACCTATACTCACTGCAGGAGTTAAATGAATTCTTGGATGAAACAATTGGAAAAAACTTTGATATTTCAGAGTTTTTTCCAGATATCAACAAACTTGAAGCCACGATAACGAAATTGTTGAGAACTGTGTCCTATGAAGAACTGAGCCAAAAAAAGAGATTTAGATTGAAAAAAATATTGAGTAAGTTAAGGAAAGGGAAAGGTCCTGCTTCTAGGAAGGAAAAGAAATGAGAGTTTATTAGGAACATGAAATTAGATGTTTCGTTGAAAGAAACATATAGCGATAAAGAAACTGAGAGTGACTGGGGTTTATTTTGGGAGAGACATAATTTCTTAAGTCATGAGACAAATAGTAGCTCAGGATTAGCAGTTTTACTCTCTCCAAGACTCAAAGTACTAAATATAAAGTCATGTGAGGTAGAGTAGGGAAGGGTTTTTTTTATTCGAGTTAACATAACACAGATTTTAGTTTTGTCAATGTATGCCTACAATAAAGGTACCGAACGCATGAAACTGTTTCAAAAAATAAAAAGTGCAGTTAAACAGTGCAATAGAGACTCAGTTACTGTAGCCGGGGCAATTGGAACTGTACTACGAATTTCGTTTTGGATAGAAACGGGGAAGAGCCTCATCCACAATCTGCAGATAGTCTGTCAAAGTTTATTATAGAACATGCCCTATTAGACATATGGAGGGAGAAGAATGAAAATGTGAAACAATATATGTGAGTTAACATAACAGATGGGGGAGTCAGCGCTGCTCGGTAAGACAGGCTGTACATCAGCAAATGCAGCAACAACAGAGTAACGAGGGCATTTATTTAACTTTGTGGGTTTTCTGATCACCATTCCATGATTATGGACTACATGATTTCTGTAATCTCCAAGCCTTCCTTTCACTGGCATTTTAATCTCAAGTTATTGCATGATAATCTCTTCTGTGAAAACTTTGCTGTTTCGGCAGATCTGGAAGTCACAAAGAAAGAAAATGAAAGTCATGGACAGTGGTGGGAGATGGGGAAAGTCCAAATCAGAGTTTTCTGCCAGCAATATGCAACACACAATTCAGATGCCATCATAGACTCCATGCATAAACTAGAGAACGAAATCAGCCTACTTGAAGAAGTAATATTCAATAAGGGGCATGTAAAAGCCAAAGAAGCCCTGGATAATAAGAAAGAAGCTTTGAGATCGTTTCTTCAGGAACAGGCAAAAGAGGCACTTATAAGAGCCCGTTACACTACACTGCAGGACATAGATGCTCTGAGTTCCTTTTTTTTAGTCAAGAAAGGAAATAAAGGGCGAAGTGACAGGCGAGTGTGAGGAGTCAAGTGTAGGAGATGCTGTCAGGTTTGCCACAACTGAGCTCAGCTCAAGCCGATCGCTTGAATTCCATCATTGACTTTCAGAAGATAACCACAGCAGTACGGCAACTTTCCACAGACCAAGCCCTTGGCATTGACAGACTGCCTGTTGAATTTTATAAGCCTTTTTGGGACATTATAGGACGTGACTTACTGGATGTTTTCAAAGACTCCCTTAGATCCGGATTTTTACCTACAAGCTGAACAAGAGTGATTTTATCTCTCCCGAAGAAAGGAGACCTTCCTCTCCTAAAGAATTGGAGACCTGTGTCCCTTCTGTGTTCTGATTATAAAATTCTGTCAAAATGCTTGTCAAATAGACTGAAGGAATTCAGTCAGAGGACAGGGCCTGATCGACCTATGCAGTCAAATAAAGGCTTTTAGACTGCAGGCAGTACAGCAACTCCTGTTTCAAAAGGACCTTATGTTGGCTGGAACAGAATGTGGGTTGTTAAGGTGTGTGGAGAACATGGGGTAAAATAAACACTTGCTCCTGCTGAACCTGGGGGAGATGGATCTTTCTGCAACAACCCCCTTTTAAAAATGTGGTTCTCAACACACAAAATGAGCAGTCATAAAGGCCTTGATTCTCAAACAGAAACAGGACGTAAAGAGAAAACGTAGAAAAGGACAGTGATCAAATTTAAACAACACGGACAAGATTTTCATTCTAACAGATACATGGCAATGTTTGTCGGTGATGAGCCACTCTTTTATAACCCCATCTTCCAGGCTAGAACGATGGACTCTCCAGCTTTAAGGAAGGGCTTCGTGAGGGCTGGACTTACAAGGCTGGGAGCTCTTTGAGTCAGCACCTCCTGGAAATCAGCGGATGACCTGAGCGAGACATCAGGGATCAGTTCCAGCCAATTCCTACAAAGAGCTGTAAAAGAAATTGACACTGTACTACCTGAGAGCTTCAGGGAAGCCCTTGAGGCAGAGGAGAGAGCTGATGAGCAGTGAGCATCTCCTTTGATAAAGATATCTCCTGCAGCAGACACTCACCAAGATGGAGAATTATTACTACTCTCCTTTAAAAATCTTCAGCAACTGGACCTCAAAGGATACCACAAAAAATACACTGTACTAAGCTTGTGTTAAGATGACACACTACAACCTGTTGTGTGGACTTAAGGACTCAAAGTGGTCAGGTGTGTTTGGGCAGGAGTCTTCTCCACGAGAATGCTGGAGGTCCGTGTACAAACTCCCCATCGAGAAGCGCACTGCAGATCTGCAGTGGCTGATTGTACATGGGGCCGTGGCCACAAACAGACACGTGGCGCACATCGACCCCACCATAGGGACAGACTGTCCATTTTGTCAGGTGTAGGAAACAACCGAACATCTTTTTCTAAGATGCAGTAGACTCAAAGGCCTCTTTGAGGTACTTGGAGAATGGTGTAGGGGTACACGGAGGTGCTAACAGATCAACTTTTTATTTTTGGATCAAAATACTGCAATAAAAAAAAGAACAGAAAGTGCATGATGAACTTTGTAATAGGTCAGGCAAAGATAAGCATTTGGTTGAACAGGAGAAACAAGATGAGAGGAGCAGGGTCAATTGATGTCAAACTCATGATGAAAGGTCTGGTAGCAGCTCTCCCTCTCCCTCACTCACCTTCTGCACGTCCTGTTTGCACTTCTCCGTTTTCTCGTGCAGTTTTTTCTGCTGGTCTGGAGTGACGGATGCCTCGGTCTTGCTGTTGGCCTCGCGGGATGCCGCCAGTTTCTCCTCCTTACAGGCCATGTGGTACGTCTTCTTAGCTGTTTCCATCTACACACACACACACACACACACACACACACACATTTCATATAATCAGATTTACTCACAGTTCTGATTTTTGGTCATTTACATCTTGCTCTATTTGCTGCACAGCCTTCAGCAGTGGGTCTGGATTATATATTAGATTATGATTTCATAAGCTTTTATGTATTTCTCATATTTTTATTTATTTAATATATATTATTTCTTATATATTTTTATATTTATTTCTTATATATTTTCATATATTCCATATATTTGTTTGAGACATTGAAACAGGCTTAGTTTTGTACACCCTGTACAGGTATGTATTTAGTTATTTATTTAAAAAATCAGAAATGAATGAATGTCAGGAGGCAAGACACATCAGTGACAACAGCACGCTTATTAACATGAGGCATTGCTATAATACAGGGGGTTTCAACCAGAGGTCTGTGTCCCCTGGTGGTCTGTGATGGCACTGAAGGTGGTCCCTGACCATGCATTCATAACAACCTCAGAAAGAAAAGCTGAATAGCAAGAAGTATATATACAGAGATATAATGAGTGTAAGTGAGAGACAGGTGTGATCAGCACACAGGTGAGGTGGTATGATGGAGTCTGTGGGGATGTGGAAGGTGGAGAAGTGACTCCTGGATCAGCGGAGATGGAGATGGATGTGTGAGAGTTTATCCTTTACACTTTTTCAGTAACATGACCAGCTGCATTTATTTCTGTTTTATTTATTTTATTATCTGAGTCATCATTAAAATAACCATAAATGAAGAAGCAGTTAACAGAAACACTCTGTTCACTTGGAATAGCTTAATGTAAATTATAAAAAAAAGTGTAACTACAGTCAGGGGACATGAGAATTCAGAGACCTTTCTTTTTATTATTCAATATACTTACAGTTTATATATCCATGTCACATTCACACACAGCAGATATGTTTAAAAATCTTAATAAGGAAGTATTTATGGTAAGAAGTAATCAGGTTTTCTTAGCATTGTGGTCCAGATTTGGCCCGTTCCTCTCAGCACATCATCTTTAATTTTACTAGGATTCAGCTCAGGAGATGAGCTCGACTATACAAGGCCTTCTGGGGTTATTGTGGCTGTATGTTTGGACTCATTGTCTTGTTGAAATGTCCATCTTCTACGCAGACACAGTTTCTTGGCTGATGAGATTAAATTCTCCTCTAATGTGTCCTGGTACTTATGTATCACTCCATTCATGTTTTCTTCAATGGTGTCTAAAGCCCCAGTAGCATTTGTAGGGAAGCAGCTCCATATCATGATGCTCCCACCACCGTGCTTCACTGTGGGTCTGGTGTTCTCTGTGTTCTTGCTTCTTCCTCCAAACATGTTGAGCTGAATAATTTCCAGAGTTTGTGGAATGATGTTTTTCAGCTAACCAGTGTATATTGTTCCAAAAGCGTTCTGATTTTGGAATGGAGATGTGAGGTGCTTATTGTTCTCTGGGTAACTGATGTTCCTGCAATCCTGCAATTCTTTTTGAGTGATTGTTGCCTTTCACTTATCTTCCTGATCATTAGTCTGAGAGCATGGTCTGAGCTCTTGTGAGGTTCACCTGTCCTAACACTAACCTACATGTTATTTAACCGAGTGACAGGTATGTTTCAGGTCTTTGGCTCTTTAGCTTTTTCCATTCAAGTGTTATTTAATTATGTTGTTTTATATATATATATATATATATATATATATATATATATATATATATATGTGTGT
>JAQMYM010000015.1:223573-237831 GCA_030014255.1 Parauchenoglanis ngamensis | reverse complement strand
AGAACTGGAGTGTCCTGCACAGAGCCCTGACCTCAACCCCACTGAACACCTTCGGGATGAACTGGAACTGGAGCCTCTTCAAACATCCCAACATCAGCGCCTGACCTCACTAACGCTGCATGAACAGAAATCCCCACAGCCTCGCTCCGACATCTAGTGGGAGCCGAACAGAAGAGTGGAGCGCGTTATAACTGCAAAGATGTTCAATGGTGTAAAAAACATCATGGTGACCATATTTGGTGTGAATCTGATAAATCATTATAGGAAGTTTGGTACCTGTCAAAATACACAGAATGCAAAATGACTGACTTCCTATTTGACTTTGACTGAGTTAATGTACGTATGTGATTGTGAAATGTGTCTTAAGACCCATAAATATGTACGTAAGACACGGGATGCTCATATTTAAGAATTTATGTGACTCTTGTTTTATTTTGATTTGTATTTTTCAACTCACCTTTTATACATCTTGCTGTACCTACATTTTTTTTGTTTGCCAGGACCAGACTACACAAATTAAGCCTGATTTTGACACTATTTAGTCATGGCCAAAGATTTCTGCATTGGGCCCAAATATAAACATCGGGAACGAGGAACGGGCCTTGTAGAGTGACATAATTAAAGAACTGTGATGTGGTGTCTGGGATGCTCCATGACACCCTGCCAAAAAATCTATCATGTCAGAAATCTTTTGTTTTTTCTCATCTATTTTTGTTTATTTTAAAACTCCTACCACATGTTGCTTGATTATGCCTTATGCCCATGATTGACGATTTCTTGACCCTTCTCCCTGACGACATGAGCAAGGATTTGTCAGAGTCAAACTTTTAGTGTTAGCAGTCTCCAGACATGGCAATAATTTACAGCACTGTGATACAATTGCCTAATCTGACATGGTGACCATCAAGAAAGACAAAAACATAGTGTAGTCTGATTTCAGTATTATAGGTCCTGTTTACACTTGGTTTTAAAATGTGTCTTGAGCATTCAGCTCACAAGTGGACAGTCAAGACACATCGCTGTTTACACCTGTGTTTATCCTGCGTCTCCAAACTGTCCAGTTAGTCTGGATTGTCCAGTTAGCCCACCATTAGTCTCAATATTGAATAAAAACAATTTATTTACTCTAAATTACCTAATGGTAACCATAGCAACAGTCACTCAGATTACTAAAACAATATTCACTATTATTATTATTATTATTATTATTATTATTATTATTATTATTATTATCTCTGCTTATAGGTTTTTCACATGTAATTGTCTGATTAATATGAGATCAGGTGCCAAACAGGAAAATGTTCAACGTTATGACCTTATGAAGTTAATAATGTGATCACGTGTAAAATATAATTAATCCCATTAAAAATGGTGTGATCTTGAATGTAAATGTAAAATTGAGCTAAATATCAGTGACAAAATTACAGTCAATAATTATACACCTATAGTGTGTGCGCGCGCGCGTGAAGGTAGAGGGCGCCAGTGAGTCAGTGTAAAACTTTAACAGCCTGTAAGTGTGTAACTGTCAGCTTACAGTGAGTGGAAGAGAGGAGATCTGATCACAAGCTGGGAGAGGGAGAGAGAGAGCGAGAGCGCGAGAGCAATGGGAGACACAGCGCGAGACCGGCGCACCTCTCCAGTAAAGAACTTCGTGGCCGGTGGAGTCGGGGGCGCGTGCCTGCTGTTCGCCGGACATCCGCTCGATACCATCAAGGTGAGAGAGAGAGAGAGAGGTGTATAAACTTTATTTTACTCCCACACGGGTTTAAAACTCACTTTGCAGCACACTAGCAAACACACAAAAAACCGCACACATCCGTGCACATACATCTTTACGCAAAACCCAGTGTCAACACACACACACACACACACACACACACACAGTTGTAGCTTTAAATGTTTACGTAGAAATTATAAGTGAATCTGGACACATAATAATGTATAGTTTAATTAAATACTGCATGTTACATAATTATTAAAACTATTTCACATGGGTTCTGCTGTGTGTTAACACATTTAACACCAGCACTACTGCTGTTTATACTGATGGAACACTGCTAAACTTTGGCAGTTGTCATTTTTGTTCTGAATTTTTGTGACTGAGTTTGTAGACTTCTGTTTCTAATGTGGACGTTACACTATTTTAAAAAACTCTCCAGACATTTTATTTTCATAAAAATCTTTTCGGGTAACATTAATATTATGGAATATAATATAATAAAGAAAACATTTCATCCAAATATAACCACCTAGAGCGTAGCTGGAACGAGTGTTCAGTCTGAAGTTTAGTTTAGCATTCGTGTCTAAATCATCACACACTCGCTTCAGGCTGTTCCTTTAACATCATACAGAAGGTGTGTTTATATAGAGTTGAGACTTTCGGATTAAACTAAACACTCTGTAACCTTAAACAGTGTGCTGCTTCTGCTGGAACATCAGGAACATCAGGTTTGACCTTTAACCCCTAGCTGTGACCATGTAATGCAGATTGTAATATTGCTTGATCAGTGTGTTTTTATCGTAGTTGCACAAGCTAAAGGGAATAAAGTTGTGTAATATTCAGCGACCTGCTGTCGGTGTGACTCTGTGGAGTTTAACATCATGTTATAAAACTGTAACGCAACTTAGACAAGTCAGTGTTTCAGTGAATGAGTGAAGCTTCATCTGACTGTCGTGACAATATTACACACAACTCTGGAGAAATGTTACCCAACATGCGGATGTGTGAGAGAGAGAGGGGAGAACCCGCAGACCTGAACATTTTAGTGTGGTCTGGCTCTAACTAAAACACACACACAGACACACACACACACACACCTGAACTCTGAAAGGAATGTAAATTAGCAGGTGTATTAGGAGCAGGGACACAGTAAAGAGCAGGACTGGGGGTTTCTCCAGGACCAGGATTAGGAACTCATGTTCCAGGTCATGATGCGAGTCTCGCAGTAACTGGAACTTAATCATAGCTACACCAAGACTTCACACCAACACCAAAATCACAACAAAAGAGGACACATGGCCATGAAAGTGAACCTAGGCTGTATTCACATTACAAACCTCATTGTTCAGTTCAGATTTTTTGCTCAGATCAGATTTGTCTGTCGTGACGGTTCACATTCATGATTACAGTGATCTGTATCTGACTGTAATGTGAACTCATCTGTCCTCTGAAACGTCACGCATGCGTACGCTGGTACGTTTTGCGTGAGTCGTCTGCGTCACCAGCAACAAAAACCATATCTGTGAGACGACTCGTGGTGTCCAAAACTGACATAATGGACACTAGCTAATGTATGCATGGTGTTCTGCTCTGGAGGGCAAACAGTTCATCAGCCGCAGCTCTGCTCCACTGGTGTTCTGCTGCGCTGCCGCCATTCTGATTATTTGTGCTATAGTGTTGAAAAATGCTACTGTAGCGCGAATAAGTGGTGCTAATAGCAGAGAATAAACTCGACTTTAGCCGTAACCATTAACCTAACCATAACCTTAACCCTAAGCTTAAAGCTTAAAGTCAACCCTAAAATCTTAACCCTAACACACACTCGATATGTATTCAGGTCACATGACCACGAATCAGATACGTATTGGATTTAGGACCACATATGAATATATATATTCATACATACATATATGTGGCCCGATCTTATTTGAAAAGATTGGATTTCTATTTCCAGAGCACAGCCCTGAAGAGATCAGATCTGTGTCACATTAAAGCAAAAATCAGATTTGAGTCTCTTCAGCATGGCAGTGTGAACACAGCCTTAAAGCACAAATTTACTCCATTATTCTCTCTGTTTTCTCTGTGATTCTGATGATGTGATGATGATGAGGAGGAGGAGGAGGGCCGAAGTCACTCATGGATGATAAACAGAAAGCATGACCAGTTCTGCATGATGCCATGCTGACATGAACGCTACAGAAATTACACAAATGAGAGCTGTACTGAAATCACATTGAAGTGAATATGAAGACTGGAGAAGCACAGTGATCAGCTGCCGAGATCCTGTTACTGTTTATAAAAACTCCTGCATTGTTATAACGCTGTTATTATATTATAATATAATATATTATTATTATATTATTAATGCGCTTGTTCTAATACACCAGCTTGTTGTTGATTATTTCCCTAGAATAGAACCACATGCAGTGTTTTATTACATATTTTATTGATTTGTTGGTTTTTAGCTGCTGTGTTACTGACTTGAGGGATTCAGGAGTTCTAACTCAGGAAATGGATGTGTTAATGAAACCTGGCAGATGATAAATTAATCGTTTCAGAAGTTATTCTCATTATTTGTATTATTTATTTATTCACATATTATATCTCACTCAGCAGTTTCCCCGGCTGTACGAGAGAAAGTTTTCTGCTGTTTCGATGATGAGATCTGTTAAAACACCTCATCTCAATTCTTGTTAAATATCATGCTTCTGAGTTAACCAGAAGGTTGTGGGTTTGAATCCCAGAATCAATTAAACACTTCACCCCCTGCTGTGTGCTTTTAAAACCTGACTGATGGACGAACAAGAAGAAAAGGAATCTGTTAGCATCACATTCCCTCATCTGCCTTTGCATTTGCTCAGATCCAGAATTATTAGCACCCTTAGTAATGCTGGGTAAAAATGATGGGTGGGGTTGTGCCTGTGGGCAGGTTTATGAGTGAGATTATGGGCAGGTTTATGGGCAGGGTTGTGGGTGGGTTTATGGCCAAGGTTGTGGGTGGGGTTATGGACAGGGTTGTGGGTGGGGTTATGGACAGGGTTATGGCTATGGGCGGGGTTGTGGGTGGGGTTACGGGCAGGGACGTGACTGCGGGGTTTGTTTGCGGGGTTGTGGGTAGAAGTTAATGTTTAAATCTTTTTTACTCTGCTCATATGAAATTAAACAGAATCCAGCCATATCTCTGTCACTTGTTGAAATTTGTTCAGATTTCTCCTGAGAGATGCAGCTACACAAACAGTCTTACACAACTTCAATTTGTTGTTTCTATTTTTGTGCTTTTGTTTTTGCTGTTATTTGCTTATTTAACAGTTTAATCAGCTTTTTTGTCTTTTTTTCTCTTTCCTCTCATGTGGCTGTGCTGTTCATCAGGCCGTCACTGTTTAAATCTTAAAAGCCTAAATTGCATTTTAAAAATTATGTGATTTATGATTATGCCATCTCTTAACAAAACATAAAAATCCAATAAAAAGAATCGCAGTGAAGTGATCACTAGAGAATAAAAGAGGGAACTGATTTTACACTGCTGTCAAAGATGGGATAATATTCACATGTAAGATTCAGCTGATTTTTTGTCCATCTTCACGCACACGCACACACTCCCACTGTACAGGTGATTCACACTGTGTTTTGCGTCTTGTCTGTTCTGGCATCCTGCCTCAGAGGATTGTGGGGTTTTTCTCACACTAACACTTTATAACAGGGTGAAATGACACCACATCGGGACCACGCCCTCGCCGACACTCACGTCTCACTGACGGGGAACCTGAGAGTGTCTGATATGAGATCAACATGGGGACACAACCCCAAACTGACAGATCTCAGATCAGAAAATCCATAAACTGGGAATATTTTAAAACAAGGCTCTAAAGACTGATTTATGAATGCAGTGAAAAAAAAACATTTTGTTCTTCGGTCCGTATTTTCTATCCCTCATTCTGTAAATTGATTTGTACCATTCAATCTACCAAATAGTATAAATATAAATGTAAATGATATTTTCGGGTATAAGGGTGAGTGCTTGTGTTTAAATGTGATGGCCTAGAACACGTGTCCATCAAAAATCAGGCCTGCAGTATCGTTTGCTTGGAAAAAATAATACTGAAGCAGCCCGCATGTACATGACTGCTCACCATTTTCACACTGAGCAGAGTTCACAGCAGATCTGTGGCATAGCAAGCACTGTTGTACAGTCCGAGCTCACATCTCACTGCAGGTTAAAATCAACACCTGTGTGCTGCGCTTGATGTAAGTCAACCTCATGTATAAAAATGAGGCTTGTGTTGTGCTGACAGCAGCATAACCAGAAAAGAATTTCAGCAGGACAAAGAAATCATCACAGCAACTGGTTTCCATGACTAAACATAGGACTGCATTCATAAAATGATTATTATAACCGGTATAATAAATGTTATTATAATTGAGCATACAGTTGAAAAGTTTTTGTTAAGGCTTCTTTTTGCTATTCTAATTTCAGAGCCCAGATTTCTGGCTTTTTATTCGATAGAATATGTTAAAAAAGTAAAAACAAACTTACAGCCTTTGATTACGGTCTTTCAGGGTCCCACAAAACTGCTGATGTGGTAGAATCTGAGTTTGATACCCCAACTTTAGACACTAGTGAAATCTCCGTCTCAGATGCTTCTACTCAAGAACAAACCTGTAAGCTCGGAGGTGTGAGCTACACACAGGTGAGTTTAATAATCTTAATCTGGAGCTCAGAAAATCCAGTGAAGTTGCTGCGTAACCCGACTCTGAACAGCAGGAACTTTCCTCATGTAAACACTGACGTCACTTTTAGATCTTAAGTGGTGACTCTGAATGTAACCCTCAGTGAATTCAGTGTGTTAATGACTTTTGCCATAATGTCAACACTCTAATAACAAATTACAATGCTAAAACAAACCATGCACAAATCATTATTCTGCACATGCAGGACAATACAGCTCCTGGAAAAAGCTCTTTGGAGCAAAGCCATAGAGGAATTTTAGTTCTGTACTATTCAGTCCTTGATTTCTCAGCCATTTTGTATTGGATGCTGCAGTAAACTGAATAATTATGTTCCTGTCACATAACACTGATAATTAAATTGGAATCTTTGCACCAACAAATTGGTATCTTGTTAGAGAAGACTATCAGGCAGATTTACTTTATGCGTATCAGAGGTTCTCAGTGTGATTCTGAACTGTACAGTTAACACACCTATGCCCCATCCTGTCTTTTTATATTAAAAAAGTGTCAGTCTTCATTATTCTATACTGACTGACTCAAGTGTAAAGTTCCTTCAGCATCCTTCCAGCCTTTATGTCTTTCTGAAGCCAATTACAGAATCCCTGCTGACGGAGAGCCCACTTCACACAGAGACATCAATACTGGCTTCAGTACCTCAGACAGCTCCAACAACATAAACACCCTCTTATAGTCACACACACAGAACACACTCAACACACACACACACACACACACACACACACATCAGCTCACTGAAAACCACACATACGGGGACCCCAAAGGTCCGGGGGTTCTCATGTGTGTGTGTGAGAGAGAGTGTGTTCTCCATACTATTGAAGGTTATATATCTAAGAGCATTATCTATAAATGGTTTCCTTAATATGCATTTAATGCAGCTGAGAATCAATAAAAATAACACAGAACCAGAGAACCTATAATAGCACCAAAAGAACATTTCTATTTAAAATGGAAATTATTTCATTTATTTAATAACACATGTTCCATAAAGATCCTGGACTTAAAGTGTTTGTGTTTATTTCCATACAAAGTTTAGAACCCTTAGCTGAGCTTAGAACCCTCAACCAAGTGTTTCCCATTTCATAATGATCCAGTGAACCTTTAGAGAACCCTTAAAGAGCATTTTTATAGTGCAATCATCAGGGATCTCAGTTTCTCTTTTTGTATTGACCCAATGTTCTATTTCTAATAAACATGTAAAAGGGTCACACTGACTCAAACAGGTCTTTAACATAACCCATGGAAGAAACCTATTTTCTAACAACAAGCAAATATCGGGAAGCTAAGTGTTAAACTCCTGAACGGTTCTAAATGTTAAGAAGAAAATCATCAGTAATCATTTACCCAGTTAACAGGGTTCTTCTAAAACAGGTTAAACTTTCCAGGATTCTACATTAATATTTAACGGTTCCCTGAGAGAGACTACTGCAGAACCCAGAAGCATAGCAGTAATATGTAAATAGTAAACTGGATTACTTCCTTTATAAGCCTTAAGGGCTCTTTAGCTGTCCTCCTGTAAGAACCCTTAAAGGGTCAGTGCAGAAACCTACAACCGAATGTTTGCCCATCAGAACAGAATCCAGGCAGAACCCTTCAAGGAACCTAAAAATCTTTAATTATCCAGTGAACCCTTGAAGAACAATAAAAAGTTTAAAACAAATTATAATAAATTTTTACTTTAAAAGCTTCTCTATATTAAGTAGAAAAAATGAGCTGTAATTCGGAGTTTGTAGAACACATTCATCCTAAATTGGAAATATGGTACTTGAGGTTCTTAGCTATTAAAAAGCTGCTAATTGGAACCCTTTCTAGCAGGAGAACAGCTTGTTACAGAGTTCTATATCAAACCTTTAAAGATTCCCCAAGAGGAGAAAATGATTAGGTCTTAAAAGGATTTATTTCCTGTCTGCTTTAATTTCTTGAAGTCATCTGTCAGTCATCCTCAGTGGGCGGGTCTGATGTTGTCACCGGTTTAAACCTAAACACTGTACAGAACAGGGATAAGCAACAAAACCATAACACAGTTTAATCATGTGATTAGAACCCCTGCTGGTGTGTAGATATGAAACCAGTTTATTAAACTAAACTCTATAAACACACACACATACACACACACACACACTGTCGTTAAGTGCTTATAACAACACTGGGCAGCGGATCAGCACTGAGAGGAGTTATAATGTGCCTGTTATAATGCCTTATAAAGCTGTTACATAACACAGACAGGATGTCCTCACTGCTATTCTGCACGTCATCACTCCTAATATTTACCTCCACAGGGGATTATTCTGGGTTATTTTTAACACAACACAACACACAGTAAAGTGTAAAATTGCTCACACTTTATGACGAAATTGTTAAAAATTACTGAATTTATAAATATTACATACAGTGATTAACAGGTTAATTTGTATGAAAATTGGAGGAAAATAATTATTTTTATGATAACAAAATCATTCTCCAAATGACCAAATACGAAGTGGTGTTAAAATAAAAATTGATAGACAAATAAATTGCATATATTAAAAAAAAAAACGCATAAATGTGTTCAATTGAATTTTAATTCTGCTCATAAGGGTGCCAATAATTTTGGAATAGATAGATATCTAGATAGATAGAAGGATAAATGAGGATATTTGGATGGATGTTGTTTATCTGTTCTTCTCCCCCGTGTGTCCTCTCATGGAAAATTATTACTCGGTGATTTTCATGTTGACGCTTGAAGGCATCACGTGACCGGGTTTATGCATCATTTATTTCTAAATATTTAAAACGGCTCTTATGTGAATGATATAAATAAAAGACCGCGCGCAGCTCAGAATCAGGATCTCGCGCTCATTAAATGCGTTATATTGGACTAGGTGCCATTTCTTTCTCTCTCTCTCTCTCTCTCTCTCTCTCTGGTTGTCGGTGTTATTCTGCAGCTCTGCAGCCATTTATATAGCTGAACACACACACACGCACTCACACACACACACACACACAGATACACACACAACACTGCAACACTCAAACACACCACCGAGGAATAAAAACAAAAAATCCCCGAGCTCTTGCATCTCTCGTGCGCGTGGTTCTCACAGTTTCTTCCGTGTAGGAAAAAACATCCATCCATGAAACACAACAAACGGAACCGGAACCCAACCGACTCCGGTACAGAGAAAAGCGCCCCGCACAGCTCGTCACTCTCCGCTGTAATAAACCGAATTAAATCCATTTCCTTACCAATTATTTGGCGTTTTCTCCGCTGTGCGGTTGGAAGCGCGCGCGGCTCCTCTCCGTCGCAGAGACGCTACAGAAGGTGACCCCGGGTTCGCGCGCGCGCGTTCTGTGCGTGCCTGTTTTTTGTGTGTGTGTGTGTGTGTGTGTGTGTGTGGCTCCCCGCATCCGCGAGAACATCACGACGCGCGCGTGCTCCCGCTGGGTGGGAGGAGAAGAAACGTGGACAGTCCGTTAGCTCGCGCGCTTGATGGATAAAATAACCTACTAAGCAAAGATTAAAAAAGAATAATAGCATTCACTGTTAATTATTCAGGAAAATTGTTCTGGATTCTGATTGGTCAGAAAGTGGTAATTAATTCTCTATAACATCAGCGCTGACAGTAGTGCAGCTTTATATTAATGCCCTCGCTCTCATACGCTATCGCTTCAATAGTAGCGCACGTGCCAATTATAATAAACTGACTTAACAACAAAATGTGTTGATATGATTACGTTTTTTTTAAAGTAAGGAGATGTTTCTGTATCCTTTATGAAGGAGTCTCCAGTGTCAGCACTTTGTAACAGTCAGAGGTAAAGCTGGAACTGTACGGTACTTCAGGATGGTAACAGGAACTCTGTTCATCAGAGAGGGTCCCTGCTGCAGCCCGGGGAAGGAGGCCCATTTCTTGTGGTATACTTGCTTCATCACCACACGCGCGCGCATGCACACACTCACACACACACATTACAGTATTTTTGTGCTACTTTGTTTAGTTGCAGTTTCTCATGTCAGATAAATTAAAGTTACAGCACTGCAGCACTAGTGACTTCGAGCCACCATCTTGGACAACTACAGTCAGTTCAATAACGCCTTTAAGCTCCGCCTCCTGAACTATGAAGATGAGAAAGTTTGAAATAAAACTTATATAAAAATGTATAATTATGGATTGTATCTCATTTTTTTTACAAATCAATCAATAATGAGTTAATTATGGAACTTATTTTTAAAGTTTTGGGTGAGGTAAATTTCCATTGCCTGTTTTAGCGACATTAGCCACTTGACTCCTGTTTAAATGTCACGGTGTTCATGCCATCCTGGCGTGGTGCGACACAAGTGCAGGAACTGGCGCTGTGACTTGAGCTGCGACAGGAACTTGCGCTGTGTCTTGAGCTGCGACAGGAACTTGCGCTGTGTCTGGCTGGCTCTGTGAGATTTGCTCGGGAACAGGCACTGAGATTTGCACAGGAACAGGCGCTGAGATTTGCACCAGAACAGGTGCTCTGACCGTAACTGGAACTGGAACTAAAACAGGAACAGGCTCCGTGACTGGAACTGGAACGGGAGTGGGTTCCATGACTTCCATTACAGTCTTTCGGATTTCGTAAATAAGGATGTTGCGTGGTTATAAGCTTTTCTGCAAACAAACGTGCAGGTCCTGTGAGCCAACGTATCATGCACCTTACCCATATGGGGTCTGAAGGTCTAGGCTCCACCAAACTCTCCCGGAATAATCAACAGTGGAGTAAGAAGACAGTGGGCGTGTCCTTCACCCCATCCTACAGCTCAGGTAGCTCCATATCCCATTGTTGCAGAAACAGGGTGGGCATGGTGGTCAAACACCCATCCTGAATCCACAGAGATCCCGCTGCGTCTCCGTTTAGGCGAAGCATTCTGTTACGGCGTTCACACCATTGTGGCATGGTATTACACAAGGATCGGGGCATGGAGGTAAAAGCTATACAGTGTTTATTTTAAAACACAGTAGCCAGAGGTACATAAACGACAAGCAGAAGAGTAATCCAAGAAACAGAAATGGGTCATGCAATCGGCAAACAGAGTGTAAGGGGTAATCCAAAAATGAGTATTCAAAAATACAAGCAGAGTCAAAACACAATAAACAAACACGGGTATAAACGCTCAGCAGACAACACAGTGGCTAGTCTAATGCTTCGCGAATATGAACTGCAAAAGGCTGTCCTTTTAAACACGGCTTAATCGGTCCATTAACGGGATGCACCTGTCTCCCCTTGGCAGTCCTCGTGACTGGGAGCACGTGCTGACAGGAACTGTAGTCCGTGTAGTTTCTGTCGACTTTCGGAAGTGTGTGCTTCTGCTTTGAGAGCGACGGCGCAAGAGGAAACACCGCGCGCAGGGCCGAGTCTTCAAAACACGTGATGTGGAGTGGGTCATGACATTAAACTAAAGAAAAAAACACAGTGTAGCTGACAGACTTGTTAAAACTATATTAAAACTATTAAAAAATATAGAAATATTAAAACTATGTACAGTTGATTTTTCTCTGAACTTTTCCTTTAATGTTCAGATTATTTTGTACAGCATCATGTTATTTACGCAGCGCTTTATAAGATTAAATACATCACACACGGTCTCACACACACACACACACACACACACACACACACCGGTGTCTGATGTTTTTATCACATTTAGTGTTGCATCTTTATCGCTTTCATTTATCTTCATCTCCGTTGAGGATAATAAATGACATCTGAGGAGGAGATGAGCGAGACCAGCAGGAGACAAATGTGTTTCCTCTCTGTGGTATTGATGAGCAATGTGTCCTTCTCAGTGTATAATGACAACGCTGCTACGTTATTAGTGTGTGTATGTGTGTGTGTGTGTGTGTGTGTTATGTTGCCTGTTTTATTTCTTTAGAATGCATTTTAGTCCCATTTGCTGACTTTTGGACTGATGTTGAGTGATTTGCAGACTGTGCCTGAACCTGATTGTCTGAGAAGCACTTAAACTGGATCACATGATCACGTGTCTGTGACAGCTGGATAAACACGGCTCAGGTTTTTCCATAAACACTTTTTAATCAGCTCTCATGTCCTCACAGACCTTTTCACTTGTTCATATGAGCTAAAAAGCTCCTGTGTGTTTCTACACGTCACGCCTGCTGAATAATTGTAGGCCGTTTCTGATCATCAGTTCCTCTGAAGTCAAAAAGGACAAGAAATAAACACACATATATAGAGTTTCTTTAAACTTATTTTGAGTAAATGTACATAGCAAATATACTGTAATCAGAACAGATATGTTAAAAGCAGAGAAACAAAAGCAAATCTGCAACCGAAGTGTGAAATTTACCGCTTCAACTTTAATCATTTTTTCTGCATTTCCACCTAAACCTAAAGAGATTCAGTTGCCCTGTAATAAATTCAGTTCAATTCAGTTTTCATGTTAGCTCAGAACTGATTCTGAGATAATTCACAATTGTTGTAGTAAATAAACACTGTCATTAAGGTAATGAAATGAATAAAACATGATTTAATCTCACAGGTACAGCAGGAATGTGGTCTGTGAGGTTTATCTGATATAATTTCACAGTCTGGGGATTTGATTTATTTATTGGTGTTAAATGAATTAAATGAACTGTTATGTAATTAAGTAACACTGAAGACAATGTAATTATGATTAATATATACAATAATTATCCAAATCTCTGTGTTCAGTCCACACACTCTGCTGGTTCCAATAATAGTGAAACTAATTTCATGAAATGTTGTTGATTGTCTTGATAATTGCGCAACTATGTTTTTATTTCATTATTTCACTGTACAAGTTATTAATTTATTGATAAATTAATTGATTCATTGCTACAGCTGGGAAGTTCGAGTTCTCACATGAGCTTACTGAATGGAATTTGCATATTTGTATTATTATTATTTCATTTGTTTGTTTGTTTGTTAAATATAGCACACATACAAAATTGGGAGGTATAATCTCAGCTCTAACTTTTACTCACACTTATTTCATTACATGTTTAAACATTTACAGAATTAATGTTTCTGTAATGCCACATTACAGCACTTCCTGAGTCTCACATCACCACTCTGGTCTGGAGTGAAATCAAGCTAATCTTACACTCACCAAGTCATTATCATGGCCTCTGGTGAAAACATGTGTTCACTGGGTGGAAATTTCACCATTATTTAGTCTTTAAATCAGAAAAGGCAACGCTGCTACGTTGTTAGTGTGTGTGTACAACGTCACAGTACAGTGCAGGTTCTGCTTCCAGCTGAGCAAATGCCATCATCATCCTCATATTTGGTATTGAGGGAATCCAAAAGAAATGGAACGTCATCAGTTGCAGTACTGTCATTTTGTCAAGTCAAGTGGCTTTTATTGTCATTTCAACCATATACATGTGGTACAGTGTATAGTGCAACGAGACAACAGAAGACAACATAAAGTGCATGTGTGCAAACATGGCAAAAAAACAACATAAAGTTCGAAGTGTGCAAATGTGCAAACACTGCAAACAGTGCAGACATAACAAGACAAGACAAAAACACTGCCACAAGACAGTGCAGAAATCACGAGACAAGACAGAGCAGCGCTAATCCAAATGTAGTGTGCAAAATGGTAGAGGTAGATGTGCAAAATTATAGAGGTGCAAAATGTGTAGAATTTTTGAGGTAGATGAGTGTACATTTGTGTGGGTGTGTGTGTGTGTGGGTGGGTGTCAGTCCAGTCCCTGAGTGTTCAAGAGTCTGATAGCTTGGGGGAAGAAGCTATTACAGAGTCTGGCAGTGAGGGCCCGAATGCTTCGGTATCTCTTGCCAG
>JAQMYM010000015.1:177833-187981 GCA_030014255.1 Parauchenoglanis ngamensis | reverse complement strand
ATATTAAACAGTAATCAATTCTTTTATATAATACATGGATACCATTTTAATTGACTTATGCGTTAATGTCACAGCTCAATGATTTATATAAGCCAGTGATTTAAGTCAAATGTTTCAATGGGTTTAAAGAAACCAGTATAAATCCTTATATATAATAACATTTCAAAATGTATTGTACCTTGTCTAAAATCAACTGAT
Organism: Parauchenoglanis ngamensis; assembly: GCA_030014255.1. NCBI lineage: Eukaryota > Metazoa > Chordata > Actinopteri > Siluriformes > Auchenoglanididae > Parauchenoglanis > Parauchenoglanis ngamensis. Next base: position 187,783 of record JAQMYM010000015.1, on the reverse strand, counting down.
ATATATATATATAACTTCAATTTAAAATTTCCCTAAGGCCATACAAAGACTGATGTGTAGGGGGCAGTATTGAGCTGAGAGACTTCTCAGTACCACAGTACAGTGAACTGTTAGTGAAGTTGACCTTCTACCTTAAGCTGCAACAAGATACTGCTCTATCCTAACATGACTTTTACACATCATTTCAAACTAACTACTAATATTCACAATACATTACAAACGATCATGCCTTCATTAATAAAATGTATTAGGACATGGAAGTAAAAAAAAAAGATTTAAACAACCAAATCTCCAATCTTACAATGCACCTCATCTTCAAACATTCACCTACCACTTAAAATGATAGACAGTCAAAGTAGTTTTGGATTAATTAAGCTGAAGCTGCTGTCAATCACCGAAAGCACTTAAAGGCAAAACACAGTAGCTCGCTAGTTTGGGTACAATTATGCATCACCAGCAGTAGCTTTGGGTAATAAAGTGGTTTGGTTGGAGGGAGAGAGAGAGAGAGAGAGAGAGAGAGAGAAAGAGAGAGATGGTGAAGAACCAAGACAGTGGGAGCTCTGATGTTGACTCTATTGGACACATGTCATTCTCTGCATCAGAGAGACTCCCTCAACACAATCCATGCTGGCTGAGGCACATTTTAATCATATCTGGACCAATTAAAGTTCATAGCAGCAGAAAACATCCCACTCTCAGCTCTCACCACTTCCTCTAACACCATTCCAGCTTAGGTTTAAAATCAAAACATGTAATTTAATAGCACAGATTCTTGAGAGGAAAATAAATATAAAAAAAATAGTATTTACAGACCCATAAAATAGGCAAAAGGTGATTTCACTTCTGTGCTTGACATCTGGATATTCAGTTAATTAAATGACAACCCATGTGTTATTTCCAGGTCTGAAAAATGCCTTTACAATTATATTTGAAAGAAAAAATAGAATAGAGAAGTGCAAGCTTTTCAGGCTGAACAGTGCCAAATACCAATTAAAAAACAAAACAAAAACAAACAAAATAAAAAAACAAAACAAAAAAGAAACCTTCATGTTGCTCAGAATCTGCTTTAGGAAATTAATTGTTTGTTTACATTCATAGTACATGCAGTAAGAAATGACAAAACATCATTTTTGATGAAGTCTTTCATCAAATGTAAATTCATTTTGAAGCAGTTGGATGTGATAGATAGATAGATAGATAGATAGATAGATATTTGTTTGTTTGCTTGCTTACAGCTATATATTTGTGTTTTCTCTGTGAACCATAAGTGTGTGTTGTGTGTGTGTGTGTGTGTGTGTGTGTGTGTGTGTGTGTGTGTGTGTGTGTGTGTGTGTGTGTGTGTGTGTGTGTGTGAGGCCTCACAGCTGCAGAAGGCATGTTCCCAGAGTGCGGATAAAGAGAAGAGGGGAAAAACAGAAGACTGAGGTTAAACTATTTCAAGACCATGTGATTTTTCTTCTTCTTCTGTCTTTTACACTGAGCTTCAGAACTCAAACGCTCCTCCTACAAACAGCCTTCCTTCCTTTATCACACACACGCACAATAATAAAGTGTTTATTTTTAAATACACAACTTTGGATGGAGGAACATCTTCATCCATTTCTGACCTTTTAGAAAAAGCCAGGATCTAAAAATTTGCATGGTTATGCAAATTAGGATACACTCTTGTGTCCGCATGCCATCACTAATTGTCTAATATCACATTTACATCCTCACTGTATCACTAATCAGCCAATAAGATATTATAGTGTTACCATGGCAACTACTAACATGAGGTTACATCCGTTAGCCAGATCCTTAGCTTAGCACATAGTTTCGGCAGCTATAAGCTGTTGCTCACTTAACAATTTAAATGATATTATCAGTTTGTTGATATTTGGACACACACACACACACACACACACACACACACACACACACACACACACACACACACACACTCAGAGAGTGAGAGAGAGAGTGAGAGAGAGAGAGAGAGCCTTTAAAATGTATTTTACTGGAACACACACTGACATTTACACTGGAAGTCCTGATACACAGCATATGGTGTTGAACTGATCAGTGGATTCAGTGGAGTTTATACTTTGAGCACTTGAGCTGTGTCTCTCTAATGCTGTTGAGCAATGATTTGATTGGATTTATTCCTCAAATCCTCCTCCTTCTCATCATCATCATCAGTGAGAAACAACAAACACCCATACACACATGAAGAGCTGAGAGCAGAGTGATCAAATGAAGAGCAGAGGTCAGTGGGTACAACTCCTGCACTTCCTGTCCTGCAGCTGTCAGAATGTGGGCACTTCCTGTCCTGCAGCGACCAGAATGTGGGCACTTCCTGTCCTGCTGCTCTAGTACAGGAAATGCATTGTGTGTCACTGAGTATCCATCTGCACACCTTGTCCCCTTGTCCAGTCTGTCCATCATCATCCTGAGCAGTGAGGAAGAATGTGACGTCACTCTCTCTCTCACACATGTTTGAGTGATTACTTTTCTATAACAATGCATCCCCATGTCTTATTCCTCTTATACCACTGCAATTTACTCTTAATAAAATAATGAATTTTTTTATATAACTGTTTATAGTTACATTTATTCTTGTGCAGGTTAGTTTCTGTTCTCTTATGTTATAGCAGTCGTTCCCTCACCAGCCTCTTTATTCTCTCTTGAGGTTAATAAGATAAAAAGGTTTGTTACATCATGTTACTGAGAACCCACAAAGCAGTGTAAACTCCTCTGTCCTGAAGATGTTGGAAAACTTAAAGTTCCCTGAATGTTACACAGCACTGACATTACAGAAAACTATTTTTTAATCAGTTTATTATCAGTGGAGCGAGCGCTGTACACGGCCCTGTGAATGATCAGTCACTATAGAAACGATAACGTACAGAATGAGCACGTTAATATAAACCGGTGATGTGCAGCTGCACTAGTGTGTGTGTGTGTGTGTGTGTGTGTGTGTGTGTGTGTGTGTGTGTGTGTGTGTGCAGAGCCAGTCCTGACCAGTGTGGTGCCCTAGGCAAGATTTTAGTAGGTGTCCTTTGCATTGCAGCCAATTCTACCACCAATCATTGTGTTGGTTCACTCACACAGCTTGTCTTTGAGATTTTCTTTAATTTGGAAACAAAAAAACCCACAAAATAAATACCCAGGATTTGCAGAGGTGGGATTAAAATATTTCAAAAGTGCATCTGAAAAGAGAAAATAAGTTCATGTGACCATTGGTTATTACTTTATATTAATAATAAAGCTGCTGATGGTGAAACCCAGCCAGTAATAACACCTACTTCACATTGTATCCTGTAATATTCTAAACACACAGCAAGAGGAATTGCATCTAGATCCATCATTGAGCACTTCTCTCACATGCTGTTTGCTATAAATATAAGATTAATTTATAATGAAAATACAAAGGCTTACCACTATTAATTACAAAAGGGGACGGAAAAGGAAAAGCATTGTAATGGACTATCAGGGCTAACGTTGGCTTTAACGTTGGAATGTAGACTAAGATGTCAATAAAAATCTGTGCCTGATTTCTTGATATTTTGTGCAGCACAATTATAAGAAAAAGTGTATTTCTCAAGCTTATGTTGAAGGTTATTCCCCAAGCACCTGAGTGGCAGCAGGGGCGTGGCTGAGCTGCTGCTGTGGACAGAGACGAGGCAGGTTGAACCTAACAAGTGATGGTTCTGACCTGTGGTTTAGTTTCGTTTAGTTTTAGTTTTTTTCTTCCCTCATTTGGGGCAACCCCACAGATGCTAGCATTCGCCTATACCACCTATATGAGGAGCTCGCTCTGTGTGTGTGTGTGTGTGTGTGTGTGTGTGTGTGTGTACATGTACCATGTTTATGTAACAATGTGGGGACCCCACAACGTGATAAATTTTTACCTGACATTTTAGTTTTACCTGACATTTTTCCAGTCCCCACAAGGGAAAACTTAATTTTATAAACATCTGTGAATACAATCAAAAAACTAAAATAGCCAAAAGTATTACATTTTGTTTGGTTCCTGATGGTTAAGGTTAGAGCTGGGTAAGGCTTAGGGTTGTTATAGTTAGGGTTAGGGTTATGGCCATGGAAATTAATGGGAGGTCCCCATAACAACATAAATATCAACATGTGTATGTGTGTGTGAGAGATTGATGAACCGAAATAGTTGATGATGGTGGTAATCCAAGACGAGTTTGTTGTGGTTTATTGTCGTTAACTCCTTTCACTGACACCACTCTTTAACAGGTTTAACAGCTGTTATTTGATGCAACGTTGATTTTTACTTCTCTCTGTTTTGGTGTGTGTGTGTGTGTGTGTGTGTGTGTGTGTGTGTGTGTGTGTAGACTAACAGGATGTGTATAACAGACAAGAAGACAGTCAACTCCAGGTGTACTATTGTGACATGATTGATCTGAGTTTCACCGTTGGACCAGGTGTGTGTGTGTGTGTGTGTGTGTGTGTGTCCTGTTTCACTTTTATGATGACATCAATTTCTTTCACATCTATCAGTGTGACATCTTGCAGGTACAAAGAACAAAACACGGAACAGCCATAGACAGGAAATAAATCTTACCCAACCTGAGAAGTTTCTGTGTCACTTCTTAACTCACAGATTATTAATACTTAAAGCAATGTATCACCGTAAATGTGTTATTTCTAGTCAGAAATGTAATTTGGATTGAAGACTAAACCTCTGATTGCTTCCTGTGTCTCAGTGCAAGACGTTTTGACCTCCTTGTTGGTCTGAAGCGTGTAATTCTACAACCGCAATCAAACAGCCATTTTGCTGGATGAACACAACTGCGGCTCGGTGACGAAGCTTTTCCGAATCCTTTCAGCTCCTGTTTATTTCTGAGCCAAGCTCGATGTGTAGAGACCACAAATAAGAAACAAGCATGTAATTGACCAAAAAAAGAATGCACCAAAAATACAGCATTGAGAAAAGAAAAAAAGAGGGAGGGAACAATATGTGTGAGAAAGAATAAGAGCAAGAGAGACTGAAAAGGGAAACTGATGAAAGAGGTATAGATTATTCCCCTGCAGCTGCCCACAGGAAGTGAAGCATCACCCACAGGAAGTAGGGCTCTGACGGGCCGGTCAGCAGGGTGCGGCAAGACAAGGGAAGTCGGGCTCCAGCTGGTCTACTGTGGCAAGAGGAACAGTGGTGTTATGCCCTGGTCATGATGCACACACACACACACACATGCACACACACACACTCATATGGTGGTCAGTCAGTGGTCAGCTTGTTAAAGCAGGCTGGCACTGAGAGGCGTGTCTCTTACCTTATACATTCCACATGTCTCTCTATTGCTTGGTTGTTGTTTTGAGCCACAGACTCCAGTGTGACCAGCCAACTGCACTCAGCCCACACTTTTCACACACACACACACACACACACACACACACAGACACACAATGTCTTTGACAGTAAGTGGTCTCAGGGTATTTCCATCAGCACTTGTTTAGTACAGCTACTTAATTACTTGATGTGATTAATAACGTACATCAGGATTTTTCAGCCTTTCTCTTAGGCAAAGCTAGCGCCACCTACATGGGCTTTTAAAGCAGGCATGGCATCGGGGCACTGTGAATATTTAGTCATGCCCTTTGGCCTGATGAATTCTCCTGCTTTCTTCCTGCTGTTTATCAATGAGGCCGTCCAGGAGACCCTGATCTGATACATCCTTAATCTATGTAATGATATTCTGATTTTCAGTAACTCCTTGGTGGAGCACATGGTGCATGCATCGGGTCCTTCAGCTACATGTTCAGAACCACTTGTACATCAAGCTTGAGAAGTTCCTTGTCACCTCCTTCTTGGGCTTTGTGGTGTCGAATATATTTGAAACGTCGTTTAAAACGACGTTTGTGGTGGCATGGAACAGGACTTGAAGTGCTCTCTCAGATGCTTGATGCCCTCCAACCCCTTGTCATGGGTGTGATCTGATGTGTGTAGAATACTCTCACAACACCCCCTGGTGCTCTTCACTGGGCATATTGATTTTCAAGTGCCAGTTTGGCTATTCCCCACCCATGTTCGTGGAGCAAGAACATATGGCATGCTACTGTCGGCAAGTCTGTATAAAGGCCAGATTGTCTCTGTAAGCTACCGCCCAGAGAGTTGCCCGCACTGCAAGTGGTTTAAGGCACCCAACTCCAGCCTTCCGTTTGGGTATGGTTAACCTCCAAGGATCTTCTGCCCTGGCTGGGGTCCAAAAACGTTGGTTCCTCGGTACTTTGGGCCTTTCAAGATCCTCAGAAGCATACATTCTTTCACGTCCTCGCACCATAAGGATCAATCCTATGTTCCACATGTCATGGTTAGAGCTGTTCCTGTGTGGTCCTCTACTGCCAAAGCCTTATTGATGAGGCTCCAACCTTTACCATGAGACATATCCTGAAGTCACATTGTCTCCCTTTGCCACACAGTACTTGGTGGACTGCGAAGGATGCTGGCCAGAGTAACACTCCTGGGTCCCAGCTTGGCATATCCTAGACCCAGAGTTTCCTGTCAGGTAAATCAACAGCCACCTACAAGGGCTTTTAAAGCATCATGGCATCGGATAGGATGCAATGGCTCCATGCACATAAAAGAAACATTTTGAAGCAAAGAAACATATCAAGAGAAAGAGACACCTTCAGGGAAATCAGAAGACCATGGGTAAAAGGAGAGAGGGTGGAGTCTATTCAGAGTGTCTCACAAGCACTCTCCCTGCTCAGTGGGCTAACACCGTGGCCCAGTGTTCCTGTGCTTCTTGTGAGTCCTGAATCAGGCATTTAATTGCACTTGAGCTATTTGGTGGTCTGAACATGCTAATCCATCTGTCATGCTCTTGCATTATGGTTCCCTTATAACCTTTAGCTCTTTTAGGGCTAACAGGTCCTAAACAGTGCTTTGGTTAACACTAAAGGTGCACTTACACTACGCATGGTTGCATTGTATATTGCCCCAGTGCAATTGTCCCCAATCCCCTGCTGCCCTGGACTCACTTCTGCGCTTAATGTTCATGGCCCAAGTATGCTCACATCATATTTTTGAATTGAAGAAAACACAATATGCATTGGTGATGCATGGTGATACACGGCCCTCTCACATGTCGTACAGATTTATTAATTTGGCAACACAGCAATTTTCAGTTAATCATGCTGCATGCATAAGATTGTGGAATGGACGGATTTGGGGTAGTGAAAAGGCGGAAAGCAAGAGTGTGCTCAATGTGCACTTTATTTTTCCGTTATGCTTTGCAGTTGTCTTTTAATTCCTTTTTGTGCATGCACTCATAAACACACACCACACTGACTCTGGTTTCCTTTTTCACATCCTGGAACTGAACACTAACGTTTTCTCCCTGACATGTCCGCTTGTTGTTTTGCTGAATAAGTATGTATAAATAACACCACCCCATCTTGATTCAGATTGCTATGTGCAGCCATATGTTAATTAAGGTGCATATTGCTGTGCACAATTGACACCCTTTTCTAAATAGCAACTTTATTAGCAGTTGGGTGTGAAAGTTCCGTCATAATATCTCTACCGTCAGCATCGTCATGAACGTCAGTGTGTTCAGAGTGTTCAGGAGGATTTATCATCCCTTGAAGCATGTGTATTTGTTTTTCTGTGTGAAATTAAAACAGAGGCAAGGGTGCTTTTACCCTCTTATCCCCTAACACCACCCCATCTTGACCCCCCTACCCTCCCTCTCTCACCCCGTCTCTCTGTTACTGTGTGAGAAAAACTCAGACTTTTAGAGAACTTGATTTTGTTGTGTTTTTTTCCAGTTGTTCTTTTATGAATATAAATATTAATAGTTGGTAAGTTGCTGTGGTGAAGGAGGAATACAACACTTGGTGACTTGCTGTTAGAGGAAAATAATCAATGTCAGGATGGTAACAGTAACTCCGCTTGGAGTCGGGCCTAAAAACATGTCATAAAAACATAAAAACATGTCAGGTGCATTATTTCAACTGACTGAGAAGAAATACGTATATATTTAAATATTTTCAGTTGTTTTCTTGATGAGTGCCAATACTTTTTGGAGTTGACGCTTAATGGTCAATATATTATCTGTTTATGTGTATTGTGGTAAGCATCATTCTGACATGGGTGAATAGACACACACGCACACACACACACTTCTACTGTTGTTACCCTATAGCTCTATAGGTGTGTGTGTGTGTGTGTGTGTGTGTGTGTGTGTGTGTGTGTGTGTTGTGATGCAGGACTTCAAGGTCACATTCCCAGATGGAAAGATGTGAAATAAACAATGACAGCAAAAACTCACAACGGCAGGCGGGCTCACAGCTGTGTGTGTGTGTGTGTGTGTGTGTGTGTGTGTGTGTGTGTGTGTGTGTGTGTGTGTGTGTGTGTGTGTTTTGCAGTAAGACAGAGACTCATTCCAGTTTTACAGGATTCTGCACTCATGCATGAATTCACTGATGACCTCATAGTTTCTGTTTGTGTGTGTGTGTGTTTATTTTTACAATGCGCGTTGTCACATGTTTACACTGCAGGTGCTTCTTATTGTTTGGCGATCACAGGAGTTTGTGGTTGTGTTCCAAACATCAGGTTTCTGATGAAGAGGCCTGGTGACGCTGCAGCACAACTGAGCCCAAGTTTTCTCTCTGCTCATGAGCGTCATCACATTCTTCCCTAATGCTTATGAGAAAGCATTCCACTGTCCTGAGGGTGCCAAAACAAACGCCCCACATCTGGGCAGTGCAGTTCTGATGCGGTTCTGGGTAAAATGATCCGAGCCGGAGCTCATTTGGACTGCTGCTCGACTCTGACAGAAAAACACAGATATTTAATACATTAATGAGTGCTGTTGCTGTTCATGTGAGTTTGTCTGATTCTTGTCTGATCTATTATGCCACAACAACTTACCAACAAGTATCACTGTGTATTTATTAAAGAGCAACTCATCATACTTTTTATCCATTTATAGTTACATTTAAAGTTAGTTCCTATTCTTGCTTATGTTAAAGCAGCTGTCTCTCTATCTCTCAGCTATTTCTCTCTTTTGATGTCTGAACCATATTAAACTCTGCGATGTGAGGTGAAGACGCTGTTCACGTTCACAAACCTGAGAATAGACAGAAAATAAAATGTTTTGTACACAGGAGGGGACTGAGTGTCTACAACCTCGTTACACATGACAGGAAGCATCTCAGTGCAGTTATTCTCTACAGGCTATGTTCATAAAAATCTCACAGGTTTAAATTCAAAATACTCCTCATTATACACCTTTTTTTTTTTTGACTCAATTCTGCCCTAGTCACGCTGCACTGTGTAGTGTAGCAGGGGTGGTGTAATTCGCTCAAATTCCTCCAGCACGTTGCCTGGAACACACACCCTCAACACGGCTCTCATGTGCTTAGAGTGCTGCTTTGATGGAGTTCGTGGCGGATTAGTGGAGCACGTAAACGCTTCAAAAGTCTTGCTGAGTGACTGGACAGAGCCAATCATACACTCACTCACACACACACACACACACACACACACACACACACACACCTGTGAGGAAATGAAGGTCAGATACAATACAGCAGGTTCACATAAACACACACATGGGATGTTTCGATGTTGCAGTTACAGACGAATGTAAACCTACAGATTATGAAATTCCTCTCAGCACTTTAACATGTCCTCATTATTAATTCTGACTTAATTAGCATTGTAGTTAAAGGGAAAGTTTCTCAACTAATGTACACACAGTACTGAGACAATCTACCTGGCTCACATGTGCAAGTTGTTTTTTTAGCAACAAACACCAGAAACACGAAAGCACTAATAATAATAATAATAATAATAATAATAATAATAATAATAATAATAATAATAATAATAAAAGGAGGATGTTTTAGACTGGATTATTTTTAGAATTATGGGAAAGCCGTGTGTGTGTGTGTGTGTGTGTGTGTGTGAGTGTGTGTGTGTGTGTGGGGGGGGGGGG
>JAQMYM010000015.1:158586-172672 GCA_030014255.1 Parauchenoglanis ngamensis | reverse complement strand
ACACACACACACACACACACACACACACACACACACACACACACACACACACACACACACAGAGTAATAATTCACTATTAATTCTCACCCTTTAAGTCTTGTAAAGATTGAGCTCAGCACAGGTGCTAAAAATTTTGGAACATTTCTGAGCATACAGTTTGTGTGTTTGTGTAGTGTATGTGTAGTGTGTGTGTGTGTGTGTGTGTGTGTGTGTGTGTGTGTGTGTGTGTGTGTGTGTGTGTAAGTGACTCTGATCAGATCTACTATTCCCTGCATTTCTCTTCCTTTGTCAGAGTTCCGCTGGCTCAATTCACCCCTGTCTCGTCGCCGGCCGTTCCATTAGCATCTGAACCCCCCCCCACAATTATTCATACCCATCTCCCCACCCCTCCATTATTCATCCACCCCCCAACCCCAAAGACCCCCTGGCTTAAAAGGCGGTAACAGATGCTTGTAGCTGGTGTTTGTCTTTAAATCACTCTTCCTCACAGAGAGATTGTCATACTGTACAGTGATGTGGGGTTGATGGGGTGGCGGTTGCCCAGCTGTGCACAGCTGCTACACCCCCCATACACACACACACACACACACACACACTGGAATTCCCTCCTATTGTACAGACGAATTTGAGAGCCGCTGAAAAGTAGAAGAGTTTTATTTTAACACAATCAGACTCATTGTCTCTCTCTACATCAAACAAACGCACACAAACACTCAGTTCGCTGTAAAAAGTTCAGTTTTGTTTCGCTGCCAGATCAGAGTGAAAACTCCAAATTTTATAAAACACTGGGAGGAAATAAAACACCTGTTCAGGTAATTTCTTCTCCAAGGAGTAAATGGAATTGTTTTTAACCCAACCAGCTCATTAAAAATACAACTGCGGTGTAAGATGAATTACTTTTTTTTTAAATTACACTTCATTTACTTTGTTCTTTAATATCTAAAATAACCATAAACACACTTCTGTATTTAAAGTGAATCTTTTCATTCATGAAGTTTCGCTGATTCAGGAACAGAACAATAACATAACTAACATCAAGTGGCCTGTCTGGAACCATTAGATCCATTAAATGGAATAAATCCAGTAAATCCATGGACTGATCCATCAAATGGGAGAACTCCAGGCTCAGAACCGTTAGCACTTCATTATATAGTGTAATATTAACTAATTAATGTTATATCAACTAATATCAAACCTTTAATCATCCCCAGACATGTTTTTTTCTGCTCACATCAGAATAACACCGTTTCAAGATCAGGGCCTGGATCAGGAACATTCAAAGATCTGCATGGTACCTCATCTCCTGAACACACAAAAAGGAGCTTCAGGACTTTTTGATTAGCTACAAGCTATAACAGTGTCCACTGTCACCCCTAATCCATCATCCCCATTACCACCTACCCTCTGCCCCATCCTCCTTCTCCGCCGGATCTTTGGCTTCTCCAGGAGATCGGCACTGAAGTGGAAATTCTCCCACAGGACAATGAGTGTGTCTCAGTGGATGCCTGAGTACCAGTGGTGCTGTGTCACTAGCAGATGGTGAGCTAATTAGACCCTATTAAGTGCCGTGAGAGGGGGATTGTGGGAACTGAGCGGGTCTCAGGAGACCTTCACATTCTCCTGCTCTTTGTGTCAGTGCTGTAGAGACACAGCGATCAGGAACGAGTGACGAGATTCCCATACAGAGTAGGTAATATGAGATTCCGTTACAGGGACAGAACTGAGGTTGAACTGAGCCTCTCTGCGAAGTTCTTTAGAGAGAACCTTTCTCTCTGACAGATAACATAGTAGAACTTCATCCCACTCATCATACTCCAGCTCCAGGGTTGTTTGCATGTTCACAGTTTGCATGTTTATTCTAGCATCCACAGAATAAGAATTTCACTTTGACATATGAAAATAAAGTTAAAGTAAAGTAAAGTAGAAGTTCTTCTCTAGCACTTTTTGAGATTTCCCCAGATGAACAAACCAAAGAACTCTTTAGGTTGCTAGATGGAACTTTTTTTTCCCTAAAAAGGTAGAAACGAGTCAAAAGTTTCTGCTATGGAACTGAACCTGTTTTCCTAAAAGGAAACACTCTGTTGTGGGGTTCTACATTGAACCTTTTCTCAGAGCGACAACTAAAAAAAACGTAATGGGATTAATGAGTGTAAAGTTGAGAGATGAAGCAAAACAGTATAAATTAAAGAACATTTGTGTTATTTCCTTCACATTCGAAGGTTCCTCCTCCTCGCCTCCTTAAATGGGTAGGGGATCTGGCTTCCTTGAAACCTCTTCTGGTGTACTTTTGAGGGTTCCTGTGAGCTAGAACAATCAAAAACCAAAAAAAAATTTAGGCTGCTAAAATGGACTGTGTACACACTTTTTAAAGGGGTTCTCTGGAGATTTGATCGCTTCTCACAGAGAAACACTCTGCTGTAGGGTTCCCTCAGAAGGACAACTGAAGAACCCTAAACCATTCTCTAACAGCATGCTTTAGCTTAAACATTAATGTTGTCCTCTTTATTCACATTTTTGCCTCCATTCTAAAAAAATACATCATGCAACAAATCTACAGGGTGTGCAATTTAGAAAAGAACATTTGTGCCCTCATTAACCCCATTCATATTTTGCTTGCATTCTTAAAATCAGGAATTGGAAAACCTTGGAATTTTGTATGATGTTCTTTTGATGGTTCCTCATGGATGGACAAATCAAAAATCCTTTTAGGTTCCTGGATGGAACAATCTAAGAACTAGATTTTTGACCATCGAAGGAAAATATGGTGTGAACTGAGAGGGCGATTGGACCATAATAAAGAACTTCAATCTCCTAAAGAACATAAAGATGAAACGTTGGACGGGTTCTTAACGATGACTCCTGCTCAACAGTTTCTCCAGCCATGTCAGAAAGGGAACTTACATTACATGTTCAAACACCCCTGGATTGGACAAAACTATTTCTTAACTGTAATGATGTAGGCTTTTTTAAATTAACTTTTTGTAAATTAGTTAACTAGCTTAGTTTCATAATTTCGTAGTGTAGCGTAGCATAGCATGGTGAAGAGTAGCTTAAATATATGAATCTGTCTGCCATCTTAGATAGTTAATTGCTACTAGCTAGCTACTAGATGGTTAGCAAGCTATATTTAGCATTGAGCTACATTTAGTCGTTGAAGCCAATCAGTAAAAATAATCAGTATTTTGTATTCAGACCTTGTAATAACCGGTTCTGTTGAGAACTAACATTACCATACTAACTCCTGTGGACTGTGAAGCCACACACTGAGGGGAAGATGTTTGTGTGCAGGAGGAATTCTTTCATGCACTTCAACACCAGCAGTTTGTTCTCCACACCAGCGTCCACTCGGCTCGCCGCTCTACTTGATCGTATTCGGGCCACTAACGATGCGTGCAGCAGAGTGGTGCCACAGTAAGGTCACAAGGTCAAAGGTCAATCACTCAGCGTCCATCATTAGTGAGCCGTCCATCACAACAGAGAGCAGAAAGCGTGCGATTAGGGTTCGGCTCGGGACCAAAGTCAGTCTCACCCATTGAGCGACTCTTCACCTGAACACGAACAGCTTCATTTGCAGATTAATAAACAACTTTAATTAACCTGTAATTATGTCCACTCACTCATCACCTGTCAATAACTCAGGTCTGATCTTTTATCATGGTCTTTACTTTCACATCATTACAGAAAAGTAACGTTATACGTTAAAATATACATATTTTAAGATATAAGATCATTATACGCATAATAGAAAGAAATGGGAAAAATAAATCCAATTTTATTGATAGTTGTCTAATATCATTCACACTCCTAAACTCCGTTTTTAACACAGACCTTTTCTCCAAAAATCACTTAATTAAACTTTAAAAACTGAAATAAAATCTACCCCAGTGGCCGTAACACCAATCAACAACCTGGGCAAGAAAATTCATTTGTAAATAGGATTTAATACAAGTCCTTGCTGTGTATAAACAAAAAAAAAAGGAAATATATAAACCTTTCAATAAGTCCATCAACATATATTCTCCAATAAATTATTAATAAATTTCTGAATAGATTTACTGATCAATTTATTTATTTAAACAATGGATTTAACAATAGACAAACTTTTGTTAATTTCACATTTTCCTCCCCTCGACATTTGAATACAAAACAAGCATGATATAAAGCAAATAAAGTTTATTATTATTATTATTATTATATGACTGTTTTCTTCTGTTTACAGCTCTGAGCTCTTCTGATTCCTGTAACGCTGCCAGCTAAAGTGTGTAGTACATATTGAGCTAATAAAAACCTTAACATTTTAAAATTATTCAATTCTTAAACATGGAGATTTTATCTCTCCACATTTCTGATAATACAGTTAGATCTGCCTGATATCAGAACGCTTTACACAGCTGGGCCTTATCGTATTGTATTTGCCTAGTGTATTTTTCATGTATCTTGTTAAGATGTAGATGTTTGAACCCGAGTGTATAGAGATGCAGGTCAGTGATGTTAGTGATATGTCTGTGATGTTTATTGATGTTCTCTTTAACGCTGTATCGACGCCTCGCCCTCCCCCTTATCCACACCTCTTTGTACTGAAGCTGTTGGATGTCAGAGTCATCGTCACACAAATCTTTTCTCTGTCTGTTCGCTTAGGATCTGCTGATCCCATACTCTACCACAAACACAATGCATTTCCCCCACTGAGCACTCCTGTGACACACACACACACACACACACACACTCCATCACACAGCATGAGGACCTGCTACTGTCTGAGCCTTTCTATCATCCAGATTATTTGTGAACATTTTTATGTTTTAGGTTTTGTTTTCAAAATTCGAAAGATTTGTATGTTAAATTAAACTAGTGAATGAAATCTCACAACATCCAAAAACACTTCACATCCCTCTGGATTCTACAGTTTTATACAATAACTCTTACAGATTTATATTTTCTCTCTGCAGCTCACAGCACTACAGCAGATTAAACCTTGTTTGTCTTTTTCATTGTAGTCATATTTGAAAAATTTTCAGAATTGTGGATTCAAAACTGTTCATCAGCAGAAATATCAATCGTGAAACTTCTGATGTGACTCCAAAATAATCAGATGACCTGTAATACTTTCATTTTCATGAATGAACAAGTATTGAACACGCTTAAATAACACCAAGGGTATACGGTAATATGGAGAACTTAATAACTTTAGGCATGCAGTGCACTACGCAGGGTCTGCAGCACCTGCGTGTTATACACTATGTAGCGAGCGTATGTAGCGAAGAAGAAACTGATCAGTAGTGTTTTGTAGTGAGGATCACATGCTAAGAAATAAGAAACATAAAGTTAAATAAAACATAAATAGTTCAAAATTAGAAAAATATTAAACTTGATTAATTCTGGCATTTCCTCCTACATCATGCAGAAAAAGGAGATTTTACATTTATGTCATTTGGCAGACGCCCTTATCCAGAGCAACATACATATACCTTATTTTATACAAGTGAGCAGTGAAGGTTAAGGGCCTTGCTCAAGGGCCCAGCAGTGGCAGCTTGGTGTTGCCGTGATTTGAACTCATGACCTTCCGATCACTAGTCCAACGCCTTAAACACTGAACTACCACAGATAGATGAAACTACTATCAGATTTACTGTCCACTAGAAACGCTTGACCAGTCAGTGATCTGCAGTGTTTCCAGCTCCGCCCACATGCCCCACAATAACGCCATTCTATTCTATTCTATTTTTTAAAAGCTGTTAAGTTTCATGTTTTTGCATGTGCTTCTGCTTAATATGTCATTTATTAAACTTTAAACAGAGTATGTTTAGGACAAGAGAAACATAATCTGTACAGAGTTGCTTCTCTTCAGATTCAGTGTTATTGGATTAGATTGATATTAAACCCAAATATAAATCAGATGAGAGTGTGTTTAACTCTGGTTAATATATTACACCACTCAGCCGGGAAGGTTGGTTCCCACGTTCCAGTTCTCCACCTGTTGCCTCCCCTCCTTCTGTCAGGGCTGGGCTTTACACTTTACACTTTACACACACACACACACACACACACACACACACACACACACCTGCTCCCAGGTGTTGTTTACAAGCACAGCGGGCAGGGAGTCGGGAGTGTCCCTGTCACGCTCAGGTACTTCCTCCTCTTAATAAAACTGACATCAATGTTCAGAAAGACAATACAGTCTAATATTAATAATATATTAATTAATAATATAAAGACTATTAAAAACTCCAGCACAGCATTTTTAAACCTCAGCCAGACGTCTGATTTGTGCTGCGTGAAACAGGAACAGAACTCGGTGCTGAAACACGCGTGGAATGTTCTCGTGCCTTATCTCCCGACTCCCGAGCCGACGCCCAGCTCCACACTTCCTCTTCTCACCCTGATAACATGAAAATTCCTCCACCAATAAACTTCCCCTGTTCCGGACAAAAAGGAAAGAGTGTTAAAAAGGGGAGGTAAACTCCGCTGAGGCTGTGAGAAGGCGTGTGAGAACGCTGGACAGGTCAGAGGAAATGTACAAGAGATTGTTTTCTCTTAGAGACGCTAACAATAAAGTGGAAATCCTGAAGAACCTTCCAGAAACTCCGAGAAAAAGGCAAATGTAATAATGATTAACAGTTTCTTTTACACTCCACATGGCACTGTCTGACATCTCCAAAATATAATATATTTTACATTTTTATATGTAAATATTAATTATTTTATATATTGAATAAAAAACAAATGGCATTAAATTATTAAATTAATGGTGGTACGTGGGTAAATACAAACAAGATCAAATAAATAATGAAAGTAAATAAATAATTGTAATAAAGTAATAAATTAATGAAAATAATTTAAAAATCTAATAAAATTAATTCAATTAAATAAAATATTAAAAGTGAACGAATGACAGGAAAGAAAAAGAAAACAAATGACTAGACTCTTTAACAAGATAAATAATATTTTTACTATCCACATGAAAAAGGCTAAGCTTTTTCACAGTATAATGTCTACATATTTAATTAAGTCATTAAATTAATATAGTCATAAGTTCACCAATAAATGAGTAATGTATTAATAATAAAAGATTAATTGATAGATTTGTTTAGTGAAGGATATACAGTAGTGTGATAAAGTTTTAAGCATCCTATTCCCATTTTTAGTACAAATGTTCTCTTTGATGTTTAGTTTATCATAATGAATTATTGCATCAGTACAAAAAACATGTAATATTTTCAAACATTACTTTCCCAATGAAAAACGAAATGTTATCTAAAAAAAAAAAAAAAACCCTACAGCTAATTTCCTCATAAACCTGAGATTAGTAATGTGTTTTAATAAACAAAGGGTCACATCAAATATTGACTTTGATTAGTTTATTACTGTTTACTGCCATTTATAGTGTTTTTTATGTAGCAATATTTAAATTAATTATTTTTGCATGCATCTTTGCTTTTCATCATTTCTGTCTCGGACAGAATGTGTCTTGTTTATGTCTTGCACAGTACTGTACATGGACATGGACATTTAGTCTCAGAAATGATAAAGTATTAAGTAACAAGTTTTTGATTATTATTATTATTATTATTATTATTATTATTATTATTATTATTATTAGCTTGTCAGTGGGTTGATTTCAGATTACAGAATTAGTTTTGTCTGAGAAGAGACATATACATTTATGTGCTTTACTCTGATTTTATTCCTTGTTGAGATCGCTTTTTGAGACACTCTCTGCGATTAATGGTTAGACTATAAGTAGGCGTGAGTATTGAGCACTGAGGATTACTGACACTGTACGCCGTCACATTCAACCCCTGACCAGTTAAAATCAACTTATATGTTTCACGTTTCTTTTTCCACACCCTGTTCCCCTCCCTCATCCCTGTCCCCTCCCTCGTCACCGTCCCCTCTCTCTCCTTGATGTGCTGTAAAGTAGATGAAAGAGGCCAGCTGTGTGGAGTTATTGTTGGTGTCAGTAGGAAGCACTGATGGACCCTGCAGCAGAACAAAAGCCCCTCGGCAGCTCCAGACTCAGTGGCTCCACTCGAGATTCTCTCCCACAAGCTGGACTCTGCAGAGCTATTGTTTCAGCGCAGAGCCCCCGCCTGTCTCTCTCTCGCTCTCTCTCTGTCTCACTCTCTCACCCACATCCACTGCTACCCTGGCCTGAAACAGCCGGGTCTGAGGATGTCACTGAAATGAGGGAGAGGAGCGCCTACAGTACCCTGGGTGGGTGCCAATACTTATGCATGCACATTGTTAATGCATTGTTTATGCTTAATTAAAATGTTATTAAAAAGTGTTTGTGTGAATTAAAAACGTAAAAAGAAGAAGATGATGCAAAAATAGATCAGGTTGAATGTATGCGTGAATTTGATTTTTTTTAGTAGTTAAAGTGTGATTATTATTATTATTGTTGTTGTTGTTTTTGTTTTGCATTACTGGATGTTATTTTGTATCAGGGTTTGTTGTATGTGATATAAAACCAGATAAAAGGAACTGAATTTGATCATTTTTATTCTCAATGTTTGGAGTCTGAAACCTGTTTGTGCACTGGGTATATTAGACTAATGTAGCTAACAAGTAAGAGAAGCTTATAGCTACCAGATTAGCATCATGAAAACTGCATTATTGAATAAACAATGTGAAATGAACAGTAAAGCTGTGCAGTTATGAGACTGAGGAATGAAAATCATAACCCCCTGACAGCTGAAGTGTTAATGCGTACAGGTTTTACTAAATTTAACGGTTTACAATAAAGTTGTGGAATAAATATGGGAAATAATACAATAACATATAACAGATAATATATGGAATTATTTAAAATAGCAATAATGCTTTGTAATTCATAGTGAAGTGCATGTACACTATTGAGAGGAAGAATGATCTGTGAGTAAAAGTCTTCAGCAGCGCCATGTTGCAGTCTTGGGGTCACGTGACTCACAGTTCCGCCTGCTGCCTCTTTTACAAACTGCACACAGACAAGATGGCGGCGCTGCAGGTGCGCCTTTAGACCCCACCAGTGTGTGTGTGTGTGTGTGTGTGTGTGTGTGTGAGTGTATTTGAGAGACAGAGAGAGAAGCGCAGTTGTTTGTTGTTTCCATGGAAACCGCCCGCGCGGCGCCAGGCTGACAGGCATCAGATGAGAAGAGGGACGGGGGCGTGTGTAAATGGATGACGTCACGGGTCTGGCGCCCGCCAGTCTGCTCGCTGCTCTCTCTCTCTCTCTCTCTCTCTCTCTCTCTCTCTCTCACACACACACACACACACACACACTACAGTGGGAATTTCGCGGAGCTTCTCCTTATACATATTGTCTCAGATAGAGCCCTCGCGGAGAAAATAACGGTCACTGGGTCACGTGATCTTCCAGAATTCAAGCACGCACATTAAAACAGACATTGGAAAAAGTCCCGGATGTAGCCAAACTCAAAATAAGCATATAAAATATATAAATAAAATATAAAATAACACTAAAATTTTGGAAGGATTTTTTTCTGTTATTTTTTATTTAAAAGGTATGTGAACGTAGTGCATTACACAAAAAGATAAATAATAATAATCACAATTAATAAACGTTCCTCCAAAAGACTTACATAGAGCTCATATGTAAGCATACATACACATATGTACAATTTTTTAGGAAATAATTTTATTTCTACAAACAAAGATTTTGTAATGTTACACTGTACATACTGTAAATAAGGACCAGAAAAACTAATAAATTACAGGATCCTATAAACTGGTCATATTTACTAATATTTAGGTAATTTATTGATTTAATTATTTAATTCATTTATTTACGTAATCATTGTGCAGATATAATATAAAATATATTGATATAATATGCTAGATCACTAGCCGTATGGAACAATACGAGTCAATTTACAATACAACAACAACAACAACAATAATAATAATAATAATAATAATAATAATAATAATAATAATAATAACAATAATAATAATTTCACAGTAAACTTTGAGAATAGAAATTAAAGATAGTTATAAATATTTTTGCTGGTTGGAACATGCCTATAAAGTAATTAAACTAGAATCCTATCTAACACACACACATACACACACATACTGGACCACAGCTTTTGATGTTAGCTGAAGCCACGCCCCCTGGCCTCCCGCCCAGGCCCCACCCCTCTCTCCACACAGATATAAAAGCAGCTCCAGCGCGTGAGAAGCTTCACTGCTGCTCTGAGGAGGAATCTCGGCTCTCACACCAGAACTCTGTGTTTTGTTAAATAAAGGAGAGGTGATTTTTTTTGCATTTGTGAGTCAGGATGAAGGTTGTTGGATCTACCTGTGCGCTGAAGAGTAAGGTGGGCGGAGAGGATGTGGTGCGCTGCCTGTCTGAGCAGAGCCTGACCATCTCCAAGTGCAAGCTGCCGCTGCCACTGCTGGACGAGCACATGAGCGTCTTCCTGCAGGACATGAACAGCTGCTACACTAAACTGAAGGAGCTGGTGCCCACACTGCCCACCAACAAGAAGGCCAGCAAGGTGGAGATCCTGCAGCACGTCATCGACTACATCTGGGACCTGCAGGTGGAGCTGGACTCACCGTGTTCCGCTCGGCAACACCAGGGCACGGCTGGGACACGTACGCCCCTCACCACGCTCAACACCGAGATCAGCAGCATCTCCGTGGAGGTACGATCACACTCACCTCCTCCAACACACACACTGCAGCATCCATAACACACGCCACGGAGTTCATAGTTAACATTTACACTGAACTCTCTCAGCTTTAGAGTCAGCACTGTCTGAAGGTTCTTTAAGTGTGTGAAGAACTTCAGGTTCTCAATGGGTTCCTCTGTGTTTTTCTCCAGAACGGTTGCTCAGATGACAGAATCCTGTGCCGCTGAAATCCACGATTCATCAACACTGCTGGCAGGAAGACGTCCAGAAGATCCTCAGTGTGTGTGTGTGTGTGTGTGTGTGTGTGTGTGTGTGTGTGTGTGTGTGTGTGAGGTCCTTGAAGTCCAACACAGTGTCTTGTCTGTATTAGACATCATGACAGACCCTGCGTCACTTCACCATGCCTTAAACATTCCTGTTCTTAATTATTTTTGTATAAAGTATGTACACACAGAGAATCTTTATATTTTGTTTAAAAGCAAAAAAGAGAAAAATTTCTCAGATTTCTGAGTTATATCTGTATTGTATATTACAATGCCCTGATGTTTTATTACCATGTGTTATGGAAACGTTATTAATACAGATAGTATTTTGTGAAACTAAACATGTTTCTGTGTCATTTGTTTAAACTTTCACTTTAACTGTATGGACTTTTATATGGCGAAACCTTTATTGAGTGTTTGAAGGGGAAAATGGATTTCTAAAGAATGTGGAATGGATAAAGTTCAGCTGAGAACAATTATACAACACAGAGCTCATAAACATGCACAAGTTCACCAGAAGGCTATAAAAAGATGATTTAAACACTAATTCAGGTATAACCACACACACACACACACACACACCTATGCAAAAGCTACAGCAACTCTTGAATCCTGCATTACTGTTGTAATTAATAATTCATCTTTTGAGATACATTTTTTGAGAATTATTTTTATGTTCTTTTAAAAGTAGTTAATTAGCAGCATGTCTGTTATTTACTGTGTGTTACGTCTTAAGTCTTTTAAATTACATTAATAGACAGTAATTCACTTCCTCTGGTGTCTATATTACTATTTTATTTAATTTCTGCACATAAAAACATTTCACACTGTGCTGCTGCGTTCAGTTTATTAAAAAATTAATTCTGCAACAGAGAGAACAGGAAGAGTTCCTGGAGGTGTTAAAACAAGACTTAAATGATAAAAAAAAGTATAGCTACACACACAGAGAGAGAGAGAGAGAGAGAAAGAGAGAGAGAGAGAGTAATTAATAAAGTATGAAGAGTGAGTGTTAATGTAATAAAAAAAGATTCAATATTAAAAATGAAGCTCTGTAATTCAGGATTTAAAGTATGCAAAGAGTCACAGCTGAATGCAATACAGTGAGTCAGTCTGTGTGTGTGTGTGTGTGTGTGTGTGTTTTGTGCTTGGCTGCACTCCCGGTCCATCTGCAGCAGGATTTACTCTGTTTGTTAATGTTTCAATCAGCTGTGTGTCAGGAATGTGGAGCTTTTTAAACCTGAACTTCCCCAGGTGCACGCCGGCGCCGCTCAGTCTGAGCCCTGCTGCCCTCCCCTGCCCCTGGCACACACACACACACACACACACACACACACACACACACACACACTCTCACTGGAGAAGAAACTCTACTCATGGTTGAAACTCTGGGTTGCCAGATTGAACCACTTTTCACCCAAACTGCCTACGATTTTCCTTCAGAGCGTAATTACGCACACTAGCTCACGACGTGCCGCCCGTGAGACTCGAGTGTGAGACACCATCACAGCATAACGAACAACTGCGTACCAAAAACTTTTCTTCATCGCTATGATGATCTTTAGACTTTTGAAAACAATTTGAAATCTAGAACCTTTAATGTTTAATCAGTTCCCTCTGAGAGAACCCATGATCCTGCGTTCACACTAACAGGAGATAAGGCACTCAATTTGCTTGTAATTTGTCGCTTGTAGGCGTGGCCAGTCCAACATTTCTATCTCTGATGAGAAACAGTAATAGCAAAATTACTGTACTATTACTGTATATATATACAGTGCATGTGTGTTAACACTAACGAGTTAAACTCAAATTAAATAACGCAGTTATCAGTGTGAAAATCAGTTGTGTGATTTACGCACTCAGCTTCGTTCTCAGATTAGATTAGCGCATTGAGCTAACTGTTCTAGCTACTCATGCTCTGAGACACAGACGATCTCTGCTACTTCCTTCCAAACTCGGTTTTACTTCCTAACATCTCCCAACACGTTTCCTGATAGGTCGTATATACTGAGCAGAAGATTACAGCAAAGTTAAATCTGGAACCCGGACACTATCTCACACTAGCAGCAGGCGACAAAGTGACGCAGGTTCCTGAATTCTCCTTTAAGGAAGAAACTTTAGGATCTATATTTCTCTTTTATAAAGAATGCCAAGTACCAAAACTATCTGTTTACCCCTTAAAGAACCCTTTTGTGTAAATCAGTGAGCATCATACAGAGGTGTGAGCGCGACCAAGGAGGAGAATTATATTAAATTAATGACTGAATAAAAAGTAAATAATGAACAAATTAATAAATATTTAGTGTATATTAATTTCATAATAAGTATAGCATTATTATAATTTCATAATTATTTAATAACATTAATTTAATAATATACATAGTATAGATCAGCGTGAGCACACACAACACCTTCCAGTGCCGACTTTTACACATCTCTCATTATGTTCATCATGTCTAAAACTCTGACAGGATGTGAAATTATAACTTTTGCCACATAAAGATGTTCTGATCTACCTATAATTTTACTTCAGGTTAAAAAGTTTAGTAAAAAATATTTATCTACAAGTGACTTAGATGGTCGGTAAAAGACACCATAGTGTACAATTTACACTATTTTGATCTTTTTATTATTTAAAATTCTATTTATTATCCTAAAGATCCGGAGAGAAAGCCGCTCAGTGCACTAATGAAGAGTTGCATCGCCACCGTGTGGTTACAAGAGCAGTTACATTAGGATTCGTTTTACTGAACCGACTTTTTTGAACAACGCCTAAATTTTCGTTTATCCAGAAATCCTACAAATGTATAATTTTTATTTACAATTTACAACTACACAATCACACATTTATGATGTCCATACAGTCATGTGGTCTACACAAAAGACTATTTAGTTTTTTTTTATGTGACTGCACTGTTCTTTACATTGCTTAGAAAGATTGATTCACTGGAATAACTTTATAAAAAATTCTTTACAAAATGTCTTTTAACATTTACATCATTAACGTTTATAATCCAATAATTATTTATCATAGTATCTCCTTGTTGCTGGCTTTACTCCCTGACTAAGCGTTATAACCAATCAGAGGCGCTGTTGACCCACGTGACGTGACCTCACCGGAACTTAACGCAGTATACATGTTTGTTTTTTCCCTACCTGTTTTCCATCAAGTCCCGCCTCCTCCA
>JAQMYM010000015.1:130682-142397 GCA_030014255.1 Parauchenoglanis ngamensis | reverse complement strand
CTGGCGACCTGCCCAGGGTGTACCCCGCCTCTCACCCAAAGATGCTGGGATTGGCTCCAGCTTCCCCACGACCCAGACGAATAAAGCGGTATAGATAATGGATGGATGGATGGATGGACATTTTACTTATTTGTTTATTGATTGATTGATTGATTGATTGATTGAGTGTAACTTTGGGATTGAAATCTCAATACTACTCCTGATTTTGGTATCATAGTTTTGGTATTCTGACAGCCCTGCTGTATATTATTTTCTTACATGCAGTATTTACCTTAAGTACACCATGCTTGGATACCTAAAAGGTGTTTCTAAATAAAAATCAGTTATTACCTGTTGCCATTACATGAACAGCTAGTCTAGTGAAATAGTAGTACAGCATTACTGAAGTTATAATATATGCAGCATGCATGAAAAAAAGCAGAGACTATATAATATGCTAACCCTACATGACAAAATATAAAAATGATATTTATATATACATATATATCCTCCAGAATGCTGGATGATGTACTGGTCAGAAAAAGAAACTCAAAGCACATTAATCCAGTCTTACTGAAGTGACTCTGGTCTATATTGACAACAAAGTCCTGCTTTTGACATTGAACAGTCTTAATGGTTTAACTTTAGCATATCTTGCTGATTTCCTGAAGCAGGTAAGCCCATCCTGAGCTCAGGCAGGTCTAATATTATTCCCAAGTACCACAGCTCAGCCCTAAACTCTGGAATTAAAGAGACTTTTCACGATTTATAGTAATTCTCAGAGAACACATGTTTATTCATTTATGATGTGCTTTTTCATAAATATCACTTCATAAGCTTTTAATCTTTGATGTGTAAAGCTCTTTCAGATTCCCAAAATCCAAGTGTTGGTTCTGAATGCTAGCTTTTTTTCCCCCCTTTCTGCTGTAAATTCAATAAATAATAATACAATTGTCCTCATTAGTTCTTTGCAACAATCAGAGGTGTCTTACTGTGTGTTTATGCATGTGTAGAGCTTTACTTTGGAGGCTTGTGTTAATTTGCTGGCATGTCCGTGCTTTTATTAGTGAGATTTAGGCAATCAGCTGGAGCCGAATTAGGACCGAGACACTCCTATTTTTCAGCACTAGACTTTCAGCAGAGACTGAGAATAGAAGCTGAATTAAAAAGTAATCATGCGTCAGTCTTGTGAATTTAGCATACCAGCTTGAGCTGTCTAATGCAGTTCTGATAGTAATTTCCATTTTGTGTATTTTGCATTAAGTGCACATATTTTATTTTATGTTGTTGTGGGATTTTTTATTAATAGCATGTGAAAATATAATATTTTCTCCAATGGGTGCATAAGATGAGAGGCAGTGAGAGAGAGAGAGAGAGGGAGGGAGAGAGAGAGAGAGAGATGCAGGGAGAAAAAAAACTAAGTAAGAAGGAAAGAGATATGGCTCTGCATGAATGATCATGGCCTGACCTCTGGCAGTGCATTATGGGGAGGCCAGATGACTTTTTATGCAGATTAACTCATTTTTATTCAAGATTTTTCATTCAGTTGTTTTGAATGACTTATGTGCAACCTTTGGGAGAGTTAATGGAACAAAATGGTGTGTGTGTGTGTGTGTGTGTGTGTGTGTGTGTGTGTGTGTGTGTGTGTCAGAGACAAGGACTGTTGACACTGGTGCAGTTCAGACTTCCTCAATACAGGAATATAACCGGTCCCACTAGCAGTTCTGCCCTGTATGGTGTATGGTGGTCTGATTGTGTGTAATGTTATAGATTTCTAATGTAATTCAGTATTCTGCAGTAATAAAAGTCTCACTGTTGAAATCAGAGCAAGTTTAATATTGCCACATGCCTGTAGGGGACACTGTCAATTGCAAAGCATTTCCAGAGAAACAGTAAGGTAAAAACGTTAGTAATGTGATATTTGTGTTGTAATCATACCAGTAGTTAAATGTGTATGAGAGGATGGTATTGTCTTGTGAGCCTTAAAATTCAAATATTCTACCTCAAGCTTGTACCACAAAACTGTTGACATCTTTATTCTGTTTGGTCAGAAGGTATTGATTAAAGGTCCACTGTGTAGGATTTAGCGGGATATATTAGCAGAAATGGAATATAGTATTCATGTATGTTCCCATTAGTATATTTCTCTAATTACTTGTAACAACGAATTGTTGTTTTCGTAAGCTTAGAATGAGCCCTTTATATCTACATAGGGCGCAGGTCCTCTTCCACAGATCCACCATATTCCACCCAGAATGAGCAAACGTCTAGAGAGCAGGTTTTTTTTAGAGATGTTTTTACAAGTGTCAGTGTGAATCTGGAAGGAAGCAGCAGAAGGACGATGAAGAAAAAGAAAGAACACAAGGAAGAGAAGAGAAATCAGTGTTTGTTGGTGCTGGCTAACAAATTATGAAAAATTGAGGATCGTACTTATTATTTAGCATGAAAAAAGGCATGTGCATGTAAGTACTTGGACGTATGCTACAGGAACCTGATGGCCACCATATGTTCTAATACACGCTTGGAAAGGAGGGGTAAGAGCGGGGCATTCAGGAGGTTGCAATCAACTCAATCCTACATAGTGGACCTTTAATTTTCTATAACAGCAGCACGGGCAGTAGTTCCTCATTCTAATATGCTATTGTTTTTATAGAAATAACTTACACAGGGACATATATGACAGACAGTTCATATCAACTTTTTTTTTTCAGTGTTTGTGGAGGATTTACGGACACAGGACTTTGTTGTTTGTGGTTTCTCAATAACGTGGCAAGCTGCTTTTTTGTGTTATTAACTTTGAGATAGAGAGAGGTGAGGGAAATCTTGTTTATATCTGTTATAATGTTGGTTGTATTGCAAACGTTCCACTACATTAAATGGGAATATAAACAGGAATATTTGTTGTTCTGAAATAAATAAAAAATTGTAACCCTTGGCAGATTGCAGTGGTAAAAGAGTCTGTAGCCGGGCCACATCACAACACCTGATTATCAATTAGTTTCCTGTAACAGCACACCCAAAATCTTTTATTACTTGCTTAACCCTATTAATTCCAGGAGCCACTGGTGCAAACAAACTTTCATTCATTTTTTTAACTATATGCATTTTCTATCACCATCACTGTAGTTACTGACTAATTCATAGTCACTGAATGATACTCTTCAAGACGAATAACTGAATAACTATGTAATAAAAATCATAATAAGCTTTGTGTTCACCTTACCTCAGGGAGATCGGTCGTCTGAATTCCTGAATGCCACAGAAATCCATGGATTATAATTGGAAGGGACGCCCTCTTTCTCCTCCCTCTCGCCCTGTCTATCAAATCAAAGCTGGGCATTGCTGGCATCTTTTAGATCGTGAATGATTTCGTGAACATTTTCTTGACATTTCTGACAAGTATATGTGTGTGTGTGTGTGTGTGTGTGTGTGTGTGTGTGTGTGTGTGTGTGTGTATTATCAACCACAAGGCCACATGAGGACAAGCCTACAGAACTGGTAAATGTATAAATGTTTGAATCCACCAACAACAGGTTTTACTTAATCTCATATTAATTAGTCAATAAAACACTGATTAAAGGAGCAGTGTGTAATCTGCAGCGCCCTCTGGTGCCTGTGAGGATTTCAATGCAAACAGGGTCCAGTGTATGAATTGAGAGTTGGTTTTAAGAAAAGGGCCGGAGTTTTGGGTGGGGCTAATTTCTAATTGACATTTATTTGATTATTATGTAATTATGTAACCCAAATATACTGTACTTTTCCTCTAACTTTACAAATCTTTAAACTACAGTGACACCTTGTGGTTCCGTTAAACAAACACAAGGTGTTAATTATTTCTTTCATTTTTGTTCCAACTTCCTGAAGTCAATAAGGAGTTTAAGGTGTTTTACGTCATAAATGATAGAATAAAAATAAAATCAGTTGTTGTTGATGCTGGACTCTTCTGGACCCTACAGTACCTTTAACCTGACCGTTCTGTACTCCACCTGAGCCATCCCTTGGGTTCCTCCTCACCTGGACCCTTTTATTAAACCTGCAGTTCATCAGGTTCCAGTAAACGAGGTTCCAGCAGGAGGTGAGGGGGAGTTCTCGGACGGAATGAGGAGGAGGAAGAGGAGGAGCCGACAGTCTAATCACAGTCCAAGTCCCTTCAGGAGGAACACGAGGTGGAAGCAGAGCGCGAGCAGGCCGGTTCCCAGCAGATCCCCCAGAGCAGTGAGGTACGGGATGGAGAAGTTATCCGGGTCCAGACCTCTCCTCCACATGAACCTCACTATCACATCTGCCGTGTAGAGCAACAGCACCACCTGTGGACACAGCGTTCACCTGTGAATGAGCCGTTACTATAGAAACGATAACGCATTAGAACGAGAGCATTAAAACAAACCTGCACTACAGTCAGAGTTGCTGTTCTAGAGAATTAATCAACACCTTCTGACCAATCAAAATCCAGAACTCAGCAGCAGTATGGTCTAATGTCCTTTTAATACTGTGTGTGTGCGTGCAGACATGTACCTGTATCAGTGCAGCACAAAGATAGCAGCAGATGAAAGGCAGGGTGATGGGGGCGTGGCCTCCCTGTAACGTTTTGATGGTGAAGAGGAAGATGAGGTGTCCCGGGATGACGAGGAGGAACAGCACACGGGCAGATTTAGAGTTCACTCCTGACACACACACACACACACACACCTGTTCAAATACATTCTTTTGATCTTGCTCATTAATATTCATGAGCATGGGTAGTGACTGAGTACTGCAGTGATTATTTGATTCCTCTGCAGATAAAGTGAAGTTCCTGACCTGTAGAGAAGAAGGACACGCAGGGGTTGGGCCAGTGCTGCCTCATCTTATAGGGCAGAACTCCGGGAACGCTCCAGAAGTGAAGGTAGGTGGAGATTCTGCTCGCCTGGATGGCCACCAGGTTCCCACCCACACCTAACGTTAATGCGGACCAGGAAATAACCGAGAGGTATGAAACACCTGATTAATTATTCACTCAGCACTAACACACACCGCTCCTAACCCAGCATTAACATCACAATGTGAACTGGGTGATTCACAAGGTTCTGCAGAACACAAAGCTTTTCCACATTCTCTCTAAAACACTCGTTAACGGTGTGTTAATTAATCCATTAATCACATGACCGAGTTGTTTACTCACAGTTACGTTCCGCATACAGGACTAAAAAAAAACTCTTCCTTTTTTCCAGTAGAAATAAACCATAATTATTTTCTTTATCTCTGTTTCTGTGCTGCAGACAAATTAATTACATATCTAAAAGTTTACTTTTCTTGGGATAAGTTGTTACTGATCAGGATCGAGATTCCCAACACAGCACAAACATCATCATTAAAAGGTAGCGTGAGTATCAGATACTCTGTTTAAATACAAGTATTATTATCTTTTTATTCTTGTTCTATTCCATAATTATATTTCTTAGCGTCAGTAAAATTGCTTTTCTGTTTTTTAGCGTGCATCACTGATGACTGCAGCCTTCAGAGAACCTGCTTTAATATTACTGGTTCAGAATCACAACACCTGCATAAGTTAGGGCGGATTTCATGCAAATGATACGAATACTATGATAAAACCATTCCACACATACTTTGGATTAAAATCCACATCCACATACAGATCAAGTCATTGTGTTACAACATTAACAGAGTGCACAGATTACTTTATTCTTCACTTGCCTGCATAGGTATATTTACACCTAGTGTACGTTAGAGAAAAACCTTTATACACACATTTATAAATGATTAAATTATAAATCTCTCTCACCGTTAATGACAGGAGTAAACACAGCCATGCCCTCAAAGTTTGGATCACTGACGGTTCTATCCAGAATCAGACCTCCGAAACTGAAATCACACACACACACACACACACACAGACACAAGCACTAGGGTGATAAATACACATCTCCTCATCATCTGGTCTGGGTGTGTGTGTGTGTGTGTGTGTGTGTGTGTGTGTGTGTGTGTGTACCTGCTGATGGACATGGCCACTATAACAGGTTGCCACCCCGAGCGCAGCACTTCTCTGATCTGAACACTGCGACGAGCCACAAGAACCCACACAGGAATCAGAGAGAGGAAGAACACACACACCAATGGAGACACGTACCACACATCTATGCGCGCACACAAACACACACAAAAAAAATTATTTTCATATTTCTATGGTTAAAAACTATACTGGAAATAATCTTCATGTGTGTGAAATCTTATATAAGTTTCCTGTTGTTGTTGTTCTAATGATTCGTTGATGTACCTCTGTAGTGGTAGAGTGTGCTGCTGATTCCTGCCAGCAGTGACAGTGTGATTAAATCCCCCAGACTGGCGGCGATGGGCGTGGCCACATTATCAGGGTTAATGCCAACTTTCCGGGAGCCGATAATCACACCGATCATCACCAAACCTGCACCATAAGTTAAACTCATCACCATAACTCACATTCACCATTACTACAATTCAAACTTATCACCACCATAACTCACACTCATCACCATAACTCACACTCATCACCAAAACTCACACTCATCACCGTAACTCACACTCATCACCGTAACTCACATTCACCATTACTACAATTCAATCTCATCACCAACATACTTTTTCCTTGCC
The DNA here is from genome assembly GCA_030014255.1 of Parauchenoglanis ngamensis. Taxonomy (NCBI): domain Eukaryota; kingdom Metazoa; phylum Chordata; class Actinopteri; order Siluriformes; family Auchenoglanididae; genus Parauchenoglanis; species Parauchenoglanis ngamensis. The sequence continues at coordinate 135,791 of JAQMYM010000015.1, read as the reverse complement.
ACCATCATCACAAGCTTGTTCATTAGGGATATATATAGATATATACACAGATAAATTTATAGAATCGTGAGTTTATATTCACAATCTATATATTTCTGTAAAGCTCCTTTGTGACAATGTCTGTTGTTAAAAGTGCTATACAAATAAAATTGAATTGAATTACTCACTCATCACCATCATAACTCCCACTCATCACTAAAGATACACACACTACACACACACTACACTAAAGATACACACTATACACACACCACACACACTACAAAGATACATCACACACACACACACACACACTACACACACTACAGTAAAGATACTTACAATACACTAAAGATACACAAACGCTACACTAAAGATAAACACACTACACATGATACGCTAAAGATACACTACACACACTACAAACACACTACACTATACACACACACACACTACACTGCACAGATGTGATGATGTTCAGCACCTAGGGAGAGTGCAGCGATGAAGGCGGTGGTCACGCTGCTAGCACACAGCACAGCTGCCTGCTCCAGCTCCACGCCTCCTCTCGACAAGGCACCAAGTGCCACCGCCGCCAGTGCTGCCAAGAACCCCACCACTGTAGCCTGGACCTGAGAATACAACCACACCTGAAAACCTGCACAGGTAAGTACAGGTAACCTACTCACCTGTAATCTGAGTGTGAGCACTAGGGGGCAGAGTGACATGATTCAAACCTTAACGCTACCCTACACACACCTGCTGTTTTATTATGAAGAGAAGTGGTGTGTACTGTTTTGAAGATGGTTATGAAGTGCAGATAACTCCTGACACACACACACACTCTGCTCTTAGCAGTAAACACCATGTAATTCAGATTCTGGAGGAAAAGCACATTGGTTTTCTGTCAGCTCCAGTTACCCACAAACCTCTCAGCACACACTGTGTGGACTGAGCATTATTCAGGTGACTCAGTAACACTGTAGACTCATACTGCCCCCTACAGGACACTACTCACTATGTTTTAAACATGAACTCTTCAGCTCAGAATTTTATACAGTTCATATAATTAATACGTGTCCTTTACGCAAAAACGTTTCACTGTAGAGCTGAAAGCATCAATGTGTGTGTGTGTGTGTGTGTGATTTAGGTTTACCTGTATTAGTGCCAGATTACTGCATGCCATTAACCACTGCTGTTTAGGATCATCCATCTGCCCCGTGTTAGCCTGCAGAAAAAACACTTTAATACTTATATTTCTGAGGATTGTGTTCATGTGCTCAGAGTGATACGGTAGCGACGTGATCAGAAGAGGATCTATCACATCTCAAAGAGGAGACGTGATTAGACTCAGAGAGGAGATGTAATTTGACACAGAGTGAAGACGTGATTAGACTCAGAGAGAAAATGTGGCAAGACTCAGAGTGGTGTGATTAGACAGAGAGGAGATGTGATTAGACTCAGAGAGGAGATGTGATTAGACTGAGAGTGAAGATGTGATTAAACTTAAAATTGAGGTGTGATTAGACACAGAGTGGAGATGTCATTAGACACAGAATTGAGATGTGATTAGACTCAGAGTGGAAGTCTGATTAAACTCAGAATGGAGATGTGATTAGACTCAGAGTGAAGCCGTGATTAGACAGAGTGGAGCTGTGATTAGACACATAGATAGGGATAATGTAATTAGACAGAGAGGAGATATGATTAGATACAGAATGGAGATGTGATTAGACACAGAGTGGAGATGTGATTAGAATCAGATTAGACTCACAGCTGTGGAGAGACGAGACGCCAGCGTCATCTCAAGATTCCCTTTCAGACCAACAAGAGCAGGAACCAGGATGAACACCTCAGTGATCACTTTAAACACATCCCAGTGCTGTAACACACACACACACACACACACGCACACACACACACACAGACTATTATTTTAGTATTATTCTCATTCTGATCTTATTCAGTCAATTTGTTGAAACCGGAACTTTCTCAGTGTTTGTAAAGGTATAAATCTGTTTTTGGGGCGGAGCTACAGCTGTGTTCAATTCGTGATGTAACTAAATAAAATAAAACCTTTGACATACAAATAATTATTCACATTGAGGCATCTGAAAACTTTTATGCACAGAACCTATGTGCTCAGCTGGCTAGATAACTTAGCTAACATTAGCAATGAGCAGAAAGCAGTTGTCATGGTAACGCTTAAAGTTTAACTAAACGAGTGAGAAAATGCTGAAATAAATCGAGACCCTGAGCCAGAAATCCCTCTCCTGTGGCTAATGGGAGCTAATTTACTAGCAGTTAGCTAATCAGCTACTTAACTTGGCTAATGCTAGAGATATTAGCCTATTGGGGATGGAAACATGGGGGCGTTCCCCAATTTGCATATTCATGTTTCTTCATAGACCCTGATTAATGCGATGAGATGCTCCTCTGCCAATTTACTGTGTTGGTCAGTAAAAATAATTTAAGCATGTTTATATTTTCCACCTCCACTGTGTCATAAAACTCCTTCTACACTGACGGTTATATTAAAACTGACAAAATTCCAAAATCGCAAAATATTACGCTTGAAGTAAAAAAAAGGCTAAAGCTTTTAAAAAAGTATTATTATTGTGGAGCATATTAACCATGCAGCTCATTAAACACTCCCAGTAAAAGTCCAACCAAAAACTACATTCACACAAAGCTCATTTACATAAATTAACATAAGGCATGGCATTTAGTGTCTAAATTTGTCTTCTTGACTTTTTTCACTAGGCTAACCTGTAATGGAAACAGCATGTAAGCGGAAAAAAACCCTTAACACCTGTCCTGACTGATTTACTGTAAAGTACAAATGTATGTTTAATATTTGGCTTTTTGTAGATTTATTATTGGCTGAATTTTACAGTTATGTATGAAATGAATCCAATTTTTATCACGTCATCCGTCATAAACACTAACCTCATTACAATGTTGTGAGATAAATAAACCGTGTTGGTGTGTGTGTCGGTGTCTGAGCCGAGTTCCAGCAGCTAAAAATATCTCTGATGTTGAAATAATCAGTTAAGAAGCGCAGCATGTAGCCAGAGAGGATATTTATAACCCTGAGTGTGTGTTAGCATCAGAGCTGCAGGACAAAGACAAAGCTAACTATACATACACCAAACACGTCTCAGCTGGTACTCAGAGTACACACGCACGCACGCACACACACACACACACACACACACACACACACACACACTTCACAAACAACCTGAAGGACCTTAGGTTGGACATATAAATGTCTTCCACCCTAACTGCTTTTTTTAAATGTGATAATAAACACACATTAGTAATAAAATGGTGTCTGTGATGAAGCATTATAATCTCTCTAAACTTTCAGTCACCTGTGTGTGAGGAGTGAAAATAAAAAAGAAATCTAAATCCGAATAAGAGACGCAGACAATGCTGCTCGTACTTGAACAACGTCCATGAGCATTCCGGCCGCCACCATTCCGAGTCCGGACACCAGGTATGGCAGCGCCACCTGAGCGGCGATCAGGTACGAGCTCTCAGGCAGGAAACCATGTGCAGATCGTGTCAGTTTACAGGTGAAACCTCGCAGCTTCTTGCCCTGATAACAGAGCTTGAGTTCTAACTGAGTCACCACCATCACGGCCACGTCAGCCTGCTGAGGAACCAGCGAAGGAATCTACCAGAGCTTCAGGAACTCTATAACATGCTGAGGAAGCAGAGATGGAGACAGGATCTGACAGAACTTCAGTAAAATCTGCGTCTCCAGGATAACTGCTGCTGAGCAGTGAATTATCTGATGAAATTCATCTAGGAGGATCAGCAGATAGGATGAAGAGGTGAAGAAGTTACACAGGTGATCCTACAGGATGAGCGCTACCCTCAGTTTTAACATCCTGCAGAACTCTGAAGAACGTCCTTCCACCGAGATCACCATGGAGAATTAATAACATCAAGAACAAATCCAGGCAATTTAGTTGCTCTCGGGCCTCCAGAGTCACATGGTGATAAAAGTAATGGCACCCATTTGTGACCAGAGAAGCGTCTGAATCACAGAAACTCACTCACTTCTTTTCCTCTATAGCTCTGCTGTAACGTCGAGACGCCACGTCTGTCCGTTATGGAGAGTGTGTGTGTGTGTGTGTGTGTGTGTGTGTGTGTGACGTCTTGAAATCGTCACCGTTGTGTCGTGACTCACAATGTCCACAACAGACACTCCATTCCAGCCCCTGCCTCCCTCTCACCTCACACACACACACACACACACACACACACACACACACACACACACACACACACACACACACACACTCAGGGTCTTTAAATGGCCTGGTCTGTGTTCCGGGTCTGTAAGCTGACAGAAACACATGTTGAGCTCTTTTCTTTGCTCTTTCGTTCTTGATTGTGTGACATCGGCACACCTGATCCTCACATCTACAGCTTCATCAAAGCTCGTCTACTCGTTTCTTTTTCCCTCATCGTTCGTTCTTTTTCTGTGTCCTTCACACAGCTCAGATTTATCACTCCTCTCTCTGCCGTCTCACTGCCTGCAGTCCTCCTGCTCTTATCAGCACTTAACAGCTTGATTACAGCCAGAGAGAGAGAGAGAGAGAGAGAGAGAGAGAGGAAGAGAGAGAGAGAAAACGCTACAGTGCGCAGCCATTAAACTCCCAGATGAAGAAATGACGCCTTGACACGACGAGTTACACGCGTCGTGAGGATTTAATACTGAAATTACACACAGCAGTATTCACACATCCTCAGATCAAACCTTCCTACTCAGACGTCACGTACGCTTCACCTCGATTCAGTGTCTCATGGCTTCATTAAGTTGCACAAAAGTGACTTTCAGAACACAATATATAAAAGTAAATAAAATGTAAAATGACAGTGTGTGGTAGATCAAGTGCTATTCCCTGAGCTGCTGAATAATGAGTGTGAAGCGGTTGTGTTCGATTGAACCGGTGATTAGTGTGATCACTACAGCTGGCACTGTTATACAGTAATATACTGATGATGTCCGAGACTCCTCTTAGATTTATTTCAACACTCATACGGTGGTGCGGTGGTTAGCACTGTCGCCTCACAGCAAGAAGGTCCTGGGTTCGATCCCCGGGTCACCCAGGGTGC
>JAQMYM010000015.1:109197-125756 GCA_030014255.1 Parauchenoglanis ngamensis | reverse complement strand
TCTAGTTGTAGGGTCATTAACCTCAATTTAATTAGTGTCCAATTAAGCTACACATTGGCACACATCAAGGCCACACTGACTAGGTGTGGGAAGCAATGGAACAGCCTTGACGCAGCACACTGTGAAAGGCTGTAAGACAGCTTGCCCAAGTGGCAAGTTTTCTAAAGAAAAACAAGGGAAAAGCCACCCCCATCTAAACTGTTCACTGGTTACAGACAATGCATACAATATTGTGAAACACTGTTACTTATTTCACCTGTATTTGTTAAACAGGAAAAGCAATCATAGAACATGCAATAAATTGTTTGCCTAAGGATACATATTGGGATTTATTGGGATATTGGAATGTAATTTATTTCTCCTCATTTTTTTCGCCCAGCAGTGTAGATATTATTTTGCAATAAATTAAAATTTCTTGAATACAAGATATTAGTAAGTCAAAAATAATGAGACACTGAGACTTAAAATAATGACACAGAACTTGTAACTCTGTGGGTTTAAACATTGACATGAAAAGTACTTTGAAACAATGACATGGTCTTTCAAATTTATGTAGGTAAACTGGCCTATGCTTACCTGTCTAGCAACTCCCAGTCCTCTCCTCCCCACTTGTCAGTAAATTCTTTAATGTTCATTCCTCCAATTTTAACTATGTCTGATTTATAAATGCCAGCCAGACCATAACCCATAGTTTCCCAAAAACCTGTGTCACACAAAAACCTAGTTACTATAACAGACAGGAGCTGTAGGATACATATGAAAATATCATGCAAAAAGATTAGGAATCAAATAACTAATATTGTATAGTGTAAATAATTATAGAGTACTGCAGACTCATGAAATGCGATATAACATCACTACCTTCAGGGGCCTGCACTGTGGCTCCACAATCCAGCCTCATCACTACAGGAGCAAACACCATTTTTCCTTGCACACAGTGTTTACGTAGAGTGTCTATTATTGTCGCAGGAAAGTGGAGGTGCAGGTCACACAGGAACAAAATACTGTTGTCATCCTGATGGAGGAAATAAAAATTACTAAAATTATCTGATGACGAAGTGATTGGTGTTAAATGTAGTGATACAGCAGATTCAAGTGGTCCATTTAAGGTCCTTATAGATTTAATAAAAGTTTTATATATAGGTTTTATTATCAAAGCTTCTATTGTAACATTTTCTTATTTATTAAATAAAGAAATTGTTTTCTTACTTCAACAAGATCTATTCCTGCTTGAAGTCCTGGTGATCTCCCAAAAGGTCCATCCAGGTTCTTAAACTGGTAGCTGTGTATAGTCCCAAAAAGTTTAAGACAAAAATGACACACATACTGTATATACATGTACTAAGCAAATATAATGATCAATGCTTATTAAAAAAATGTTTATCATTTAGAATTGGTTACACTGATTGTTTCGATGAACAAAATTGTACCTTGGTAAATTAGCTTTTTTCAGTTCCTTCTCTACATCAATGTCTGTGCTATTAAAGTCTATGAGAACGATGTTGAAATTTTTGTCTCCTGTGGCTTTGTACACTTTCTCCATTTCCTTTATAAAATGCATGACCCATCTGCCTTGGTTTTTCACTGTTGAAAAAAGGACCAGAAAAACAAAGAATCTTAAAAAGAGAACAATTGATCACACCAGGGCCTTATGCTTTGGAATGCACGATTTAGGATGCAGGACTGCAGGATTGACATTAATAATAATGTCAATGTATGGTCCTCAGAAGGATAGTAAGATAGATGTGTGTGCATACAGTAGCCGTCAGAAGCTTACATATAGTCATCAAGGACATGAATGACATTGGGCTTTCAGTGATTTCTTTGAACTGTTTTTTTTCTGCGGAAGAATGGTTATACAACATACATCTATAAAATACATAGAAAAAAACCCAAGAATTTGGTGCTCAAGTTAAACTTTATTTTTGGTTTTCTGAAATCAAGACAGTGTTAAAATTAAACATACAGGATCCAAAATATACATACACCCACTTATAGATTATTAATTCTGTGGTGCTGAAACATCAAAAATGTCTTTTAATCTGCCAAGGCCTCTTAACTTCCTGTTAGTGATCATGATTATTACAGCTGGTAGCTTCTCTGTGCACAACATAAAAAGGGGTTTGTTTGACAAATACAAGTTAATTGGAGGTATAGCAGCTGCCATGGTCTGGAAGAAGACCCAAACTGTCAACCTTAGCTGAGAGGAAATTGGTTCAGATGGTTAGGAACAACACAGCTTCCATCAAGTCACAGGCCTGCCATGAACTGGAAGCTGGTGGAACACTGACTACAGTCTAGTGAATTTTACATTGCCATGGACTGAGAGGCTGCTGTCCAAGAAAGAAGCCCGTGCTCAAAAATAGACATATTCAAGCTAGATTAAAGCTTGCAGCTGACCACATGAACAAAGGAGGAATGTTTTATGGGCAGGTGAGACAAAGATTGAGTTGTTTGGCCACAGTGATCAGAGGTACAGAGGAACACTCTACCAACTGTTAAGCATGGTGGTGGTAGCATCATGCTCTGGAGCTGTTTTGCTGCCAGTGGAACTGGTGCATTGCAAAAAGTGGATGGAATTATGAGGAACCTCAGAATTCTTCTGGATAACCTCAAACCATCAGCTAGACAGTTGAAACTTCGACACAGTTGGATGTTCAAACAGGACAATGACCCCAAACACACATCAAAGCTTATTATGAAATTGATAAAGCAGGCGAACATTAAGACTGAAACAAGTCCTGACTTCAACCCTATCAAAAATATGTGGACTGGGCTTAAACAAATCCCAACATTTCATCGAAATCTACCTATTCTTCCAAGAAGAGTGGTCTAATATCAAACTACAATTCCAAGAGACGTTTGTTGAGGGTTACCAAAAATGTATGGTCAAGGTGAAACTTGCTAAGGGACATTTAACCAAATATTAGTTTTATATTTTATTATAAATATTATTTGGTTTTGACCCTGTATGTATAATCATTCTTCCCCATAAAAAGAACAGTTTAAAGAAATCACTGAAATTCAATTCAATTCAATTCAAATTCAATTCAATTCAATTCAAACATTTATTGTCAAATGTACAGTAGAAATTACATTTCTCTGTGCAATGAAATTCTTTCTTTGCTATCCACACACTAATGCCGAGGTTAGGTTAAGCAATATATAAAATAAAAAGTTAAAGTTAAAGTTAAAAAATAATAATGTGCAGATGTAGATAATAACTGTGCATTTGCAAAATAATAAATAAATAAATAAAAGAAATGTGTTTATTACAAAAATTACAGTATGAGGTAGATGAAGGGGATATGCAAAGGCCAATATTACCATGACGCAATGGTGTCTAGAATTATCACACACACACACACACACACACACACACACACACACACACACACACACACACACACACACACACACACAAGCCAGGGCTTGCAGCAGAATCACTGAGTTGTATCGATGCGAAGAAATCAAATGCTACACAAAGATCACATCATTTGAGTGGATTGTAAAAGACAATGATACAAAAGATGCAGTAACTTTGCCAAAGCTCTGAAATTCCCCGATCGTGTTGAAACTTGCTCCTTAAACGGCAACGGCGCTCTGGGAGGTTGAGGGTGGAGGAGGAAATACAGCAGCATGATTCAGTCATGAGGTTATAATGTTATAGACAATTAAATAGTGTGTGTGTTCAAGGTGATCTAAAATCCTCACTGCATATTGGCATAATGTTTTCCTCCATGCTCACATTAAAAACTTCCTCATTAACTGTTTTAACTCTAATTTAATCAGAATATACCCAGCTCATGTGCCATTTGTTCTCCAGAACATTTCTAGTATTCATTTATTGACCCATTATTCATGACGAGACTTTTGTTTCACAGAAAGCCCGGCCCCCGTGAGCGTGCCCGTGAGGCTGCAGGTCGTGTGGTTGTGATTTGCTAAAGTTATTATTACATTAAAGCTGTTAGATTTGGAAAAGAAAGCGCTCCGGCTCTGTGAACGTGGAGAGGAATCACGTAAAGGCATTTTCAGCTCATGAAGAGTAACACTGAGCAGATCATACGAGCCCATGACGGCCTTCACAGGATCTGGATTCTGGATCAGTTTATTAGTTGATATTTGGAGCCTTTTCAGTCCCCTGTTTCCTGCTATAACAGCCTCCACACTTATGGGAAGATTAGATGTCGGAGCGAGGCTGTGGGGATTTGTGTTCATTCAGCTACAAGAGCATTAGTGAGGTCAGGCGCTGATGTTGGGCAAGAAGGCCTGTTCAAGGTTATATTTATTGTCCCACCATGGGAAATCTGTTGTGCACCAAGGGTTTACATAATTAAAAAAAAATACAAAGGGACAGCATCAACAACAACATCAACAATAAAAAAACTAGTGCAGGGAAATGGAAATTTACACCAAGTACAGATATCTACTTGTGATATCTGTGATGAAAGAAACATGGAGACTTTTAGTCCCCCAAATACTTGCTCTGAAACGATGTCCTGAGGGCAACAGCACAAACTCCCTCTGGAGTAGATGGTCATGGCAATCCAAAGGACCTGCCTGTTATGAATGACCAAAAGCTTGGGCTGAATCCTCCCTGAGATCTCACCGACAATTTTAACAAGACATCCAGTTCTGTTCTTTTTGGACAAATTCAGATTTCCAAACCAAGCAGTAATACAAAAGGTTAAAACAGATTCAATAAAGCTTCTGTAAAAGGAAGTCATCACCTCAGTAGGAAAATCAAAAGAGTTGATTTTCCTCAGGAGAAAGAGTCTCTGCTGGACCTTTCTAGAAGTCCAAACTCAGTTAGTTATCAAGAGCAATACCCAAATATTTGTAGCTCTCAGTAGTGGACGAGGGCTCGGTGGCGTCTTTCTGAAATCAATAATCATGTCTTCCATTTTTGACTCGTTTAAGTAAAGGAAAGACACATCACAGCAAGCCACAAAGTCATCCACCGCCAGCCCATGATCACGTTTATCCCCTTCAAGACAGCTGATAATAACAGAATCATCAGCAAACTTTAAGACATGTCTGTTCTTATAGCTGCTGCGACACTCATTAGTATGCATGATGTGAGGAACGGAGGAGAGACAGGAACCTTGAGAGGACCCAGTGGATGAGTAGAGCTGGTTAGAGAGAACACTGTTTTCTCTCCCACACTGTGACCTGTCAGTTAAAAAACCCATTATCCAACCAATCAGGTCAGAATTCTGTTAAAAATGGTAGCTAAACAATGGCAAAGGAAAAAATATAAATAATTTGAGCCCACCAAATGCTGATAGATAAAGTGGAACAGTGTGACGACTTCATCTTCCACACCTCTACCAGGCCTGTACGCAAACTATAATGGGGCTAGATGTTCCTCAACCCAGAATAAAACCTCATTCTTGATAAGCTCCTCAGATGACTTCATAGGTAAGAAGTCAAAACTACTGGCCTGAGATTATGTAATGATTTAGGGCTGTTACTCTGTGCTCCTGGGACAATAGTGGAATGTTTCCAAAGCTTTTGGACCTTCTGCATTGTGTAAAAATACACTGAAAAATGCTACAGATATTTGTCAACACAAGTTTTCAGTACCTGGTCACAAATATTGTCAGGTCAGTATCAGTATCAGTATTAAAGGCTGGAGAAGCTGTTGTGTTTTCTCATATCCCATTCATCTCCGCAGTGAAATCATGATTATCAAATCTTAGATAAAAACCATTTAGTTCATCATCCAGGTGTTTATCTGAATTAAAACCATCCAGAATGACTCCACTTTTGCCCTTTTCTGTAATCACATAATAGTTTTCATTCTGGTCTCTTCTCTTTTTAAGTTGTTACCTACCTAGTTGTAGCTACACACAATGTCCGTAAGTTCATCAGTATCCGAGGAGAGCTCATGAAACACTGACCAGTCCATGCAATCAAAATACCCCTGGAGGGCAAGAAAACTGTCCTCAGTCCAGAACATAACCTACTGTTAAATGTCTTCTACCTCCTCAGCACAGATCTACACACAGGCAGGAGTTATGATCAGAGGAACTGAGTTCAGGTCCTGCCTCAACAGAGATTGTGTTGGAAAGGTGAAAGTTGATAAAAACTGTTCAAAAATGACAATGATTTAAATCACCTAATATAATATTAAGAGCATCAGGAGAGATTGATTACAAGGTCTGTATCACTTTGAGTCTATGCTTGTCATATGAAATCTACACAAATAAACTTGACTTGACTTGACTTGACTTTAAAAATGGTGTCAGGAGCAGACTGAACCTCAGTATTGGGGTGAATGTAGTAAGAAATATTTAGGGTGACTCCCTCAGGAGGTAAAACGGCTTTAGTGACACAGACAGTAGCCGCGTCAGCAGATTATGTTTCGGAGACACAGCCGCTCTTGCACTGTAATGTTTTTGCACCATCTGTGGTCGATGTACAAACATTTGTGTGTTACCTCATAGTCCCAATCCAGCTGGAGATGAGCTCCAAATATCCAAATATCCAAGGTCGAGTCCATGCCCAAGTTGGTAATTGAGGTTTCAGTAAATGCCATTAGGCAGGCATCCCTATAATTGTGTAAGTGGGTAACATTTCACTGTAGCTCCTCAATCTCATTCCTCAAGAACCAAGAAGGCAGCAGAATGTGATTCTTTAGCCGTTGCTTTCTGATGCGTTGACGCAAACTGCCTTCTTTCCATGTTTCCTCATGTAACACGAATTTCCAAAGTTATTATGAATATAAATCCTGATAAATTTTTCCTGGATAAAGTTTTGACTCAACAAGGAGTGTATGGGATCATCCATGACCTGGTGATTACATTGTAATCTCCAGAGGAACTCATACGTATACTTGATAGTTTGGGAATGCTGGTGGCACCAGGCAAAGCTGATGAAAATCATCAAAAGTAGAAGATTAAAAGTATCCATTCCTGAACTAGATAAAAAAAAAACCTTTAGGACATAAAAGGTGAAAGAATCGGGCCCTTAACAAACTTCATAAACTTTAAAACCTTCTTAAGAGACATTTTATACAATTGTGTGCTTCAGACTTGGGAACAGTTTGGGGAAGAACCACATACAGGTGTGATGGTCAGGAGTGCGCATACTTTTGATCATATCATGTATATAGTGTCCTATAACCAATGGTTTCCTGGGTTAGAAAGGGGAAATGTCCAAAGAACCTGTGAGGAGCCCAAAGAACCTGTAAGGAGTTCCAATAGTGGCTTGAATGTGGGCTCTGTACTTTTTGAGAAAACCACAAAAAGTTTATTTTTTAGAACCACAGTGTGTTCTTCAGTTTCTCCATCAGTTGGGTCCAATAAGCAGAGTGTTCTCTATCAAACAGGGGTCCAAATAATACCCCTTCAGAAAGTGAAGAACCCTTAAGCATCCCATTTTCCCCAAACTATGGGTTAATACTTCATGGATAGTTTAATTATTATAATGTTTAGTTCCAGTACAAAAGTACGGTTCTCTGGCTCTCTGCTCTCACAACATCTGGCCTCCATCACGGTTCTACTTCACCCATGTGGTAGTGTTTACAGCCCCCCCCTCACTCTCACTCTCTGACATCGTGTGGTTCTTGCTGATGTTCCAGTGCCAGCTATTCAGCAAGGTGGTTTGTGTGTGTGTGTGTGTGTGTGTGTGTGTGTGTGTGTGTGCGTGCGTGAGCTCCTGCCCGAGGGCCGGGTTTAATTCCTCACACTGCTGGAGTTGATCGTGATGTCATCGAGGACGCAGAGCTCCCAGGTCCTGCGTCATGATGTTCCAACTCCACCAACAAAAAACAACAAGGTGAAAAGATCTATTGAGCTTTGCGAAGAAGTTCCTCCTTGTTGTGGCTCAAGTACAATCTGTGGCACTGAGAACAGATTTTCCATTAAAGATGGCTGCTGAAGGGTGATGGTCAAGCAGTGGGAATAGTTTAACACAAACAGCTTTATGATGTTGACCTGAACATCGCATTAACACCTCCACTGAACATCTGCTCTGATTGCAGCTCACTGCATCCTGGAGAGAACTTAATGATTTTGTGGATCTTGGATTTGAACCTTATGAAATATATTCCAGTTCCAAATACTTTATTCATGGATGTAACACAGACACACACACATGCACTTATTGTTTCCTCCGAAAGTATTGGCACACCAACGCCAGAATTCCAGCTTTCATTTCCTGATATTTACATCTAGATGTGTTAACTTAGAACATGACACTCAATTTAGCTGAGCAAAAGTATAGACACAGGTAGGCTTAAATTCAATAAGACAAATAAGATTTTTCCTATCTACATCAGTCCCCTCTATTACTAGTGTCTTGTTTTATTTATTTAGAGTAGAACTGTCATCAATTATATATAATATATAGATAAATGTATAGATTCATAAGTCTATATTCAGAATTTATATAGTTCTGTGAAGCTGCTTTGTGACAATGTCTGTTGTTAAAAGCGCTATACAAATAAAATTGAATTGAATTGAATCAAAGTGTGTAGTTTTAATACCAGAGCTGTGTAATTAGTGCTCCTACTGCTGCCTGACATCCACCCAAAAATGAGCATATTTCCTCATCAACCCTGACATTAATTCCTGACTATGCCACTGGATGAAATCTTAAAAACAGCACTGCTGTGTGTCCGTGCTGAAGAGCAAACGTGTGTAAAGACATGAAGAAAAACCATGGAACACTGGAAATGCATGCTGAATGCTCTGCTTCTGAAATGCGCTCATTTATAAAGTGCATCAGAGTCATTAACACGCCCATAGAGGAGTTTAGATCAAATGTCTGGCACAGGGTCCAGCAACGTCGCCAACCCGAGCTTGACGAAACAGTCCCAGAGCTCGGCCTGGCAACCAACAAGAGGAAATAAAATAAAGATAAAATGCCTTCTTCCTCAAGAATAAATTATAATCAATCTTCTTGAGATTTTTGTTTGAAAGTTAAATCAAAGATAATGAGAAGCAGCAGATGGTCTTCATTAGCACTACATAAAGGAATCACTCCATTTACTTCTGTATCAGTCACAGAGGCTTCGTAAACACTGTATGACAAGGAATAAAGGCTTTATAAACACTGTATAATGGGATAAAGGCTTCATAAACACTGTATAATGGGATAAAGGCTTCATAAACACTGTATAATGGGATAAAGGCTTCATAAACACTGTATGACAGAATAAAGGCTTTATAAACACTGTATGACAGAATAAAGGCTATCTAAACACTGTATGACTTTGAATAAAGGCTTCATAAACACTATGATATGGAATAAAGGCTTTATAAACACTGTATAATGGAATAAAGGCTTCATAAACACTGTATTATGAAATGAAGGCTTTATAAACACTCTATTATGGAATAAAGGCTTTATAAACACTCTATAATGGAAAAAAGGCTTTATAAACACTATATGACTCAGACTGAAGGACTGAAAGAGGAAAACAACTTCTGATAGTTTTTTTTTTCCATGTCAGAATCACGCCCTAAAGAACGCAAAAGCACTGAGCAGAGGCCTTAATAGATCTCACAGTGTGTTCATGAGGACTGCGTAAGAGCCAATGTCATTACGAGCACAGAAACATGGAGATGTTCCAAACCCGAGGAGGGAGAGGATAAAATGGATTGAATAAAGAAAACAATACACCATGGTAAAGAAAAAGACATTTTGTTTGCAGTAAGAAACTTTCACTCTTATTCTTTAACCATTTTTGGATGTTGTCACACAAACAGGAACAATAAGAGTTCTTTTTACAGGTAATGGTTCTTACTTTTTATTTTCCTGTCATATCATTAGTATAATACATCATTTATATCTTTACAATTACAGTAACTCTACAGCACCGAGTCTTCCAAAATAATTTTTCTGTTTATTCGTATATCATTTTGTGTATAATATGATGAGGAGGATACAGTGTGTCTCGAGACTAACTGATTCAGTTATTAGCTGAAAAATATTTTGAAGTTAAAATGCAAATATGTCCTCTCAGAAATGAGGTGAATCCCCGAGCGATCGTATATAAGTTATATATAGTTATAATTACACTTACGTTATAGTAGCTATAAACAGTCGTTCCCTCACCAGCCTCTCTTTATTCTCTCTCTTGAAGTTAATAAGACTTCTCACAGCTTCTTACGCATGTTACTGAGAAACCGCAAAGCAGTGTAAACTCCTCTGTGGTGTCGGAAAACTTCCAGCTTTACCTCTGACTGTTACACAGCGCTGACACTGGAGAACCCTTCATGGATGATACAGAAACACACTTGTCCTAAAGCTGCGATCTGCAGCTGCGCTACTGTCAGAGCTGCTGTTATAGCAGATTCATCACCACCTTCTGACCAATCAGAATCAGCACTGTGGTAAAGCTCTTTACTGCATTTCCTCACGTCTGTGTCGTATTGTGTTTCAGTTTAATCCTCAGTACAGTGTCGGTTTTGGTGCTAATCTCATTCCAAACATTTTATTTTTCCAGTAAGTGTGCGTTACTTTTTAAGGCTTACTTTCAGCATCTTCTGCTGTGTTTATTTATCCATTAGACTTATTTTTTCTGGCCGTTCTTTCCTCCATGCTGCTGTGGCTGTACTCGAGGTTTGATTGCTGTACATCCGGAAGCTCAGTTTCAAGATTTCACCACAAAAGAAATGTGTGTGTGTGTGTTGGTTATCTTTCACTCAGACATTCTCTCGGGATATTTTTGGCTCCATCCGAGCTCACGTCTGCCAGTGACTACTGCACTCTTACTGTGTGTGTGTCTGTATGTGTGTGTGTGTGTGTGTGTGTGTGTGTGTGTGTGTATACACTCTTTCTCTGTTCTGTATACCTCCATTAAGGTCTCTATTACAGAACTACAGAATGAAAATATATCAAAGCAGATGATTGAGCGAGTGCAGTCCGGTTTCTCTCGCATGACTGCCAGTGAAATGAAAACACAATGCACATGTGGTCAGAGACACTCAGAGCGGCTTGCCATGTGCAATTCCACGAAGTTATTTTCCAAGTAAAACTGCTCTGTTTGTGAAAATATGGAACGCATTTCTTTTTCTTTATTCAGCAAATTACAGTATCAGCATTACCAAATCCCCAAGGAGCATTTTAATATGAATTTTATTGTTCCAACTTTTTACATTTTTTTCCAGTGAATACTTGTCATAAATTTAGGGATACCAGAGTGAGATTGGAATGATATATTTTAGTTTTTTACTCTCTAACAGCTCTTAGGGAATGATAAAGCCCATAATAAAGTGAGTGAAGTGCGAGGTGGGAATTTACGATGTGGTTTACAGACTGAGAATTTCCGTCAGGACTCTAAAGCAAATTAAGAGTAGAAAATGTAATAAACAGCTAATCATCATTTAGTTTCAATAGCTAAAAAAATCTTAAAGGGGTTCTGTTAAGAATCAGTTAGATAGGATGTGAAAGTTTAGCATTTTTAGAATAAAAATAGAATAAATCCAATGCGCATGAAATACGTTCTGATATTATGTAATATACTGTATGATGCCTACAGAATATGAAACTGAAATAAATAAGATATAAATATAAAGAAACTGCATATGAAAATCATGAAAGTGTAAATAAAAGATTTTTTCTGTAAGTATATCTGCAGTTTTTCTGTGGCTCCATCGGAGCTCCTCAAAAGCAGGGACTGTGTGACCATGTGATGATATGGCTGATTTTCCTGGCAATGAAGAGAAGAAAGTGGTCTTTGTGTGTGTGTGTGTGTGTGTATGTGTATGTGTGTGTGTGAGAAGATTGAAAAGGTCCTGTTTATTCTCCTCTGGTTGGATCCTGGAAGACAAAAAAAGCGGGCAATGGACCACGATATGAACCACGAGGTAAAGCGAAGAAAACAATAAAAAAATATATATATACAAGAAACTGGCTGAGAAACATCACATGCAGGTCCTGTTTACACTTGGTTTTGAATACATCTTGAGCAATCAGATCACAAGTGGACTTCCGAGACACATCGCTGTTTACACCTGTGTCATGCGTCTCAAAGATGTCCAGCTTGTGTTCAGATTTCGTTACTGCCTACATCACTTCCTCTAGAAGGTCAAAGGTCCCCGCGCACAGTTTTGATAAAAACATTAAACCTTCAGCATACCTTCATTATTTTCTTGCAATGCAATTGTGTAAATCAGTGCCCCTCTACATTTTTTTCTAGCATGTCACATTGTTACCAAAACAACCACCAATAATGACTTATCTTCCTGTTACGTCCGTGTCGGGGACGCTTCGTGACGCATCAGCGTTTACACTACAGAAGTTATGCGGTCAGATGCGTCCCAGACCACCTTAGCAAGTGGTTTGAGTGAATGCATCTTGAATGCGTCCGGGAGATCGTTTACACTTGTATTTAGCGCTGTCCAGTTGTGATCAGATTGCCCAGGACGTGTTTTAATACCAAGTGTAAACGAGGTCACACACACACACACACACACACACACACACACACACACACACACACACACATACACTTCAGCAGTAAATTCTTTCTGGTTCTGAAAACCTTAACACAACAGAAGAGTGAGCAGGAATGATGTAATACTGTGTTAAGGTCCCTGAGTGTAAACAGTTAATAGATTCCTGAGCTGTAACGTTAAAGTGGAATCAGGGTTTTAATCCAGACTGATGAAGGACTGCGGCTTCTTCAGCTTCATTCCTGACATCATCACACACTTTACTGCAGAAATCCCTGCCCTGTGTCCGTGTCTGTGTGTGTGTGTGTGTGTGTGTGTGTGTTGTTGTTGTTAAATACTTCCTGTTTCCTGAGTGGTGAACATGAGCATGGCTTTGAGAGCAGGCAGGAGGTCGGAGTGTTTGTGGATCTGAGAGCCTTCCTGCTGAGAAAATCACCGCTTCACCTCAGGGCATCATGCCACTAAAGCAAACAAGGTCCAGAGTACCGAGTACCGCAGACACCACGCTCTTAGCCTCCACCCCTAAAGATCTGTACAAACATGCACCATGTGGTTATGATAAAAAAACAATGAGCATGGTTTTAATTCCAACATGGTTACTGTGGTGTGTGTGTGTGTGTGTGTGTGTGTGTGTGTGTGTGTGTGTGTGTGTGTGTGTGTGTGTGGAGTGTTAATGAAACAAACAGAGCAGAGACCTTCAGCAAAACAATTAGAAGATAAAAATACCTAGATATCAGGCTTAAGTTGGTTTAAATCTCTATAAATGCTCGGTTTGTCCCTCAGAGGAAGCCGTAACAGCTCCACTCGCACTTTCAGAAAGGTTCAAACTACAAGTCTTATTTAGGAGCTCCTATATCACAAAAAAAATCCTTACATCTTAAAGACCTTGGCTCATCCTTCCCAGAATCCAGTGCACTGTTTTGGTTTCGAACCGCTACCTGCTAGCCCTCTGTGCAGCACAACCTCCAAAAAATTCACTGTTAGTGCTCTATTCCAAACCCAACTCCATTTTTTCTTCCTCTACACATCATACATGGAAGCTTGGAATAAAAAATGCCTAATCTTTTCTTTCCTTCACAGCTAAGTCCGGTTCTGATCCATTACATACAGAATAACCATACGCAAACGGAATGGATCGGTCAAAGAATTTAAAATATAGATACTTTGAGAAAATATTTTCAATTTCACATTACCGTTTAAGGATATTGATTGATTTCACTGATTTTGGAATATTGCTAATATCGCAAATGGTGATGTTTTTTGTAGAAGAAAATTTGTGTAGGTTTCCAAAGATCGAGAATCTGGTTAAGTGAAACCTCAAAGAGTTTCTCGGTCCCATAACCTATAGTGCATCTTAATAAATAGACACATAAGCCACTTTCGGACCAGAGGAACTTTTTCATAGTTCTTGGAACTGTTGGAAGAAGTACCCCTTATTGTGTACAGGAACTGAGGGCCATAATAGTTCTTAGAACACCGTTTTGAGGAAACTTTTTAGCTCCTACTTCAGGGTAGGTACTCTCCCAGCACAAGAGGAACCATGAGTGATGTAGGTGTACAGTGATTGGTTGAACACATGAGCCAATGCAGCACCAGCAAGCTCCATTTAAAAAATCCATCTAAAGCGTTAGCGGTATAAACAAGAGATTTTAATGTTTGCATTAAAAAATGTAAAAAGAAAAATATCAGTGAAAAATGTCAGTGAACTCCAGGCTTTACTGAGACTGTATGTGATGGAGGAAATACAGCACGACATTTTTGACATGTCTATGTGAAATATTAAATCTTAATTAAACTAAATGTTCTTGTCCATGTTTTATTACGGTTATCACGCAGGAAAACCCGTTATAAAATAATAATCCCCACTAACATGTTAGATAAACATATTATAAGCAATCACCAACTATTTTCCAGCACAAATTCACTACTTATTATATAAAATAAAGAATTTACAGTCAGCACATAACACTTCCTGGTCTCCCTCCATTCTACAGCGCAGTGGAATGATCCGTTTCTATAGAAACATGCGCCCGAAACACGACACACGAAAGTGGACAGGTTTAAATCCTAATGCTGTTAGTTTGATGTTTTCACAACAACACAAGAACATTGGTGGACGAGACGCACATTCATATTAAAACAAACTAACTACTGACGTCGCTATAGCAACCAGCGGGCGGTTTACATCACTTCGAATAGCGAATGCAAACAGAAAAAAAGCCTTGAAACTGTGTAGTTCTCGGGGGAGGTTCAGGGGGAAGTTCCTTTCAGAGTCACTAGAATTGTTTGGTCTGAAATCATCTATGTATACCACAGGAACCTTATAAGGAACCCAGGAACCTTTGATGTTTTCCACACACAACTGTATTCTGTGTTATAGATTTTCTTTTCAGAAAAGAAACCACACCATGGTTCCTAGAACCTCTGTAGGAAACCGATGATTTAAGAAAACGTTTTTCTTAGGGCTGCAGAGAATCTCTACCTTATTTTGCCTCTCAAC
Organism: Parauchenoglanis ngamensis; assembly: GCA_030014255.1. Classification (NCBI taxonomy): domain Eukaryota; kingdom Metazoa; phylum Chordata; class Actinopteri; order Siluriformes; family Auchenoglanididae; genus Parauchenoglanis; species Parauchenoglanis ngamensis. The sequence continues at coordinate 110,849 of JAQMYM010000015.1, read as the reverse complement.
AAAGAAAGTGTAAACCATTCAAGAAGCAGGAACTTTAAATCCATTTTCACACACACTATAATCCACTTTAGGGAGTGAAGATAAAACATGGAGGAGATTGTGAAGTTTCCTTGAGGTTCTGAAGAACCCAGGAACCTTTAACATAAGAAACACACACTGTCTTGAGAAGCAATACTTAAAAAATGGTTTCTCCAGGGTTCTTCTTCAACTCTGTATAACATTTCATAGAGCTAACATAACAATAAGAGGAACAGATGGAGAAATGGAGACCCTCTTAAGAGGGAACCTTTTTATCTGTAAGTGTGAAACCACAGTGAACTAACAAGATGTAATAAAGAATAAAGAAGTTTTTTAAAGGAGAAATGAGACCTTCACTCTCAAGTCACAGTCAGAACACTGATGAAGAAGAAATCGTTAAAAGAACGAGTTTCTTTGGTTCTGAAGCTCAGGAGCAGAGCAGGATTTCTGCTGGATGTTGATGAGTGTGTGGTGTTTTAGTGAAACACTGAGTGTAGTGTACATCACAGCAGACTGGAGTTAAACTGCAGAATTAACGTAAACACACCCTGTACCCTTACACACGCTGAAATAACACTAATGACATCCGTTACGTCAGTCTGAAAGTGGAGTGTAATGACCAAGTACAGAACTCAGAGTGTTTGTGGATGTTGGGTTTTTTTTATTTCAGTTTGGTTCCTGATTTATCTGATTCAACACAGCAGAACACAAACAACACAAACAAATGCAATGCAGTTCAGCAGAGAGAGCAGGGAGACGACGCATCAGCGTTTCAGATCATATCGCTGAGTAAATACCATTAACATAAACACATACTCTTCACTCTGGGCCAACAAAGGGGCAGGGCTAATCAGGGGGTGGGTTAATTAGGGGTGTGGCTAATCAGGGGCAGCTGTGGCCTAAAGGTTAAAGAAGCGGGTTTGGACCCGAAAAATAGCCGGTTTGTTTCCATGGACCGACAGGAAAAAATGTGTGGGTGAGGGAGTGAAAGAACAGCACTTTCCCTTCCCTCTACATCCAAGACTGACGTGCCCTTGAGCAAGGTACCTAACCTAAATGCTCCCTGGGGCTGCCTGCTGCTCATATGTGTGTGTGTGTGTGTGTGTGTGTGTGTGTGTGTGTGTGTGTGTGCATGTGTGTGTGTTCACTGCTTGGATGGGTAAAATGCAGTACCTAATTTCCCTTTGTGGATTAATACTGTATCCAAAATCCCAAAATAAAAAAATAAAATAAAGGTCATGTGAACTCATTCTAAATACCGTTTATGGACATGGACACAGAGACAGAAAGAGTGAGACAGAAGATGGCACTTAAAAAGAGAAAAAAATTGAAAACTGCAGTATACTTTAATACATTGCTAATCTGTGTGTTTGTGTGTGTGTGTGTGTGTGTGTGTGTGTGTGTGTGTTGAGTAAAAGAATATGGGTTTGTCGTTCCCTGAAGGAAAATAAAATTAGAAACACAGACACCTTTCAGAAATTTATTTTGTGTGTGTGTGTGTGTGTGTAATAGAACACAGCTGGTCTTTATAACATGCTACAATACATAATTACACCACAGTAAACACACACACACACACACACACACACACACACACACACACACACACACACACACACACACACACACACACA
>JAQMYM010000015.1:95845-108543 GCA_030014255.1 Parauchenoglanis ngamensis | reverse complement strand
ATGTATTAAAGTATGCTGCAGTTTTCAATTTTTTTTCTCTTTTTAAGTGCCATTTTCATGTTTAAAGATCGTTCAGGCTTCACCATTGTAATATTTTTATCTGAAATATTTCCATCTTCACCATCTCCCCATATCTCTGTCTCTCTAAAAATATGATTTTATCAAGCATAAATTAAAGAATAGCAGGAACAATGAACATAATAATCTTCACTCATCACACTCAGAACAATTTGGTCTCATCTTCTGAAAATGTCAAGCTGTAAAACAGTGCTGTGTGTGTTTGTGTGTGTGTGTGTGTGTGTGTGTGTGTGTGAGAGAGAGAGAGAGAGAGAGAGAGAGACTGGAAGGTAAACATATCCTCTGATGAATCAGTGAAAATCATCCAGTGTACACAGTGTCCTATATGGTGTGTTCCCCTTTAAGGTAAGTTCATGGCTCTGGAACCTGCTAAGAACAAGGAGTTAAAGTGAAATAACTACTAAAGTGCAGATAAATAAAGACACAGAACCATCATTAGACACGTCACAGAACATTTACAGCTGAGGGAACGTTATCCTGAGGTTGTGCCTCGGATGGACAGAAAACTTGTTCTTCTTCAATACAGGTTTGTGGTTAGAAAGTGATGGAATCTCCCAACACCGCCTCCAACCACACACACACACACACACACACACACACACACAAACACACACAGACACAATATTGTGTTTCTGTGCCTGAAATGAGTCTTTACTCTGCTCCTTTCCTTCATCTTTATTACAGTAGTGGTCGGTTAGTGGAATGTTTTCTAAACGTTCCAATTCTTCAAAACCTTTACTTTCTAAAACTGTGGTGCTATTTTGGTTCTGTAGTCTTACATTCTAAAGCAAACCAAATCTGCCAGTCAGTTTACTGGAACCCTGTGTACTCAGGGTCTACAAATAGAGTCCACACCAAGAACCCTTTATGGAGTCAGATGTAAGTTTTTTTCTAAAAGTGTAAGAACATTAATATAAAACTCTACATAAATGGTTCCTCAAGAGTTCTTCGCGTGGTTCTGTATTTTTAAAACATGATTTGCTTCAGCACTTGTCTGCACAGAGAATTCCGCCGTTGTAAAGTTACACATAAAAGCTTTAAGGGTTCCAACAGGTCTCTTTATAACAGACATAAAACGTACGGATGTAAACCTCTCTCTTTTTTCGATGGAGATGTTCCTCAGAGCCAGCATTAAATTTATGAAATTATGAAATCAATTAAATAAATGAAATGAATGAAATATACTGTTAGCTTTTAACAGTATATTAAACTTATATTTGTGAAGTAATCTCCTCTCAGACGTTTCCCCTAAAAGCAGTGTGAACAGTTTAAAGGACAGATTTGTTGTTTTGTTAATTTTGTCACACAGATATTTCAGCCCTTCTCTAGAGTGATTCCTTCACAGTGGTTCCTGCATTGTCATTCCTGCAGAATGGTTCCTGCACAGTGGTTCCTGCAGTACAGTTCGTGCACTGTAGTTCCTGCAGAGCAGTTTCTGCACAGTGGTTCTTTGAAGTTCCTACCTTGAAGTTGAAGTTCCTTAGTAGTGGTTTCTGCACTGTAGTTCCTGTAGAGTGGTTCCTACCTTGTAGTTCCAGCACAGTGGTTCCTCAACTGGAGTACCTGTAGAGTGGTTCCTAAAATCTAGGTCCTGCACAGTGGTTCCTGCATTGGAGTTTCTCTGGAGATGTTCGTGCAGTGTAGTTCTTGTACTGGAGTTCCTGTACCTACCGTATCTATGTTAGTTTCTTCACTGCTTTGCCCCTTAAACAGCCCCAGATTAAGTGTTTATCTGAGCTAATTTAATTACACTCATTACAAAATATCCTGAATCACACACAGTGTGTGTGTGTGTGTGTGTGTGTGTGTGTGTGTGTGTGTGTGTGTGTTGGACATGTTGGACATATTTACTAAGAACATCACTGGGCCTATTCACAGCTCTGAGTTCCACACTGAGCACTCTGTTGGTTAAATAGCATGAAGTCACAGAAAGTGGTTTAGTCAGGGTTCTGTGAAGGGTTCTCTCATAGAGGACAAGGCCTTCGATGGGCACAGAACCAGGAACCCATATGAAAACTGACCTTAGAGAATGCGGAGATCTCTTTGGAGAAGCGCAGTGTTTGGAGAACAGTGTGTAAACACGATAAGCCAAGTAGCTATGTGTATCAGAGTGGAAGTGATGAAATCTGCTGTTCAGAAATCATCAGCACAAATCTCAAACACACACAGATCAAAGTCTGTGAATTATGGCAAGCCATTTGAACATTTATTCCGATATCGCTGATATCAATCCTAAGTTCCCTCTACTAGTGTTAACTTTGGCCACACTAGCAGGACATTTTGGCGCACTAGTCGACGACTAGGCCGTACTAGTAAACTAGTAGACCTAAAAATCTGCACACTAGTCAACTAGTGAGTGCAAAAACTGCATACTAGTCGAATAGTGAGGGTCAAAACGTGCACTAGTTGACTAGAACGCACTTTTTCGGCTTACTGGTTTACTAGTGCTCCCCAAATGCACACTAGTCAACTAGTAGACGCCAAAACGCGCACTGGTTGACTAGTAGACTCAAAAGACGCTCCTACTAGTTCAATAGTGCGCCTTTTGGTGAGCACTAGTCTACTAGGAAAAGCCAAAACCGCACACTAGTCTACTAGTCGTGTGGAATGCCACAAGTAGGCGAGGCAGAAGTGTGTGACCGGACTTCCCGTTTGCGCCACGGTTCGAAATAATCGACGCTGACATATCGGGGCTCTGGATTTCGTTGTTGTCCCGCCCCCTCGTTTGCATGTCGCGCACTAGATGACATGTAGGCCCAAAGAACCTCGACTTGTCGACTAGCTGGCCGAAAGTCGCAGCTCCCCTATCACACATCATACATCACACATTATACGTCATAGATCATACATCATGCATCACACAATCACGCATCACATGTCACAAATCATACAACATACATCATGTATCACATGTCATATGTCACACGCCTTATATCACACACCATATATCATACATCATACATCATGAATCACACATAATATGTCATTATAGGGAGGCCCAACAGAGCACATTCAAACTGAGACAGAAACAAAAAGAGTCACCACAACACTTTGCCCTGCCAGCCTTAACCTGAGCGCAGAAGTGAGAACAGACTGTGGTTTGGGTGACTTGAATCCTTCATTGTCCTCCTAGCCTTCTCTCTGCATTTCGGTATGTAAATGTCCTGGAGGTCTGGCAGATGTTCAGCAGTGGTAAGCTTGGCCAATCGCACCATCCTTTCCAGGGCTTTGCGGTCCAGAGCAGTGGTGTTTCTGTATCACACAGTGGATGTTGCCCGTCAGGATGCTTTTGAATGTGCTCCTGTAGAAGCAGGTAAAGAGGCGAGAGAGCAAGCTGAACTTCCTCAGTCTGTGGAAATATTAAATTAACCATTACGCATTCTTCACAACCATCTCAGAACTCCCATATCTGAACTCCTCAATATTTGGAGTTTTGGACTCTTTCCACAGAGTCCCTCTGATTAAGAGTGTTCTTGTCTTACACTTCTGCTCAAAATCAACCACCAGCTCCTTCATCTTGCCAACCTCCTCCAGACAGACCTGTTCATCTTACTGGAGATCAGACCTACTATGGTGGAATCATCAGCAAACTTGACAAAGGTGTTGGAGTCATGTGTGGCCACACAGTCATGCGTGTAGCAGGACTACAGAAAGGGGGCTGGGCACACATCCGTGAGGAACCCCAGTGTTAGGAGTGAGACACCCAGAAAAGTGATGACAGCAGAAGAGCTCCGGTCCAAGGTCTGTGAGTTTACTGATCAACCTGGATGGGTCTATGATGTTAAATGCAGAACTAAAATCAATTAACGGCATTCTCACTATCATTTCCTTGCCTCTGTTAATGTGTTAATGTGCATTTAATATGATGTACTGTGTCAGGAAAAACAGAGTCATTATATACATTTACATCACAAGAACCTTCTCAGGAACCCAGGAACTTTGGGATGCGTTTGCCCTGGAGGAACTAAACCATGCGATTCATGGCATGACCTGATTGAGTCTAAAGGACTGAATTAAACCTGGATTAAACCTGGATTAAACCAGCAGCTGCTCATCAGGCAGGCAGAGTTAGACGATGGTTAATTCCAGCAGAGTGAATGTTCAGAGTTTAAAAGTTATTTTATTGATGTAGTGGGGTTTTTTTGTTTTTTGTTTTTTTTTAATGTTACACAACACATGGTTATTTTCCCCAGGCGTTTTGGCACTCAGGCTTCACTCCTCTCTGAGGTTCAGGTCCTGATTAGTCCATCTGGAGTTTTCTCAGTGTGCAGGGGGGTTGTATACGGAATGTAAATCCTGCTCTTGGTTCTTTTTTACAAAGAACTCGAGATCTCTGTGAGGACTTGAAGCACACATGGATTTCACCCTCATGAACATCTTATTTTATTGGATTGATCAGCATCATATGGGCTGCTGTTAATCCACGATACAGCAGTGTGTTCTGACTTATGGTAGCATTTATGTCTACATTTAACATTATTCTTTATAGCATTTTGTAGGTTCAAAACAGATGAGCACGTTCAGACAAACCACAGATTTAAAAACCAGCGTGTTTATCAGAATATTAAATCACCCTGCATCATTAAGAGAAAAAAAATCGTAAAAATGGCTTTGTCAGTGAGACGGCTTTTCAGCAGATGTTGTGTTGATTAAATCAGTCCCACGTCTCTGTGATATTCCAGCAGATTTGGAGTTCAGATCCCGAACCTTGGAGCTCTGACCGTCATTCTGTCCAAATTCAATCCATATGATTTTACAGCATGCATTTAATGGCCCAGAAAATAAAATACAGCGGCTGAAACCTTCTGCAATCCTGGAGACGAGAACTCTTTAAGAGCCCATAAAGTGCGACATTATTCTGGAGAAAAGTGCAATTTAATAATTCTTCATATGTTTAAGAACTGGGCTTGATTTGTTTTTAAAGCATTGTAATTTTGGTAATTTATCATTTAAATCTGGAGGAACTGATTTACATGCAAAGAAATGAGGCACGCCTTTACGAACTTTGTGAAAAACACAATATGTGAATTACAATGGGGATTTCTGGTGTCCTTGTGAACAAACAAACAGCATGATTGATTGAAACCAGTTGTGTCTCATGGAGAACTAACCTGTCCTGCGTATCTGCAGTCTGAAACTCATTCACGTCACACACATCCTGATAATCCCGTTTTCATCCAAGTTCATTGAGACAAATATTGACAGAGTCACAGTCATTAACGTCACAGTGTGAGGAGGGTCGCTGACACCAAGGCCAGATGACGAGCTCACATCAGGACAAGTCGAGCAGAGTAAACGCTGCACTTCACTCGCACTCGGGTCTTTATCGGTTTAAAGCCGCAGTCTGTCAGATTTGTAATCTCTTGAGAACTTTGAGTTGTAAAGATCTCTTTCTGTTAGCGTTCTGTGAAGATTACACAACGACAACAAAAATATATATGTAAGGGATAACACACTCAGGGGTATGCTTTTAGAGTAAAATATTCCACAGCAGGGTGGTGAACTGACAACAATGAAATGTTCTTCATTTATGCATCAGAGCTAATCACTTTTTATTAGCTACATATTATTTCTAATTTTAGCTGCAATAATGGTTTATTGATGATCAGATTTGTGCAGATTCAATCCCTCTTGCCTCTGATTGTTTTGTTTTTCTTTACATTTTATGTTACTTTGTTATCATGATTAAACTTGACGCTTCTGTCTTACACGTGCAGCACGTGTATATTTAGCTGGTGTGGCTTGCTGTGTTTAGAGTTGCGTTTGGTGTTGAGTTCGGAGGTTTGAGACAAATATCTCCTTCAGTCATTAAGATGAAACCTCTTAAAAATGTCATGTAAATAAATATTGTATCTGGCATCATGCTGGTACTGAATGTCAGATTTTGGACAATGTGAAGTTTGCTGAGTTCCCATGACTCCGAGTGTTAGAGAACCATAGGCTCTGTGTTCCGTCCACAGTATTACATAAGATCTGTGGTTTTTATTTCAGCCACACAAAACTGCTTTATATACAGTAGGTCTATATCTGAGCATCTCACGTTGCACATTCCTCTCTGACACGTGACCGAAAAACATATTTTTATACAACAAAGTATAAAAGCCACAATGCTGTGGAGTTCAGGTTGGAGAGCAGTCTGAGCTGAGAGAGTGCAACGTGTATAAAGTGTAAATATCATGCACACTCTCTGAGGTTTGTGTATAAATTAAAACCATTTTGTTCCAATTTGAAACATCTGCCACTTCTGTAAGGAGTTCTGTATCGCATGCTGATGAAACAAATTCTCATGCACTGATTTGAACAGCGAGAGAGAGAGAGAGAGAGAGACATGAGAACAATTTGCATTTTTATACAAACTTAAGCATCAGAGGAATGTGTTGTAACCCTAGAGGTCCTCGTAATGAACTGAATGAATCCTCATTAACAGGTTATGCAGGTCAGAAATCTACAACCCGAATTCCAGAAAAGTTGGGGCGTTCTTTAAATTTGAATAAAATGAAAACTAAAAAACTTTCAACCCTCATGAGCCAATATTTTATTTACAACAGAGCATAGATAACATAAATGTTTAAACTGAGAAATTGTACAATTTTATGCACAAAATGAGCTCATTTCAAATTTGATGCTTGCTACAGGTCTCAAAATAGTTGGGACAGGGGCATGTTTACCATGGTGTAGCATCTCCTCTTCTTTTCAAAACAGTGTGAAGATGTCTGGGCATCTAGAGCTTTGGAATTTGGAGTTGGAATTTGGCCCCATTCTTGCCTGATGTAGGTTTCCAGCTGCTGAAGAGTTCGTGGTCGCCTTTGACGTATTTTTCGTTTAATGATGCACCAAATGTTCTCTATAGGTGAAAGATCTGGACTGCAGGCACCAATTCAGCACCTTCTGCTGCCAGGATCGAACTGCACTAGTCCAATCTCAAAATGACAAATGACCGAACAAGCACCTGAGTGGCCTGTGCAGAGAGAAACTAATCCTTCTGATGTTGTAATGAAGAAATCTTCATGAGCATGTCAGATTGGCGATGTGAGAGGAGAAGGACAGGTGATTGGCCATGGTTATGCCGAGCCTGTGTGCAGTGACAGAGGGTGAGATCTGAGAGTTGTGCAGGGAGATCAGAGGATCCTGATGTGGGGATGAATCACCACCGTGGGATTAAATTTCAGCTGATGATCTGCCATCCACGATGAGATGTCTGCCAGGCATGCTGAGATCTGAGCAGAAACATGAGTGTACGAGGGAGGGATGGAGAGGATGAGTCGAGTGTCATCTGCACCGCAGCGGTATGAGACGATATGACCTCACAGAGAGATGGAGTATAGAGGGAGAACAGAAGAGGACCGAGTACTGAGCCTTATGTCTACTGAAATGATAACATATTAGAGTGAGTGCATTAATTAAATATAATTACATGCGATTTGCAGCTACACTACTGTCCGAGCTGCTGTTATAGAAAATAGAAAACACCTTCTGACCAATCACAATCCAGAATTCAACAGCAGTGCGGTGTAATTGTATAGCTACTTATGTATACATGTAGGATAGACACATTATTTGAGTGAGTAACACACAGACGAGTGTTATAACATCATAAAATATAACAGCCAATCAAGTTCAAGTATGCAAATGAAGTTCATGTGACTTAAGGTTTAGGGGTGGAGCATGTAGGGTTACGGACATTTCTGTGCGTTTCTGTGAATCAAAAGGAAGAAACTTTATGAAGAGTGAATGAAGTTTGTGTGACATTAACAGTTTATTTTAAGGTTTGTTACGTCTCACCTGTCACAGTCACTTCAACTCTCTCAGCAGAGCTGCTCAGGACGGTTACATAATGTGTGCTGTTGCCATCTATTTCTAACACACACGCACACACACACACACACACACACACACACACACACACACACAGAGTCAGATCTTTGGCACAGTGTTGTGAATTTGTCCCTGTGTGCTGAAGTTAGTCTCATTCTCTGACATTTATAGTTAAAGTCACCTTTACAAGATGTTTATAGAAGAAGAGTGTTTTTTCACCCTGTACGTGCACACGTGAATGACGAGGGTTACATTTTCTCACTGGTGTTAATTGTTGTAATTTTTTCCCCACAACAAGTCCTTTTTCTAAAAACTAGGCCTCCCTGCTAACAAACGCTGCTTTGTGTTCAGGAAGCTTAAGCGCTGCCAGGACTCGGCCCGAATCCTTCATGTTTTATTCCCTTCACTGTCTCAGCTCTGACTTGTGCTGCATTAAAACTCAATCAACTTGTAGTAAATATTGCTCCTGTAACACAGATCATGTTTTATTTCCTGAATAAATGATTTGGTTGAGGTTTAAAACTCAATCCTGCTTAATGTCTGAAATCTTCGCAGTCAGTCTAAAAGATGAAGCCCAGACTTCTGTCTGCAGTGCTCAGGGTGCAGGAGTGTCACGAGGTGGTGGAAGAACTTTATTACCAATCAAACCTTCAGCTGAGCGGACGTTAAAACCTGGAAGGTGACCAGGAAATAAACCCCCTAGAACTATAACTAGGAAATAGAAAAACCTCACAAAGAACAGATATTATAAACAGATATTATATTAATCTACAGACACATAATCAGTTTGTATTTTCTGATGCTGATACTGAAACCTTGAGTACTAGTCAATACTGATACCCATCCAATATTGTTTCCCTCATTAGCTTTAGCATCATAGCTTTGCGTTTACATCAGACCTGTCTCACGCCAAACCTGTCTCACACCTGTCTCAGGTGAGCCACTTCATCTGGAGAAAAGGGACTCTGGCTAGGTCAGTGCAGCAGATCCATTCATCATGCAAATGTCTCTCTCTCTCCTTCTCTCTCTCTCTCTTTCTCACACACACACACACACACCTGTGCCCAACAAGTCATTCCTCCAAAAATATCCACATAAAGTCTCTGGCACATGTTCTGGCTGAAAACCAAACCCAAAACCGCACGGACTGAAGCTCAGTGTCCACCTTTAAAGTGTTCCCTGTAAGTCTGAGGGCTTCGGGCTGCCCCGCTCTCTAATCCTCCAGCGCATGAGGGCTTTCTCGCGGGCATTCTGAGCCCTTTATGCACACTTTCTGTAAGTCGGCACTTCTACAGGCTTTGGCTGAGGGAATTGTAGCGTTGTGTCATGAATCACGGAGTTACCAGGGTACGATTTCATCAGTCGCTTCTTTTCAATTTTGCTTTTGTTTCTGGAGATAAAAAGGAAGAACAGGGGGTTCTGTGGGTTTCTGTTCATTCGATGAATCCTAACGTCGTAGACTAAAACTGCAGTGCACTGGTGTATGCCGCAGAAGCTCAGGCTTTAATTTGATCTGATCTGATTAAACGTCTCTTTTTTGTGTGTTGTTTGTGATGTGTGTAAAGAGATCAGTCCGACTTGACACATCAGGTTTCAGATCATAATAACTCAACCTCATAAAAGAGCTTTTCCATTTTATTTGTAAATATATTTTTATGAACAAAAAGAAAATATATATATATATATATAATATACATTTTGACTTGCTATTATTTACACTGTTTACATTGCTGTGAAAATGTACAGCGTGTGCTTCTGATGGAACTTGGTTCTGTCCAGAGTGTGTGTTCATGTACATACATTCATTAGCGAGTAGAAACCAAATCATCATCATCATCATCATCATCATATCAGCAATGTTTTATATCGATCAGGAGGAATGCAGAAGTTTTAGCCCCCTGTCTGATCTCTACTATGTGTTTGACACTATGTACTCTGGACATTCAAAACCAAAAACTGGTCCAAGCAGAAGCCTAGGGTACTTCAGGTTCTAGCTCGTTTTCCAGCAATTTGTGTCATAATTTCACTCTACAGTTTACACAATTCCTCTAACGTGACCCATGTGCTTAGATTGACCTGCTTATTCTTATGTGATTTTTCTGGGAAGAAGCAAATTTGTCCTCCAAACTGCTCCCTCTGCAGAGCTCTGAGTTAGCTCCAACCCCAAGTACTGTTACCAAGGATCCACTTCCTGGTAGAACCCTTTTAACCATCTAAAAAGTCTGCTTTTCTAAGAATGTACATGCTGGTGCTGATCCAAAAACTTACAAGTGGAAGCTGTGGTGCTGAGTCGGTGGTCGGAAACACAAAAGAAGTTCTGCTACTGCGTGCTGTGAAGTTCCTGAGCTGTGTGTCGGTGCTGTAACTTGTTAAACAGGTGCTTGGATGTCCCTCTGTGTGTGTGTGTGTGTGTGTGTGTGTGTGTGTGTGTGTGTAAGCTGGTGAAAGTTCCAGCTGTTATATTCAGTCTGCACTTACACACATTTCTGTTCTAAGTCTTCTAAAGAGTCCAGGGTTTATCTTTGGCACAGAGACACCATGAAACGTTCCACATTCTCAATAATAATTCGGTGTTCAGTAAAGTTCTCCGTTAGCAGCATGTCACACAGCAGGCGAGTACCGAGACCCCCAGCGTGCCGTATCGTATCGTTAGTCCAGCTGTGACCGTGACCGGAGTTCCCACTGAGAACGTCCTCTATGAACCCTGCAGGTGTGTCCGAGACCTCGTTCCCAACACAGCTCTGAAGAAGAACCAGAACCCAGCCCTGAGCTCCAGCACAGCAGAACCTTACAGTTCTGTACAGTTCCAGTTCTCATTATGGCATAACCAAAGAACCGCCGGCTCTCAGGATGATGCGGAACTGGAGTTCATTAGATTAGATTAGATCTCTGAGTGCAGGGACGCTGAGATGCTAAGCACCAAATCACATGAGTAAAGTGCATCACCAGCATCACACACACACACACACACACACATACACACACACACACACACACACACACACACACACACTGATCAGTGTGTAAAAATAAGAGCTGGAAAAGTTCCACATTGGCCCTGATTAAGAAGGTTAACCTGTGATAAAGGCTCTGTCACATTTTCACAAAGACAAGCAAAAACAGAACACATGAAGAAAAAGAACGGAAATCAAGGAATACTTGAAAATTTGAAAATAAAAAGAAAAAATTTAACTAAAAATAAAGGTTAATACTGATGAGAGAGCGAGCTGCTTCACATTTTAGCTGTGACTCCTGCACGCGTTTGACTGTTTTTAACTTCACAGTTTTCAAGCAACAGAACATGAACAGCACTTTTCCACCAAACAGCTCGACTCGGATAATTACCCACAATCCCACAGCGCAGCGTTCTTCCCTGTTAATGAGTCATACTGCCACTGAGGATGTGTGCTGAATGTGGGCGGAGCTAATGATCTGAGCTCTCTGATTGGTCAGTATTGTAGTGTACAGCTCTTCAGCAGTGTAGCGAGCGTCTCACATCCGTTATCTCTCCTTTATACTCTTATATATCTGCAAGACTTATCATCAAACGTGATGTTTTTGATGATTTTATTGTTTTAATTTGACGGCAATGCTTTCTTCTTGCTGATATTTAGCACAATTTTTACTTTTTTACCCCGTGATTCACATCAGATCTGCTAAAATCAGAATGCTGTTCACTGCATCCACTCTCTACATGGTATACAGCATCATGTTCTTGTGAAGATCTTTACAGAGGACACTGTTTGTGTGTATGTGTGCATGTGTGTTGTATTTTAATGTTGTCTGATAAAAGTTAACAAAAGTCAAACTATACTATGCTGCATTTTTGCTAATGGTTAAAGTATTGGTACCATGAGTCATCTCAAGTATGTTTTTTGTTGTTGTTACAGATGACTCGTGTATCAATGCGCACATTTGTGACGTTGCTGAGGACAGACGTGTTCACGTTACAGTTAGATACAGATCACCTGTAATTATGAATGTGAACCATCAAGACAGGCAACAAATCCAATCTGAGCAAAAAATCTGAATTGAACAATGAGGCTTGTAATGTGGACGTTTCCTAGGTGTCTATCTCACACCTTTCCTGAGATGCTCCTCCCACTTTCACAGGTACAGGAGTACTGATGCGAACCTGCTGTCTGGTGTTAAAGCCCTGTTAGCTCCATGTAACTTATATCCTAACAGTCATCACAGTCCTGATTATGCTCATTAACTCAGATGAACTTGTGTTTTTGGTGTTGCTGAATTACAGCGTGGAAAATGTTAGCATACGTTACAATGATCAGGAGTCACATCTCTGAGTAATAAAATACTTTCCATAAACGGTCACATGACATTCGGTGATAAACTGTGAACAGAAAAGTGACAAATTATTTAAATAAAAAATTCTACAAATATCGTCTCTACGGGGGCAACGATAAAGATCTGTCAAGTAACACGCTTCAGTTCATCACCAATAAATATCACAGCACCGCCACTGAGAACGTCTCTCTCTCTCTGTGTGTGTGTATGTGTGTGTGTGTGTGTGTGTGTGTGTGTGTGTGAGACACAGAGTTATGTAAGGTCAGTGTGTAGAGCGTGTCGTCCTGCTGTTTCGTGGAAAGCGGTGGACTTTGACGTGTTTGGACAGGTGATCACTGCGGGCAAATTTCTTCTCACAGACATGACACTGATACGGTTTCACTCCGGAGTGTGAGCGTCTGTGACGGGACAACTCGTCTGACCTCGAGAACCTGTCAGGGTAACACACACACACACACACACACACAGAGCCCACCTGCTCATCACACACTCAGAGCTGA
>JAQMYM010000015.1:63120-74635 GCA_030014255.1 Parauchenoglanis ngamensis | reverse complement strand
TATAAATTCATATTTTTATGATTTTATAGATTTCTGCACAGCTGCTTTGTGACAATGTCCTCTGTTAAAAGTAAGTTGAGTGTGTTTGTGAGTGCATATCTGTGTGTGTGTAACTGCGTGTTCATCAACATACAGATGGTATATTCTGTGCAAGAAAAATAAATAAAAGAAACACAATCAAAATGCTTTTCATTGCTAAAAGAATGGAATTATAAAGCGGGTGAATTTTAACTCGTCTGTACTCAGCAGTTCAAGCGACTCTTGTAGAGACACGCTTCAGTTTAACTGGTGTTTAAATTCACAGTTCTGCACCAGAGTGACTGACGACGCTTTAGGTTTTACTGCGTTGCTGTGATTGATCATTGATCATACCATCGTGTGTGAAGGAAACCTGAAGCCCAGGGGAAACTCACTGCTGTTCATTTATACTCAATGTTCAGGAGAAGTGTGTATGAAATAAAGACACCGGTCTGAGAAACTAACACACTCAATTCTGTTTACACCGAGTTTTACACACAGCGCTTTAAATCGCGAGCTGTTTTAAAGCGGACTACACTTTCAGAAAGCAGTTTCAGAGCACGAGCTCATCTACAGGAGATGGAAAGTTCCGGCTGCGAGGAGGGAACATTTATCTTTTAGCCTTTTGTTGTTCACACTTCAGATGTATTTTGACCAGTGTTAGTCTGATTTAAACGATATTAATCTGATTTTGATTAAGACCTGCAGAAGAAACGTCACAAGGTGTCATTACTACCTTTTCGGGTATGCAACCCCACATGCCTCCCGGCCAACCAATCAGCACTCACCTGCTGATGTTCTGCTGATTTCTGTGCAAAAAGCCCGTCTGCATTTCTGTGTGCCATGCTTACCCATAATCCTCCTCTCTGCATCACAACCCAAACACACACATGCATGTATGTTTGTTAAATGTATAAACAAAACTTTAGCTTGGTTTAGTTTATGCTTTTTGTGGTTTACTTTATTAGTTTTGTTTAGTTATGTTAGTTTCTTTAATTAGGATTAGTTTATGTTAGTTTAGTTTGTTAGTTTAGATTTGAGATTTTCTCATCATTGAAATAAACGTGTGAAACTGAAATATTTTCTGTTCTGTACAGATGGGTTTCGTTCTTGACGTCCTGCCGTAGAACCCAAACTCAGCACGGTAAGAACCTTTGACTTTTTTATTATCCAATTTCTGCACCTAGCAGGTAAAATGCTGTCTCACTGACCAGCAGGTTATGGGTTTACATCCCCGCACTGACAGAGGATCAGCACTACTGACCAAAATGTTATTTGTTTATTTTTTCATTTGTTTGTTTTTACTTTGTGTTTTTAATGCACCCTTATTGATTTGCCTTAAGTGTGTGATGTCATAAGTGCGCACTTACAGCACGAGTGTGTAGTAACGATCACGCTCAATCTCCGTGCTTAGAGTCATTAATGACCAGAGGCTTGAGTTCAAATCCCATCAGTGCTGCTGAGGCCTTTATTGATAGAAAAATAGAATTCAATCTATCTAGTAGGGTTGTAAACAAATAAAAATTTAGTATTCTGATTGAACAATTTAATCTTTTTGGGTTAAAACCTTCATCCTCTTTCCCTCTTTTTTTTGGTGCTTCTGTAATAAATCTTTGAAACTGATGTTCATTTTATACTGTACATGTGTAATTTTAGCGAAGTGCAACACACTGGTTTTATTCCATGTTAGTGAACTCAATGCATTATTTTACTGTGAAAACACGTGTTGCACAGACATTGTACGTGTCGAGAGCGCTGGGGAAGTGGGCGGAGCTCCAGGTGGTCTCAGTTAATATCAGGGAGTTTAAAACTCCTGTGCAGCTCGTTCCAGACTCATGTGTAGACTGATTTATATCCAGTTTTACTGGGAAAAAAAACACTGGTTACCATTAGCATGATAATTTAATCTAAACTAATCTAATCTAATATAATATAATATAATATAATATAATATAATATAATCAGTGATCAACATTACTGGATATCGTGGCAGTGTAGTATTGTGTAGGGACGTAACTTCACCACACAAGCCTATGTGACATTCTCAGTTGTGTGCCTTCCCCACACATACACACACACACACACACACACACACACACACACACACACACATTTGTACAAACGCATGTACTGTGAAATATATAAATGCTGAGTTTTTAATTTTCCCAATTAAAACATAAAAACAATAGAAGTCCCTATGCTGCATGCCCGACCTCTGACCTTTGACTTCATTGCTTTTAACAGCATGAACACTTTCTGACACACCATAGTGTCCTTGTACACAGAGCAGTCAGACATGACATTAAACCACTTCATACAGAAACCTGTGTCGTACTCCATCTTGGAGTTGTGATCAGGTGACAGTCACACAGCAGCGTCTTCCCTTTCTGACACTGCTGTGTGAAAAACAGCCAGTTCAGAGTGTTAGTGGTGGACACCAGTTTTAGTGTGAAAGTAAAAGCAAGACCAATGAGAGACAATTTCACATTTCTGTCTGTGTAAGTGTGACTCAACCTGAGATACAAAAAAACAACAAATAAAGAAAGAAAGAAACGTAAAAACGTACACAGTGGAATTGTAATACAAACACACACACACAGGCACACACACACATAGGATCAGGTTGATGCACTGGATCGATGGCTAGACAAACATAATGGCGGTGGTGATGATGTCATTATTGAGGGTTGTGTTTCATTCGGCTCTTTTGTGCGACTGAAACTGAATCGTCTTCATGAGCTGCGTTTACAGTGTCACCTTTTTTTTGAGCTGTGTTCCAGATGACACACTGAACCCCTGAACACAATGTAGCCAAACTTGTTTTGATTTGTCATGATGGAAAGTGCATAAAAATGAGACTTTAAAGATCCATGTGTGAAAGAGGAATTTATAAACTCATAATTCTCATGTCTGCGTGTGTGTGTGTGTGTGTGTGTGTGTGTGTGTGTGTGTGTGTGTGGTTTTGTCTAAAATTCAGAATCAGCTATTTTAGAGTCTGGCATTTATATTTGTCTGACACGTGGTTCACGTCTGAGTCATGCAGTTCCTTATCCAAATGGAGGGTTATGGCTCAGATCTGCCATACATCTGGCACCGCCCACTTTCCCTTTAACACGCAGTCTACACGCAGTGGAAAGAATTATGGCACGTGAACTAATCACAAGATCCATTTCCCAATTGTTGTTGGAATATATTGATGTGTATACCATACTGCTACAGAATCCTCTGTTCTGATTGGTGTTGATTAATTCTCTATAACAGCAGCTCGGACAGTAGCGCAGGTTTATATTAATGCGCTCGCTCTACAACCCAGATTCCCAAAAAGTTGCAATGATTTGCAATCCCTGTTTGACCTATATTCAATTGAATACAATCCAAAGACAAAATATTTACTGTTCAAACTGATCAATTTTATTGTTTTTTGAATAAATATACACTCATTCCAAATTTGATGCTTGCGTCACATTCCAAAGAAGTTGTGACCGGGGCAACAAACAACTGGGGAAGTGAAACACTCAAAAAACACCTGCTTGGGACATTCCTTGGGACATGGATGTCGTGTCCTCTGGGTTAAAGATTTGTGATTATGTGGGGGTGTGTTAGTGTCCATGGCAGGGGTAACTTGCACATGTGTGATGGTGTGGGGGTGTGTTAGTGTCCTTGGCAGGGGTAACTTGCACATGTGTGATTATGTGGGGGTGTGTTAGTGTCCATGGCAGGGGTAACTTGCACATACGCTGCCGTCCAGTTGAGGTTTTTTTCAGGGACGCTCCTGTTTATTCCAGCAAGACAACGCCGAGCTACATTCTGCACGTGTCTCATGCATACAGCAGCATGGCTTCATAGTAAAAGAGTGCAGGCACTAGACTGGTCTCCCTGCAGTCCAGACCTGTGTGTGGTGCATTATGAAGCACAATATATGACAGCGGAGACCCCGGACTCCTGAGCAACTGAAGGTGTACATCAAGAAAGAATGGGAAAGAACAGCGGACGTTCCACATAAACTGATTAAGAACGATATGGTAAAGATTTCTGTAAAGAGACATTTATTTAAAGGTGCATTATTCTATATTTTTCATGTAAAATTTACTTTAGATAGGCCAGTCATTCATTTTAGTAATTTTATAGACACGCCCCCAACACCCCTTCACATCCTCATAAATCACCATGAGGAGAAGTAGCATGTTTATGAAGTTGTATCTTGACTTTCAGTCATGACAGTCCATGCTAATGCTAACTCGAGTTGAACCACAGTACGTTTTAGAGGTGGAGCTTTGTGTACATGGATGGAAATGAGAGCAGGCTTGATTAATTAAAATAATTATTTAAATCTTATTCACTCCACCCATCCTTCAGAGTCCTGTTTTTCACAAATCTTACCTAATGCACCTTTAACATTTATAGAAGGAATCTCCAGTGTCAGCGCTTTAATTTTTCCGACATCTTCAGGACAGAGGAGTTGACCATTCTCTGTGATTTCTCAGTAACGTGATGTAACAAGCTGCGTTATTTTCAACTTCTAGAGAAAGAGTAAAGCGAGGCTGGTGAGGGAACGTCTGTCTCTAGCTGCTGCGCCATAAGTGAGGACAGGAACTAACTTGTTAAATGTAACTATAAGCAAATAAAAAGTTTGATGTGTCGTTCTTTAAAAAATAAAAAATTGTAACTGTTGTTAAGTTTTTGTGTGGTAAGAGGAATAATACACTCTTGGAGACATGCTGTTAGAGGAAAATAATCAACTTCTCTCTCACCGCTCTTGCACAAATAAACAGCAGTCAGGATTTCCCCTACTAAATGGACACACTGTTCAGACAAATAAAGACTGCACGCACACACACACATATACACACGGTTCAGGACTTGCAGTGCCATTTTGACATTTTCAGAGCGTTGAGGTTTTACTTCAAATGTGGGTCACATAGCACTTCCGATAAAGAGTGTGTGTGTGTCTGAGCCTCGCCATTTACTGTAGAGGGAACAAGAGATGTAAAGAAAGATTAAATGAAGTGAGAAAGACAGTGAGGGCGAGAGAGTGAGACAGGCAGAGGGTGAGACATAGGGTGGATGCGTGTGTGGTTTTAGGGTCTATAATTGGAGATCCTGTCTTACACAAGGTCAGTATAGCAACAGCAAGAAACGAGAGAGAGCGAGAGAGAGACAGACAGACTGAAGGAGACAGAGGAGAGGGGAGACAAAGAGGGAGAACAAGAGGCAGAGATAACGAGAAATGTGCACTCTCTAGGTTTTTCACACACACCCGCACATACAGTTGATTGGGTGTGTTACTTGTTAGTGGACAGAGTGGTACGGCCCTGCATGGTACAGTTGCTAATCTGAATCCTGAGCCATCGGTACTCGAGTTCCTGTGTCTGTTTCCCATCACAGATCAGTAGTGCGTGAAGTGGGCGGAGCCTGTGGAGAGTGAGGGGTGAAGTGTAGTGATGGTCATGATCCATTTAATACAGCTTCAAATTCTGCATCAGTGTAGGTGGAAAACACATCTCTAGACCCAAGACTAGCTCTGGAACCTGGACAGGGTTCTGTTGTGACCCCAGAGGGACCACAGCAGCTATGTTGCGTTCTTGTGTTCACTGTGCCCTTGGCTCATTGACTCTGCTTTTGCTAGGGACATTAAGCTGCTACAGTGCATTGTGGGATTGAGGAAATATGCTGGATTTTCTCCATCATGATTTTGGACTACAGTCACAAATTAGTGCACTATATAGGCCATAGGGTGAGTGTGAGTCTGGGTGCTGTTTTAAGAACACAGTCATTACTGCTTGTCCACTTCCCCTTGGTTCCCCTATCTGTCTTTCTATCTGTCTTTCTGTCTTTCACTTGCTCTGTCTTTCTCTCTCTTAATTCTTACTCTTTGTGTGTGTGTGTGTGTGTGTGTGTGTGTGTAGAAACACAGCTACAGAAATAGCTGCACGCTAGAACAGGAAATAGGGAGCGAGTCTAAAACAGGAAGAGTCTCTCTCTTTTTCTCTCTTTCTCTCTGTCTCTCTCTTTTTCTCATTGTTGTGTTTTTACAGACTTCTTCATCATACCCAGAGGGATTACCATGGTAACTAGCATGTATGGGATGGCCCAAAGCTGCCACAGTTCTAACTAGACAGAGAGAGAGAAAGACACAGAAATACAGAGAGACAGACAGAGAAAGAGAGAGATGAATGTGAAAGAGGATGTTGTCACTTACAAAAAAAACACTAATTATAGCTGTGAGAATGCAAGATCGAAGGAGGGAGAGAGACAGACTGAAAGAGAGACCGAGAGACAGATTAGGAGACAGAAATGTCTATTTCTGTACAGATTGTTTTGTCCGTAATCAGTGGAGTTTCCTCTGTCGGACGGGAAACCAAACAATCCTGAGTCAAGCCATGGCCTTCTCCAGGGAAACAACTCTGTGTGTGTGTGTGTGTGTGTGTGTGTGGGTGTGTGTGTGTGTGTGAGAGAGAGGGAGACAGAGGCTTAAAAAGGCTGAGGTCTCCTCTGTTGTTGATTAAGTCTGTGTGCTTTTCCTCTTGGGCACCAAAATTTATTTACAGTTATCAGGGTGTGAGGAGTAATAACTGAGAGCGAGAGAGACTTTTCTGACTTTTCATGATCCTTTAGTTTACAAAAGTCATAAGTGAATAAATAAATAAATATGTAAAAAAGAGTTATAATAATGCACAGTACAAATAGGTTAGTGTGGAGATTATACCGGTGCAGATCTCATGTAAAACAAAGTTCTTCTTCCACAACGGAGCATAAGGCTTCTTCACAACACCAAACATTTCCAGATCACCTATACTCCTGTAAAAGTTCAAATCAATTATAACTCTGGATTTAACCGGTCTGAACAAAATGTTTGCAGGGTCACAGCCTGAGCCACTTTGCTTTTCTGCTCAGGTAGATAGCCATTGTGGCCTGGCCATGAGTAACGTTAATTAGCTGACACCTGAATCTGTGTTTACTTTACATACTTAAAACCAAAAATAAAAAACTTAACAGTAAGGACCACATCAAATATTCTTCAAAGGTTCTGCGACTGATAAAACAGTAGCTGTAACCTGGAGCAATGTATAAAAGCATGAAACTCAGTTTCCCTCTGTGAACAAAAAAGGACATTTTCATATGACTTCAGAGTTAAAAGTACAGATAAAAGAATTGACCAAGACTAAACGATATAAAATACTCCACTGGAGATCAGCCACTTTTTAGCCTAATGGTGGTTTGTATAATGCCCTCTGTTCAGGTCTACGATCAGCATTCCCACCCAGTACATTTCTCCATGGGGTGTCCACCCTCCCACTCAGATTTTCTTATTTAGAACTTTAACACAGGCTCTGTATAGCAGTTTACTCAATGCAGTTTGAAAGTCCATTCCTTTTCACCCCTACACTCCAGGAAAGGACCTTCACACCCATCCAGCGACGTTCACCTGAGGAAAGGGTTCTTCCTCTGCAGGACCAGCCGTGTCGTTTTTATAATCCATTAACTGCATTCACTCCTCCAATGTTAAGTTGGACCTCCAGCGATGCAAAAGCTTGTTGATAACACGCAGTCCTAGGTACAGGTAGTCCTAGGCACACTGCCAGGTCCTCTGCCCATGATAAGTCTGTCCGTGCAATCTCCACCAGGTGCCATAGTGTCATAATCCCTGAGGTGACGAGAGCCCAGGAAAGTGTGAGATCAGTCCCACCAGAGGTCTCTAGCCATCCTCTGTACACCAGTGGATCTTCCAACAGCCATTTAGGAAGATCATTTAATTTGCCGCTCCAGATTTTAAACAGTCCACGATAAAACTTGGGTAGCCCAGTAGTGTCCAGCCTTTTTGTACCCATTAAAAAAAAGTGTCGTCCACTCTTTGCCCATGTCCTCTGCCACCTGTATTGTACAGTCATTAAGGAAGCTCTCCTCCACCATCTGTGACCCTGCCCGCTCATTACTTTAAAGCTTTGAATAGAAGTTGACTGTCTGCTTGCAAATTTCAGTGGGCTTGAATAGGAGATCCCCTGATTCTGTTTGCGCAGCATGTCTGATTCTTTTCTGTTCATTCTTTTGTTCAAGATCAAGAAGAACTTTGAAGGAGCATCCATCTCGGTCATGTTTTTAAAGCTTGAGTGGACTAGTGTCCCTGTGCTGTAATGCCCAACAGGTCATTCATTGTGGCTTTTTTTCTTTTTGAGAGCTTCAGTATGCCCTCGAGCTCTTGTGGTGTCCAGATGCTTGAGTTCCACTATCTCAATCTCCAGCACTTTAAGCAATCTGATTATGTCTCTTGTGAAATTGAGAGTGTACTGTTGACAGAAAACCTTGATCTGTGCTTTAGTCACATTCCACCACTCCTGCAAAGAACTTAAATGTTTCTTTCTTAATTTAAAATTTAAATTAAGTTAAATTTAAATTAAAATTTAATTTCTTGATTCCAAAAGTAAATAAAAAAGCCTCTCTCAAATTAACATCTTTAAAAAGTACAGTGTTAAAATGCTCCTGGGTTTTACATGCCTTTTACCAATGATTCACTGTACCATGCTATGGTCAGAGATGCCTCCTGGAAGAGTAAAATTCTTCGTAAAATAAGTAAGCTGATGTTAAAATCAATTAAAACGATCTAGTCTTGCCAGGGAGAGCATGTTGTCTATAGCATGGCCCCATGTGTATTGCCTCTGTTTTATTTAAATTTAACCAGATATCGCATAATTTGTGGGCCTCCATCATCTCCAACAATAGCTTGCGGCAGGCCATGTCAGATTCTACATGGTTTCTATCTGACTCATTAGCTGTACAGTTAAAATCTCCACCCAGAATTAAAATATCATTAAATGTTTTTCTTGCACCATCCTAACATCAACATGCTTTACCAGCTCATATAGTTTAAGTCTCCTCCCATATTGTTTTGCTCCATTGATGTTCGCAACATGGATCTCACTCATTAAAAGAGAGCATAAGTAAAACAAACAGATAATGAAAACCGCTTTAGAGAAATAAAACACACCAGTCACTTTACACATCATCAGAGGTTTCATCAGAGATTTGTAAACAGTTTCTTAAAATGGTAGACTTCCACTTCAATGAAGGTCCCTGCTCTTCTCAAATGCTTAACATCATGGATAAATTGTTTACAGTCTGGGAAATATTCCTCAATAACAGAGTAAAGAACTTGCAAACGCTCATCTTGGGAACCATACTTAAAACTAGAATCAGACATTTCATCATTCATCATCTCACTCGCTTTCATCCACCTTCATATCTTTTCTTATTGGTCCCCTGTCTCTTACCTCACTTCTTTCTTTTGTTTGGCACTTTAAATGTGGACTTATCCTCCCTTGCTATGTCTCTCTTGTCCCCACCCGCGATATGTACTTGTACCCCGACTTGTACACCATAGGAGCCCTTCCTATTCTGGCTAGTCTGGTTCAGTTGAGCAAGGTTTTTCTGGGGTCAGTTTGGTCAAATTAGGCTTTTCCGTGGTTATTACAGCTCTAGTGGACACCTGAGCTGCAGGCTGAGATCAGGCCTCACTCTGCTCACGGTCTGGTGCAGCAGGCAGACACACTGCCGCCGCAGCGGGAGTGACCACAGCACGCCCAACTGCATCCAACCCTGGCCGCTCCGAAGCACCAGGGTCGTCTTGTCTCTCTGGACAGTTACTGACCAGAAGAACTGTCTTTCCACTTTTAAAACACTGCATGTCTGAGTCAGATGATACATAGATGATATATTCTGAGACCTCTACCCTGAATTTAAATACTAAATTCACTCCCTCGACATCCTCCTTAAGCACCATGAGCACCATAAGCACCACCTCCTTAAGCACCATATAAGACAGCAAGTGCCTAACCAGGTCAGACTTACAGCCTAGGGGAATCCTCTTAATGGGAGAGACCAGTCACCCATACCTCGACAGTTCCGTGGCTATTTCAGCGTCAGAAATAAAGGGAACGATGTTAGAGAGGATAATTTTTTTGAAGAGGAACGTAGGGGTGAAACCAGTATGAGCTCATCATTAATCACTACACCTGTCTGCACTAGCCTGCTTACTCGGTTGACATCATTCAGGAACACAACAATTGCACTGTCCATGCAGGAGGCAGAGACAATATTCTCATGTCCCACTACATCACCAACCGCTAACACACTCCTGTACACTCGCCTTGCACACAGTACGCACACCGTGCCAGCAAGTTAAACTCTGACACAACCATGCGTTGGGAGTGGCCATGCTCCTCAACAATACTGCTGTCACACGCGCACACACACACACACACACACACACACACGAGTACTCACTCACACCAAAGTCACAAAGTAAATCAACATGATTTTAGGAAAGCAAGAATTAAATACCAAAAAGCCAGCTGCTCTCACATGTTCTACACCCCACACTCGCACACCCGCATGCACACACACACACACACAGAGAGAGAGAGAGAGAGAGAGAGAGAGAGAGAGAGAACAGTCATCTCTTTAGTGTTCCTTAATCTTGGTGTGGTTTTAGGATCCACAGTACAGTTAATATTCCTCTAGTTACACACACATTTTAAGTGTGTGTGTGTGTGTGTGTGTGTGTGTGTGTGTGTGTGTGTGTGTGTGTGTGTGTGTGTGTGTGTGAGAGAGAGAGAGAGAGAGAGAGAGAGAGAGAGATGAATGTTTTATCACTGTTGTCTTTGGAAACAGAACATGAGAGGTTTTGGAAACTTGGGCAGAAATTTTATCCTCTGATCCATAATACATCACTGACCTGACCTCACACACACGTACACACACATACGCACACATACGCACACACACATACGCACACCTGCCTGGGGCTCCTCCATAGTGTTTGCTATAATACCTATGCAATGTGGGAAATGATGTCATCACACCACACCCTACAGAGGCTCCACCCACTGTTACAGGTACCATCGTATAATGCAAAACAGGAACTCGAGTACCGATAGTCCTGATTCAAATTAGGAACCAAGCCGTACCGTACCGGCGTGTGGAAAAGAGGCAGTGGACGGAAATATTGTGTTCATAAGTGCAGTAGCTCCCATTTCACTATTCACACTGATGTTTACACACACACACACACACACACACACACACACAGTGTCATGTACAATCACACACTCACACAGTGCAGTGTCACATACAGTTGCATACACACATGCAGTGTCACAAACAAACACACACAGTATCACATACAATCACATAAACACACACACATGCACATAGTCTCTCCCTCCCTCTCTCTCTCTGTCTCTCACTCACTCATACACCCACACACACACACACACACACACACACACCCACACACACATGTCCGGCCAGAGGGTTTTTCACATTCCTGATCTCTGGCTGTGCCTGAATGAGGGGTTCTTGGGTTTCTTTCTCAGGAGTGTCGAGTTTTCAAAAATGTTCCCCCTCCCTGTACCCCCTACCTTACACACGCACACAAACTCTCTCTCTCTCACCACACACACACATACACACACACACACACGCACAAACACACACACCCACA
>JAQMYM010000015.1:50072-61191 GCA_030014255.1 Parauchenoglanis ngamensis | reverse complement strand
ACACACACACACACACACACACACACACAATCACAGGTTACCATAGCTGTGAACTGGTTTATCTTGTTGGTCTGGTCAGCTTTCAGGAAATGGGAGTGTGACACGCAGCTGAACACACCATCATTCAGCACTGACTCAGTGTGTGTGTGTGTGTGTGTGTGTGTGTTTGTGTGTGTGTGTGTGTTTTACAATGTGTTTTTAGAAACTGAATTATAAAAAAAAATGGTGAGTTTCAAATACAAATTAAGGGAAAATTATTACAGCTACAGACACAAACACAAATTCCTTTGTGCATTCCACAGAACATCTGCTTGTCAAAAACTTGTGTGTGTGAGACATCTTACATTACAGAGTGCAGAGAAATACACCATTGTTTCTGTCTCTCTCACTCACACACACACACACACACACACACACACACACATACACACACACACACATATGCACGTATACAGTGTGTTCCAAAAGTCTGAATGCACAAATTAACACAAAGGTTTTCATTACAAATACAAAATAACTTGAGTGAAAAGTAGAACGGAGGAAATCTGTACGAGTCTCAGAGTTTCTTTAGCATTCGATTCGTCCCCTTCAGCTTTAATGACAGCGTGCACTCCAGCTGGCATGGACTCTACATGTTTGTGTAAAACCTGATGATCCATTTTAGATCGAATCCATCACAGTGTCGTCCGATCACATGCTTCAGCGGAAGGGATTAGACTCATGGAAAATTTGACCTTTTGTATGAAGCAGTGCTCAGTATTACATGTTTGCTTACATTTAAATAGTGACCTAGAAATAGTGCAGAATCTTAGATTAAATAGTCAAGATGTCACACATTTCCTTTTTTTCAAAATTTTAAAACCTTATTTATTTCCAATTTTAAATAATAAAACAAAAAACAGATTTTAATGTGGTCTCTGAGTTATGGACCTTACTGTACACACACACACACACACACCCATAAAACTCTAACTCCATAAGATTGCACTGTGTATGTGTGTGCAGGTAATTTGTTATTGTCAACTATACACACTTGTGGAAACATTGATGTCACACATGGATGAGTGTGTTACTGACAGACGGCCCTTTTCCCGGAGTTGTTCTACACTGGGTTCACCCACACACACACCCAATCACACACACCCACCCACACACACACACACACACACACACAAACACACACACACAGAGTGCTCTGTTTTTACATACATAATATTGGGGTGTGTGTGTGTGAATTGTATAATGCAAATAAGCTACATGCAGTATGCAAACCCTATGAAAATTAGACGTTTATATCACCAGGCAGGAAGAACACTTGGATTTTAGGTGTGCTCCTCATGCACACACTTTTACATTGTTGCACAGCTACTCTATTGCATTGTTACACTTCTAAACTGTTACAGCACTACAATATTACATTCTTACTCTGCTAAATTGTTGCATTTCTACACCGGTACGGCGCTACAATATTTTATTGTTGTAACGCTACATTGTTACATTGCTACACTGTAATTGTTCTGCAATATTAGAATGTTACACAGCTACACTGTTATACTGTTACATTACAATATTATATTGTTACACTCCTTCAGAGTTGTTGTTACAATGCTCCAATATTATATTGTTACAACATTATATTGTTATTTCAATGTGTAACCATTTCAGTGTTACACTGTTACCTTACACTGTCAGCCATGGTGTTGCACTGTTACACCACTACCCTGTCACCATGCTATAATATTATATTGTTACATTGATACACTGTTAGATTGTAATAGTGTAACAACATAATATTGTAACACCATAACAACAATATATATGTATTATATAACATATAATTATATTATAACAAGCAGTTATAATATAATATTGCAGAACTGTAGCAATGTTGCATTGTTACACTTTTATATTGCTATGGTGTTACACTGTTACACAACTACAATGTCACTGTTCTACAATATTATGTTGTTGTATTGATACAATGTTACATTGTTACAGTGCTACAATTTCATATTGTTACACTGCTATGTTATGGTGTTGCAACATTATATTGTTATAATATTACAATATTAGACTGTTACATTTTTGCACAGCTACGGTGTTGCACTTGTTACACTGTCACAGTGCTACAATGTTATATTGTTTTGATGCAACACTGTTGTAACTCTCTGTTACAAAGTTAGTGTTACCCTGCTATGCTGTTATCGGTTCTACTATATTTCATTGCTAAACTGCTACACTTTTATAATGTTACAGTGTTCCACTATTACTATATTACACTTTATTAAACACACCACATCAACTGTTTAGAAGGATTTCGCTTTCACTGTCTCACTCTCTCTCTCTGTCTGTCTTTATATCTCTCTCTCTGCAGAAGCGTGTGTGTGTGTGTTGAGTGCTGATGGATTTGCGTGTTGGTGAGCGTGTGATGCGCCCGGGTTCAGACACACTGCTGTCACCGCTGCTGCTCAGTCCATTTAACCCTCAACACTGTGCCCAGTACAACCAACAAGTCCGGGTAATCACACATGAGATGGTGGTGGTGGTGGTGGTGGTGATGATGATGATGATGATGATGAAGGTGATGAAAATGATTATTTTATTTGTGTTTCAGTTGAACATGCAGCAGCATCTGCGAGATCAAGAACAGACAAAACAGCAGCTACAGATGATACGGCACAAAGATAAGAGTCAGCAGAGTGAGCCTTCCTGTCACACACACACATATGCATACACATACACATATATATATATACACACACACACACACATTCTCTCTCTCTGAATAGGTCAGTGAGCATGTCCAAAAGGCATGTCTCCAAAAATAGCCCAGTGGATGTGTCTCTGAATAGCACAGTGTTTGTCTCTAAATAGCCCAGTGGGTGTGTCTCTAAATAGCCCACTGGGCGTGTCTCTGAATAGCCCAGTGGGCGTGTCTCTGAATAGCCCAGTGGGTGTGACTCTGAATAGCCCAGTGGGTGTGGGCTGGGCAGGGGGCGTGTCTCTGAATAAGCCAATAGGTGTGTGTCCGAATAGCCCAGTGGGTGTGACTCTGAATAGCCCAGTGGGTGTGGGCTGGACAGGGGGCGTGTCTCTGAATAGCACAGTGGGCGTGTCTCTAAATAGCGTAGTTGGCAGGTCTCTAAATAGCCCAGCCAGAGCGTCTCTGAATAGGCCAGTGGGCGTGTCTCTGAATAGGCTGGAGGGCGTGTCTCTGAATAGGCTGGAGGGCGTGTCTCTGAATAGGCCAGTAGGCGTGTCTCTGAATAGGCCAGTGGGCGTGTCTTTGAATAAGCTGGAGGGCGTGTCTCTGAATAGGCTAGAGGGCGTGTCTCTGAATAGGCTAGAGGGCGTGTCTCTGAATAGGCTAGAGGGCGTGTCTCTGAATAGGCCAGAGGGTTTGTATAAGCATGGGTCAGTAGGCATGTCTCTGTAAACAGCTAAGCAATATAAATGTGATTGGCTCGCTGTATTTATGTGATTGGTTGGCTGTATGATTGACAGGTGCCGTGGCCAGTTCAGTAGTGAAGAAAAAGTTGGCTGAAGTGATTCTGAAGAAGCAGAAGCAGGCAGCGCTGGAAAGGACGAGCTCAAACCCGCTTACCAACACACCTGTGGCCTACAGGTATACACACACACACACACACACACACACACATGCACGTACTAAAAGACCTCACAGCTATTTCATCTAGGTGTGTTTGAAAGGAAACCTGGTGCTATTGATGAGAAGTTGACAACAAGGTGTTTATACTCCAGCATGTTAAAGAACAGTTAAAGTAGATTTTTTTTATCAAGATTTAAAAACAGTTAACAGAGTTCAAGAGCATTCCTGATGTTCCCTAGGTGCCATTCCACTGTTCAGTAATAATGTAATAAAACATGTGAAATGTTCTAATTTCAATTTTCACAACGTCCAGAAAATCACAGTGTGTTAAACACTTTAAGGGTTTTTTGTTGTTCAAAATATTACAAGTTTAAAATAGGTAACCTGCTGATCTTACATAACCTGACCCCTGGTGGTTGGAGTGGGAACAACATTCAGAATCAATAAATATAAATATTAACAGTTTTTCAGAAGTGCTAAAACACATTTTCTTGAATCTTCCCTATTTGTTTCAAAACAGTACACACAAAACCCATAATTCAAGCTACATTCACAAAATCTTCGCAAAACGTGTTGCAGAATCAAACAGTCTCCTTACAACTATTATATCTTTACTCAAGCCTTCAACAGATTCCTCTGCTACATCATCACATGATGCATCCATTGAGTGGGGTAGATTTTCCTGGGTATAGGGGTTTCAGTCATATAGTTTCCAACACCATTCTGAGAAACAAATCCTCTATGGGGTCTAGGAAAGGAGAGTATAGTGGATGCAAACTTTTATAAAATGTTATATTGAATGGTTATTGATAAACCAGTCACACATTCGTGGACCACGGTAAAAATACATTGTCCAATAAAAACTAACATTTTCCAAATGACAACATGCACAGGATGCTCTTCCTGTTCACAATCCGCCTGCTTATGTCCAAGCAAAAAACATGCCGTAGACCATCCAAAAATGTCATGAGATGTTCATTGTTCTACAGCCCTAATGTAACGTGGCGATCGAGAAACCCACGGCTGCTGGTGGCTGCACAGAGGGTCACGTTGCCACCACTCTGGAACAGCATTTCTATAATGGCATGTTGACCAATTATGTTGTGATCTCTCTTTCTCATTTTTGTCATGAGGCCTCTCCATGGAATCCAGTTCAAACTTTCTCTAAATAGATTAGTTTAGGAGGTGCTACAGCCTGACAGACCTCATGTGTTACTGTATATGTTCTGCTTTACATACAGAACAATACAGCACACACAATACAACAGTGTAAGTTTGAACGTACACTTATTTGCACGGATTCCTTCAAAATGACTTTTGTGTTAAATCTGTGGTTGTATTTGAGCACATACGTGTCCTTCCATACGCATGTGGCCATCTTTTAATTCTAGAAAAAGGGATCATTTTGTGAGATGTGTCTATACTGTAATACTGAATTGGTAAGATTCCTGTAATACTGTACAATACAGATACAGTACAGCAGTTTCCTGTCCCCTTTCTACAGTGTTGGTAGAGCGATATACTGAGACATTCTGCTGTATGCTTGTACTGTACTAACTTTCCTGCATTGTTTTCTTCTTTGAATGTCCTGACGATGGAGGCCAATGAGAATCTG
Source organism: Parauchenoglanis ngamensis (assembly GCA_030014255.1). Classification (NCBI taxonomy): domain Eukaryota; kingdom Metazoa; phylum Chordata; class Actinopteri; order Siluriformes; family Auchenoglanididae; genus Parauchenoglanis; species Parauchenoglanis ngamensis. The sequence continues at coordinate 55,969 of JAQMYM010000015.1, read as the reverse complement.
TGTAAATTTGGTTGTGTCCTGCTTCCCTCATAGTCACTCCTCCTCCTCCTCTTCCTCCGCTCTCGTCCAACCACCATTGCCACACACACTCCTCTTCCTCTTCTATTGCTGCGCTCCACAATTCAACTCACACGTGCCACTTGCATTTGAACTGGCTTATATCCCGTTTACTGACTGGGTTCAACACATCACTGATTGGACACGTGTGTGAACATTCTTGAACAGTGGTGTGTTGATGATGACGACAACAATGTGTTAGTTGTGTTTAACCTTTGTGGCCTGTGTGTGCCATTCTGCATCAAGGTGTGCCACACTGCAAACAACACACTGTTGTGTGATTGAGAATCGGTTTAGAGTTTTGCAAAAAAGAGTGAATCAGATCCACAAATTGTGTCTAACCAGGTGAATACTGTTTAAGGTCTTGACAAAGGAGTGATTGATTCAGTAAGTGAGTTTTGGCAGTTTTGCTCTGTGAATAGGGTTTCGTGTTTCAGCTATTCAGAAAACTGTAAAATATAATGTATTAGATGTTTTAAACATTTCACCCCAGGCCATATTCCAGTGTAATTACTGCATTTTATCTACAGTATGTTTCTGCTACTCAGTTTCAGTCACAAACTGACAAAAAGATGCAAATTCTGCCTTGGGTTATGTTTAAGGTTAGAAACATAGAAAATATCAGAAAGATAAAGCTGCTTTGCATTGTCAGAGTTAGATTCCGATGTTTATGATGCTTACATTAGATACAGAGATTATTTCTGTCTCACAACACATTTTCTGAATTAATTGCTTTTGTCATAATGACTTTACCTTTAGGTTTATCTTTTTATTAATGATCTCTGTTTACTAGTTTTGATGGACAAGTTTCAGCATTTTGTGCAGTGCTATAGTAGTGTATGTGTGTGTGTGTGTGTGTGTGTGTTGTGTAGGGAGTTGGCTCCAGATCCCAACGTTCCTCTGCAGCCGCTGTTCTCGTCTCCACCACAGACACTCAGTGATGGAGCAGAAGATCCTCCACTACGGAGAGCAAGTATGTCCCACACACACACACACACACACACACACACAAAATACATTGACATAAGGTTTTATTGTTGTCGCCACATCAGATTATTTGTTAATCACTCTCAGGTGTGATTTTTGTGGACACGAGTGCAGCAGCTCCACCAACAGACTGTAATTAAAACACACACAGTGGTGCGAACGATTGTGTGAAAGAAGTAACACTGTTGCTGATTTCTGTCTTGCCAAGATTGTTGTAGTCATGTGATTACACAAAGGGACACGCCCCCTGGATCTGATCTCCATTTACTCTGATATTTTTCACACACAGCCTCTGAACCAAACCTGAAGATGAAGCTGAAGAAGCATCTACACACACGGAAGAGTCCACTAACACGGAAGCAGAGCGCCCCGCCCACCATCAAACCCCACAGACCTGACACGCTCGGTACACACACACACACACACACACTCACACATATACACGTATACACACGCAGACACTCTAATATAAATCCTGCCTGTCTCTCTCTCTCTCTCTCTCTCTCTTTGCCTGTCTCTCTTGTCATCTATTTGTCTCTCTCTCTTTTTCTGTCTGTCTGTCTTGCTGCCTATCTGTCTCTCAGACTCGTCTCCCAGCAGCAGTAGTACTCCTGTATCAGGCTGCAGTTCTCCTAATGACACACTGCCTACTGAGAATGGAGCGCTGCCCCCTACTGCCAGCCTGACACATGAGGTGAAAACACAAACACACGCACGCACACACACACACACACACACACACAAAAGTGCTTGTTAATATGCAACTGGTCCTTTGTGAGTGTTTTTGGGAAAATAGAGTGTGTAATTAAATGTTTTAAACAGAGACACGGGAGAAGGCTGACCCCTCTGACACCTAACACATACACACACACACACACACACACACACTCACACACACACGCAGAGGTGTTTTGTTACTCAGGGTGTGTGTTTCATTATGGATAAGACAGTTCATTTACTGCACCACATTCTAAATCACTCACATTTATAAATGGTGTGTCTGTGTGTGTGTATGTATATGTGCGTGTATGTGTGTGCGTGCGTGTGTGTGTGTGTGTGTGTGTGTGTGTAGGCTCAGAGGGTGTTACTCTCTGATGGATCCATAGCTCATTTCTCTGTACCGACTCCTTCCACCCTCCCCACCATCACGCTGGGACTTCCAGCTCATGCTAAGGTAATCCCTCCATCCTTCCATCTATTCACCCATAATCCCATCCCTTCATCTGTCTCTTTATCCATCTATATTTTCAACCTCAACACTTAACATAGCAAGGTAGTTAATTTCTCCAACTGTCTCATACTTCATCAATCCATTCATCTATTATTCTGCCTATCCATCTTTCCAATCTATTCCTCCCTCAATCTAGCCATTCCTCCATCTATTTAGTGTGTTTATTATCAGTTTACTATTAAAGCATGCAGTATTAATATTGCAGTTCCATAATGATTAAAGTTAAATGTTATGTTTAATGATGATGATGATAATGATGATGATGCAGGTGGAGGGGGAACTAGGTTCTCTGAAACTGGGTCGGGTTCCTCTGGTAGCATCTGGTTCTCCATTGTTGGTTCCTCTGGGTGTTGAGGAACAGAACCTGGTCCAGCCCGTCCTTATCCTGGAGCCATCTGGCCTCGTCCACACTCCACTGCTCACTGGTGAGTCTGCAGCCCGCACTGTAACCACACACACACACACACACACCCTGTAACACAGACATTGTAACACACACACTAACACAGTAACTGTAATGCACCCACTAATTCATGTCGTAACACAGACAATGTAACACACACTGTAAAAAAATCACACTTGAACACAGACAGTGTAACACGCACTCTAATACACACACTGCAACACATTGTAACACATACAGTGTGTGTTGTACATCTTGTACATTATTATATATTGTCTAAGATACACAGTAGCATATACACTGCAACACTTGTACACTGTAACACACACTGCAACACACACGGTAACACTTTGTAACCCTGTAGCCCACACTGGAACACACTGCTCACTCTAGTGCAAACACAAACCACACTGCACAGGTTCTTACTAACTAGCCACGTCATCTGCTGCGGAACATTACAACTGTGTGTGTGTGTGTGTGTTTGCACCTGCAGTTCCAGGTCTGGCTCCTGTTCCATTGCATGTCAGCGCGGCTCACAAACCACTGAGCCGCACACGGTCTGAGCCGCTGCCCCCTAGTCCTCGCGCCATACACACACACCTTCTGCAACAGCAACACAACACACAGCTACTGGAGAGACTGAAACAACAAACACATCTTGGCAAGGTATACACACACACACACATACACACACACACACACATACAATCACATAAATATTCACTAAAACATACTGTGTGTTATCTATTCAACATTCAGCTTTAACTGTGTGTGTGTGTGTGTGTGTGTGTGTGTGTGTGTGTGTGTGTGTGTTTTGCAGCTCATGTCGAAGTCGAGTGAGAAGCCACGTCTCTGTCAGATACCTTCTGAGGACATGGACTCTGAGGAGGTGGGAACTTCATCCAGCAATGCCAATAAGAGCAGGGTGGAGTCACAGAGGGAGGCAGAGACTCAGGATGAGCAGCTCAGCCTTCAGCAGACCCTCATTCTCAACCAGGTAGCGCACACACACACACACACACACACAAAACTTACAAAGAAGGTCACGTGGGTTTATATGCGTGCACATTTTCTGGTCATTAGTATGGCCATGCCGACCAGCACACAGTCTCTTAAACACCGGTCATTAGCATTTCTATTATTAGATCAAATTTTCTCTCAATAAATCGTCTGCAAGATTTCAGTGATGTTTGTGAACTGTAGAGGGCCGTTTGTCCGAGTGTAGAGCTGACTGTTCTCCAGCAGAGGGTGTGCTCTCACCACTCCACTGTTCCACTGTTCCATCTCACTAAACTCACAAGGGGGCACCAGAGTCCTTCCCCAGTCTTCCTTTAACCCTGTGCGTGTATGTGTGTGTGTGTGTGTGTGTGTGTGTGTGTGTGTGTGTGTGTGTGTAGTCACGTCTTTGGGAGACGCAGAAACAGCTGCAGCAGCTGCGCAGACACACGGCCCAAATGGCATTACCCATGATGCTCAGCGGCATGCACCGCCCACTCTCACGCACACAGTCCTCACCAGCCTCCACCTCACATACACTGCCTGACAAAACGCTGCCCATCGCCACGGCAACGGAGTCCAACCTCACCCAATCACGCTTTACAACAGGTAACACTGCTGACCAATCAGAAGGCTGCAGGTTTGATTTGAAAAAATGTTTAAATGATCGTTATATAAATTATTTAGTGTTTGAATACATTAGAGCATGTATGTGTGTGTGTGTGTGTGTGTGTGTGTGTGTGTGTGTAGGTTTGGTATATGATTCTCAGATGTTAAAGCACCAGTGTACATGTGGAGATAACAGCTCTCACCCTGAGCATGCTGGGAGAATTCAGAGCATCTGGTCTCGACTGCAGGAGCGTGGACTTAGAGCGCAGTGTGAGGTAGTGCACTAACTAACTCCACTATACCCTACACCCTACTGCCCCTAATTCACACTGCTGTCTTTTATTACAACCTGCTATTCTGTACTACACTCTGTTATTTCTTTCTATACTCTACTGCCTTTAGTACTCTCTACTGTACCCTGTTACACTCTACTGCACCATTCCATACTACTTCCTACTACACCCTACTTCCTTCTACTACACTGTACTACCTACAACAACATCTTACTACCCCTACTTCACTCTGCTTCCCTCTACTACACCGTATTGCCCTCTGCTACACCCTACTGCACTCTACTACTACACCCTGCTTCCCTTTACTACTCCCTAATACTCCACAATACACACTACTGTTCTTTACAACCTCTGCCACACCCTACAGTCTCATACTACCCCATATTACTCCCTACTGTTCTCTACTACAATCTACTGTACTCAACTACATCATACTGCCCTGTACTACTCCTTACTACACCCTGCTGCCCTCTACCACACACTAATATACTATACTATTACACCCTACTACCCTGTACTACCCCATACTACACACTACTGCCCTTTACTACCCCCTACTACACCCTACAGTCCTCCAGTACCCCTACAATACCCCACTTCCTGCTACAACCCCATTATTCCAACCACACCCTACTATTCTCTACTACCCTCTACTATCCTTTACTACATCCTACTTATCTCCTTTACTCCCAATACTCCCTACTGTCCTGTACTATGCCCAATTGTACTAAACTACCCTCTACTACACCCTACTGAACTATTCTTTTATTACTGCTTTCTACTGCACTCTACAGTACACAATCTGTGCATGTGTGTGTCTGTCTGTGTACGTGTAGAGTATTCGTGGTCGTAAGGCGACTCTGGAAGAGCTACAGTCAGTTCATACAGAGCGTCATGTTCTCCTGTACGGCACAAACCCACTGAATCGCCTCAAACTGGACAACCGCAACCTCACCGGTAATGAACACACATGCACATGCACATGCTCACACACACACACACACACACACACACACACACACACATACACACATACACACACACACACATTTACACACACACACATATACACACACATACATATAAACACACACATGCATACATACACACACATGCACATATACACACACATGCAGGTTGGTGGGCGGGTCAGTGTAACAGACAGAGGAGGGTTGGTGGGCAGGTCAGTGTATCAGACGGAGGGTTGGTGGGCGGGTCAGTGAATCAGACGGAGGAGGATCAGTGGGTGGGTCAGTGTATCAGATAGAGGAGGGTTGGTGGGCGGGTCAGTGTATCAGACGGAGGCGGGTTGGTGGGCGGG
>JAQMYM010000015.1:23466-44233 GCA_030014255.1 Parauchenoglanis ngamensis | reverse complement strand
AAATTATGCTGACTGTCACTTGCATCGACTATTTAGGAAAATCAGAGAAAAATATCATTTGCATAATAATTTGGAACACGGTGTATTGCCAAAGCATCACAGAAAAAATTAGATATTAGATAACATATTAGTAATCACACAGTGTCCGTAAAGAAAATTGTAGTGGAAATAAATGTGTGATCTTAAAATTAATGTGCTTATGCTGTTTCTGTGATCTTATGCATTTTTAACTTTGGAACAATTAATAGCTCTGAATGTCTGTACACTTGGTCTGTAGTTTTTAAAAAATGATTAAGTGCCTTTCTCTGAACAAGAGATGGCTACACTCAAGAACAGTGGACCGAGGTTTCTTGTTCTTCTTCTGATTGCTAACAGACTGAAACATTTTGTCCCTTACTTGGTCTTCGACAAAGGGGACAGTATCATACCAGTCGAAACCTGTTTGTCACATATATAAACCGCACCTTGTTGAGCACAGGGGGATTTTTGTTTTTCTTTCCTTTTTTCTGCTATCTTGAATGTATGCCTGTGGATCTTTCTTTTTGCTGATTAAAGGAGATTCTTAAAGGATCAACTCAGTGTCGTGGATCTCTAACAAATTCCCACCACAAAAATGTACATCTTTCTCTCTCTCATCACAGAAATGACCCTTTGAAAAATTGTGATCAGTTGGTATGTTGAAGAGAGCATTCCTTTTATAACACTGCACTTTTTCCAGTGATTACATCTAATTAAATAATTAACACACCACACTTTTTAACTGCTTCATATTAATTCCTGTAAAGTCCGCAGAACACAAAAGATTGAGCAGCTTACTAACAGGAACTAACCTCTGTGTCAGAAACATAACTGACTTTTACTAAGTACACACACTCGAGACTTCTTGAGCACATGATTAAATGAACGTTAAATTAAGTTTTACAAAGATTATAGATGGGTGAAAGATTATGCTATGTTTTTGGTAGATTTTGTCAGATTGAGTCCCTGTGAACGAGCCTTTTAATTCAGCACCGATAACGCACTAGAATAAGTGTATTAACCTGTGATTGGTGTTAATGGTGTTAACCATTGTCTGAAAACAAAAGAACATTTCATCTGACTTGAGAATTAAACCTCACTGTTAGGATTAAAAACTGGCAATTTGTTAATGGCCCATTACTTTGCTGCCAGAAGCTGTGTAACTTTTATTTGTATTTTTTCATCGTAATGCTAAATATTGCTGAACAAGAGTTTGTGAACATGGAGCTGTGTTTCATACAAGACACATTAAATGCACTGTAAAAAACAACCAAAAGTATGGCAGCGGAGTTGCCAGACTAAATCCATTTATTTACACTAAAAGTGTTTTCATAAATGATGGTTAAAAACTTATAAAATACAGTCATTTATGTTCACAGAAGGACAATTCATTCATTCAAAGCGAGATCAGTGTTTCAATCTTTTATTCCCTGGTATTTACATCGACATATATTAAGCAACATAGAACATAAACCATTTTGTATCAATCCACCCAGTTTTTCAACTGAGCTAAAGTATGAAAATAATGTTTTCAACTAAATTAAAGTCATAAATACTTAATATCTGGTTGCATAACCCTTGATCGCAATAACAGCATCAAGCCTACAACCTTTAGACTCCACCAGATTTCTTGTTTCCTCATTATGCCTTAATATGTTTTCTTTTAGCTAAATGTTTTAATTTTGCCCAAAACAACAGAACTCTGCTTTCAAAACTGACCTTCTGACATACCAAATGGATTTTGAAAAAAAAAATTATAATTGTACTTACAAATCGCAAACATTTTACGTTAAAACACAGCTTTTAACCTGCTTCCAAAACTCTCCCCCTGACATAACAGAAAATTCTCTGAGGCTGTGAGCAAAACAATGGTGGTGTTCATTTGCCATAACCATAACCAAGAGTCTTTGGGTTCCAGGGAACGTATGGTTGTAAAGCTGAAACTTAAAGGAATCTATGAAAGGGCACCACCAGGAGTGGAGCATGTGGCTTAAGCTGTTCTGTTCACTGCAGATGAATGAAAAAAACTCTTGAACAAAGGGCAAGACTTTGGGGAATTTTGACAGCCATCATGTGAAAATACGTTCGACTAAGATTTCATGCTGGTCAACCTGGTGAAATTCAACTCCTGCTACTTGGATCAGACCATATCCCTAAAGGTGCAGGTAATTTTGGACAACCAGCCATGTAATGAGGACCTTCCTGAGAGGCTCAGGAATTAGGGAATAGTATTAGGGATCAGTATTCAAGGCTCTCACAGGGAATGGAAAAGACATCACCTACCTGGAGGATGAGATAGCTTGTTTTGTGGTAGCTTGGATGGAAACGGTATGGATTTAAATACATTGTTAGGTGAAAATGTAGAAAGAACAGGTAAAGGGAGTCAGATGAAGCTCTGGGAAGAAAGTGACAGCCATTGTCCAAGACCCATGTACCGTTTCCAGTCAAATCATCCAAGTATACGACACTCATCCCTAAAAAGCACGAGGTGTGTCTTGCTGTAGGTTCTCTAGCATGGTCATGTCAGAACAACTGGGACATTAAAACAATAGGTATTACGTCTGTCCTGCCCAAAGGTGTACTGTCTCTCCACGCGGCCTTTGTGTTTGGAGTCTGCGAGTGACGCCACAGACATGTTGCTTAACAGCCATCGTTTTCCTTTTCCAACCTCAGTGTCGTCATAATAGAACCTGTCACAAACAGGAAAGAGAACAGCCCCTGGAAATTAAAATCCCTCTTCATATATTAACATTAAGATTAACATTAATAGCACAAAATAGATCTTTGTTGTAAAATGTCCAATAATCAAATGAAGCAAATACACACTTTAATGTAAAGAGAATGTGACCATCAGCCCTATTCTAAATCCTGTCTTTTATTTCTATGGAAATGTCTCTTTTATTTTTGTTCAGACACACTTTAGGTGTAATTGGGCCCAGCCAATCTTGAGTTATTAAGTTTCAAGTGCCGTGCAATAGTGATGGGCAGTATGCCAGTTTTCCCAGTACACTGGGTCAGATTTCTGGACCGGTACACAAGTTTTGGATACCAGCATATCATTATTACATTATAACAATGTCTTGATCAGATCCACAATGTTAAAACTATGGCGTGAGATTACTATCTTTTATACGAGGGCGCAGTTACAAGGTTAAACCAAGCAAAAACAGACAACGAGAGCCCAGAACTGTGTCTTTGAAAGGCAGCACAGCAGAGATAAGTGGGCCCGAAAAAAAAGTGTTGCAGTTTGCACAAATAAAAACATTGTTTACATTCTGCAACTATTACCTGCTTACTGAGTTCTTAATATATTGTAACATTTCATGGGATGAAAGCCTTCATTATATGCATGATAAAATGATGATAAAATGATTATTCTATTTACTCCTGACTGGAGAAAAAGGCACAAACCATTATAAAAGGCTAGTCATGCAAAAATTAATAAATAAACAAATACCATGACATACTGTGAAACCGTCATGTTTTTGGTCATGCCACACAGCACTAACTTGCACCAGGTATAACTCAATGGATTTTGAAAAGCTTTATAATTGAACTGTGCACATAGCAAACACTCACATAAAAACACAGCACTTAATGACTTCGTTCAGGTGAATGTTTTAATTTTGCCCCAAAAGGGCAGAACTCTGCTTTCAAAACTGACCCTTTTAAAAACTTTGATTAAATGAATAGATAATAACCAAACTGACATGCATTTCTGCTAATACTGATACTTACAGTCGTGTGCTCAACCACACCAGGTCTCTGAAGATGGCAAAGAATCACAACAGCCTCCGAGTAACAGAGGACAAGCTGCTCTTTCCTCCAGTTTGGCATATTTGGGGGTGTTGCACAAGGAGAAAATGTATATAACACACTTTGTACCTCAAAACACAGCAACTTTTAACACTGTTGCCTGCAAGCAGATTAACCAAATATATTAAAATATTACATATTATATTAATATTACATATTTTATATATATATATATATATATATAAATCATATATATAAAACATCCAGTGAACATTTTACAAAGTCACCATCACAGAAATATGTAGTTAGAAAAAAGAACAGTTGTGTGAATTAGAGAAATTCAATAAATCAAATTTTAATTGCAATTCCAATTCCCATGATTATGAAAAAATGATAGAGAAAAAAAAAGATATTTGTTTCATTAAAATGATGCCCTACTTTATCTGCACAGTGAATCTAGATCAGATGTTTTCAGCGGTGCACTTTTCTCCTCCCTAAATGCTGTTTGCAAATTCCCTTCAGCTCAGAAGTCAAAACGCGTTCAGGGTCAAAATGGCCTGTGCACAATGTTTCCACAGTTAAGAGTAATTGTGGAAAATAATGGTGGTGAATAATCATGATCTCACTATAGGTCAAAATAATTGTAATTATGATTTTTGCCATAATCGAGCAGCTCCAGTGTGAATGTATGAGTGCCCAGATTATTACATTTAATCTTTATAATTGGACGCTAATGAAGCTCACCGCCACTGAGTCTGCGGATTTCAATACATATACAGCAGCTCCTTGATGAGGTCAAAATGTCAAAATGACATGCTGCTTAATGAATATGGGTTTACTTTTCCAACCTCAGTGTCATTGGCCCATTGTGTAATAGGACCTGTCACAAACAACAAACATTTTACATTAAAACACAGTGTTTGTCTTCTTTTAGTTACATATTTTAATTTTGCCCAAAGCAGCAGAAATAAGTTATCAAAACTGATTGGTCTTATGTAACAAAACTATCCCACAGATCTGGCCTGCAGCTATGCTGAGGTAAACGAATTGGCTGCCTCAGTAGAAATTTCCAGAATAAAAGTTCACCTCAATTTGAGTTTTATTCTAAACAGGGCGTGCCTAGGGCCAGGTTATTGGGCTCAAGCCCTGAACCTGCTGGCTGTTGGTTACATTACACACACATGCACACACAGACACCCATTTTTGCCCACTAGTTTTTGTGTATGTTATCTGGTCTGTTTTATGCCATGAACTCTACAAAGAAGCAGATAGAGCATATGCATGTTGTACATACTGTTAAACAACTTGGATTCAACATGCTAGTCTTTATGTTTAGCATGTTGTTTTATATACTCTGCTGTTGTTTATGAATATGTCAGGTGACATATTACTGTATGATCTCATTAACACAAGATCTCAACACTGCACGGCTGTGTGGAATTTAGCAGTATTGAACATTTGTGTAGTTCACTGTACTTCAAGTTTATATGACCATCATAGATCTTTATTCTCTATTCTAGTCCTAATGGTAATTGTTTATGTTACCGGCACCAGACCTAGGGGAAATCTACACTGGCAGGCTAGGGAGCACTGTTTGGCCAGTACTGTGAACTGAAAAAGAGAGAGAGAGAAAGTTAGCATGTTGCCCAGGCTGCAGCGTATTTATTTCTCAGCTGCACAGGTGCTGAGCCTGTAGCCAAGCTCTCGCTACTGGATTTACAGCCCTAGATCACCATCTACTGCCTTGGAAGCGTATTACCTTAAGTTAAACAATATGTAAGATACGAGTTTGATTTTTAACGCTTAAGCAAAATTAAGGGGGTGGGTATTTATTTCAATAAAACTGAACATATAGCTTCTTTTCAACCTACTACACTTACCCTATAGTTTACTTTTAATACTAAGAAGTCTCTATGTTTTCATGGTGTGAGGCCATATTTGAAAAGCAATAAAACGTCTATGCCAGTCATTTACACTTATAATATTATAAAGGTGTGCATAGACTTTAATTTAGTTTAGTATACTGGTAGACTTAACAATAATAAATTAGTAGTATCAAATAGAGAAAAGCTTGTATGGATGAATTGATCCATATGAGCTTTCTCTAATTGATACCGCTAATTTATTATTGTATATTTGTCAAAGATGTATTTTTTTTAAAGAAGGGATATCACCAGGTCTCTTAATGGTACATAGTGGATGTGCATTTATGAAATAGTGTGGTTTTCAATAAAAAAAATAGAGCTAATGTTAATTATCAGTCACTTGAAATTGATATCTTTTTTGTAATAACATTAATAATCATTTTATTCCTAAAACGAGAACTAGCTTGTGACAAATTGATATGAAAAATGTAAGAGGTAATGGAGCATGACGGGGTGAGCAAATTGATAAAAAATATTTCAAGATTTTCAGTAATTTCTGAACTCTGGCTAATGGGCGGCAGATTAGTTTTTTATGCTCATGGCTTTTTAATGATCAGATTATGGTACCTACTGGGAATAACGGATCATAACCATAGAGTTAAACACACATCGCAAAAAGCCTTCACAAAATACCCGATGTGTTTTACCTTTTAAAAGTGATTTCCTTTTAAATGTAACGTGGTAAGTGGCATGCTGGCTGTTAGTGAAGAGGTAATGCAGTGAAATCAAAACTTGTATGTCCTGCCTACTGCTGTCGCATAGTAAGCATTTCATAACTAGCATGTTGCAAAAAAATTAATAAAAGGAACTCAAACTTGTACAAAATATTTGCTGCAAAGCCTGGTATGTTTGGATGATCACTAATTTTTATAACGTATTGCTACTATCCATTTTTCCCATCTGTCAGTATCTTTTGGGGGTCTACAGCATGCTTATTTAGAATGCTTCTGGGCTTGTCTATTAGCAGGGTTGGGAGGGTTATTTAAAAAATGTATTACGATATAGTGACTAATTACATGCTAAAAATGTAGTCAGTAACTTAATTTAATTACCCCCAAAATGACACTAATGTAACTGATGGCGTTCCGCTACTTATGGATTCCATCAATACCAAAAATGAGGATGATGATGGCATTTTCTCAGCTGGAAGAAGAAGTCGCACTGTACTGTGATGTGGTTCCCCTTTTCTGATTTAAAGACTAAATAATGGTGAAATTTCCACCCAGTGAACACATTTTTTCACCAGAGGCCATGGTAATGACTTGGTGACTGTAAGATTAGCTCTGATTTCACTCCAGACCAGAGCGGTGATGTGAGACTCGGGACCTGCTGTAATGTGGCACATGTGCATGTTTAATCTAATTGATTCTAATTGATATCTATCTAATTGATTCAAAAAGCTTCACTACTTGCTGTCTAACAAAACCTAGCAAAGCTGTTCTGAACAGTTCAAGCAGGAACATCACGCTTCTCCTCACCTTCCCACAAACCAGTGATAATATTACTCAAATTAAAACACAGGTTATGTCATGAGGCCAGCAGGGTAGTATACTGTAAAGAGTTTCCTACTGTAGAGAAAGTCCTACTGATGTTTCTGCTCCTCCATTTCACTCATGTGTTGTTATGAAGTGACACAGCATGTATGCAGAGTGTTTCATAACGCAGTTCAACTAATAATGAAATTAATGGTAATTAATTTTTATAAGCGATTTTTTTTATTTTGATGATTAGTTGTTGCAGCCCTTATGCATTTTAAAATTGTTATCCTGTAAAAAAAATCCCTGTATTTACTAAATTGATCTGTAATCAGATTACAGCTTTTTTTTTCTATAACTATATTATCTATATCATAACTATATGTATCCTAATTACATAACGCTGTTCCATGTATTCATGTATCCATGTGTTACTCCCCAAGCCTGATTACAGAGTAGATCCACTGTGGCGTGTCAACTGGCTAAACTGAAAAAAGAAATAGATAAACAAAAGCAAAAGTTTATTAGCAGCATGTCGCTGAATTTGGAGTAAAAAACCAGAGCAGGAAGTGGTTAGCGTCCAGGGCGGGGTTTAGCTGTTCGGAGGAATTGATCGTGTTCTGAACTAAACTTCGAATGTTTTGAACTCAGCTGGATGTCGGAGACACGGCGGTTGCTAACGCACCAAGCTCAAATCATTTCCAGCTTTGCTCCGGTGTGTGAGAATGAAACCTCCGGCGCGCACACACACACACACACACACACACACGTCATAGACTTGCCACCACATCATGCCTTTAATAAAGGTTTTTAGTATTTGTGATGAAAAGCTGCTCGGAGTTTGTTGGCTGAGATCCAGAAGACCAAACCGACCGCATGCTCACTGGGTGGGCCATTAAACCCCCCTACACGCAGACAGACAGGTCTAACTCTCTCACTGCCACTATTCACTATTTACTTCCTGTCTGTCTCTTACCGAGCTTTAATTAATGCTCTCTCGCCCTTTTTCTCTCTCTCTGCATCATTCCCTCCATCTCTCTCTCCGGCTCGCTGTTTCTCTGTGCTCCAGTCGATCTCGTTCTGGTCCTTGCAGGGGAGCGTGGGTAATTTTATTGGTCTGGAAGGAGGCAGGGCTGGTTGCCACGGTGAGGGCAGGGTGGTGAAGTGGAGGATTGTGGGTAATTAAGGTAAATGGCTCCCAGATGGCGGGCTGTCAGTGACGTGAGACGAATGACAAGCTCTAAACGAGAAGCAGACGCTGGCGGGGCTTTGAACTAACTGAGTGATGCCTCGACAGGAGAGAGAGACAGACAGAGAAAAAGAGAGAGAAAGTCTGTGTGTGAGTGTGTGTGTGTGTGTGTGTGTGTGTGAGAGAGAGAGAGAGAGAGAGAGAGAGAGAGAGAAAGAAAGACAGGGAGAGAGAGACAGACATAGAGAAAGAGAGGGCTAGAGACAGACAAACAGACTGTTTATTTTTGAAGATGAACTGAAATGAGTGGGACTCAATGGGAAGCTTTGCTTCTTCTGTGGTTCTGAAAACTTGAGTACTTCCTGTGGAGAAGAAATGATTTCCTGTACACTTCCTGTTGCACTGTTTATAAACAAGATTTGTGTGTGTTTGTAGGACGGTGGTGATGCCCATCGCCCAGGATTTCTCCCCGAATGTGGTGCTTGTCTCAGCGGGGTTTGATGCTGCTGAGGGACACTCGGCTCCATTAGGGGGATACAGAGTCACCGCCAAGTGTATGATCATCATCATCATCATCTCAAACACACAAATTAATACCTGTGTTTTACTGGCTATTAACTGTGTGTGTGTGTATGTGTGTGTGTGCAGGTTTTGGGTTCTTGACCCAGCAGCTGATGAAGTTAGCAGGAGGGCGTGTGGTTTTGGCCCTAGAGGGGGGTCACGACCTCACGGCCATCTGTGACGCGTCAGAGTCGTGTGTTAGTGCACTGCTGGGGCTGGAGGTCAGTTACAATGTCATGTAGCTGTTATAACCTGTTACAAACTGTTATAATGCACAGTAGACCTCTCAGATATTCATGTGCTGATTGGTGAGTCTCCAGTAGGAAAAAGTGTAAAATCATTTCAGCATGCTGTTATCTCTGTTTCTAATGTAGATATTATTCTAATATAGCATGTGAACTGACTTGTCTGTCTCTCTATCAGGAGTCTTTACCAGAGGAAATGCTGAATCAGAAACCCAACGCTAACGCCGTGCAGTCACTACAGAAAGTCCTGCACATACAGAGTCAGTCTGTCTCTCAGTCTGTCTCTCAGTCTGCCTCTCTGTCTGCCTCTCTGTCTGCCTCTCTGTCTGCCTCTCTGTCTGCCTCTCTGTCTGTCTCTCTGTCTGTCTCCTTATTTTTCGGTTGCTCTTGTTCCTGGTATATAATTTAATCCTTTACAATTGAGCCTAAAGCAAATTTGTGTCTTCTGGGCATCAATATAATACCCTGTCCGTCTCACTCTTGGTCTGTCTGTTTGTCTGTGCCTCTCAGGTGAGTACTGGCCGTGTGTCAGGGAGATGATGTTGTCAGTGGGTTCGTCATATGTCAGTGCTCAGAAGGGAGACACCGAGGAAACTGCTGCAGTGAAAGCTCTCGCCTCGCTCTCGGTCGGAGTCCTGAACAATATCAAGAGGTACAGAACATACGTCTCATATACTCGTTATAGATTTAGATTATACATCTTACTATATTATTATAGACACTGGGTATAAAAAAGTTTACACACCCCGGTTTTAATGACATGTTTTTGTGATGCAAAAATAAAACAAAGTAAAATCACTTTCACCTGTTTTGTGATACAACAACCAACCAACAACACTCAAGTGAAAAACAAATAGAAATGTTTTTTGGGGGAAATAAAAAGCATACAATAACCTGGTTGTATAAGTATACACACCCCTTAAACAATACTGCATTGAAGCACATTTTATTTGTAATACAGCGCTCTGGGTTTATGGGTAAGGGTCTACCAACTTAGCACATCTTCATTTGGTCATGGAACTTATTCCAGTCTTTCTTACAAAATTCTCCAGATCTTTTAAATAGTGAGCAGATCTGCTGCACACAGCCCTCTGCAAGTCATCCGCAGGTTTTCAATAGGATTTAGATCTGGGCTGTGACTGGTCATTAGCATGACAGAAGGTGAAATCTTTCTGCTGTGTAACAGAATCATGCTGGTTTTGTGCTAAGATGGAGTTGTCCATGATTCCCTTCATCTTACCTAGAGCCCCAGTTCCAGCTGAAGAGAAGCAGAACCATAGCATGATGCTGCCACCACTGTGCTTCACCAAACATATTTTTAGAAAGTTTCACCTTGGTCATTTTTGCCATTTTGCCACATTTGTGCGTGTGGTTTAGGTGAGCTTGGAAATTTTTTTTGAGACAGGTCTTCCATATTGCAACCCTACCCCATAGGCCAGACATGTGAAGAATACGAGAGATTTCTGTCTTATTGCAGGAAGTGAGCAGTCCTCGCCAGATGTTCCTACAGCTGCTTTAATGTTGCTGTAGGTCTCTCAGCAGCCTCCCTGATAAGCTTTCTTCTTGTCCTCGTGTCAGTTTTTGAGGGACGTCCTGTTCTTGGACGTTCCCTCTGCTGTTTGTTACCTGTCCTCAGTGAGCTGCGATGCATGCTTTGCAAGCTCTTTGGCTTCGGCTGTCAGATGAAACCAAGATGTTAAAATCTCCCAAAGAAACAGCTGCTCTTTATTTAGACTTAATCAGAATCACTTCACTGATGACAGGTGTATGATAATTACTTTTGAACATGAGGTTGAATGTGATTGGATAATTACGAGCACAGTCACATGACCCATTATAAAAGAGTATGCTTACTTATGCAATCAGGTTACTGTAAGCTTTTTCCTTTATTTCCTTCTAAAGCATTTCTATTTTTTTCCACAATTGTTTTTGGTTGCTGTATCACATTAAAACTGGACTGCAAATTGAACAGGCATGTGAGAGTTAATTCATAATATAAATCACACTGAGTTAAACTCCTGGTTATAGAAGTGCATTATGGGTATTCTGTAGGCTCAGTAGTTTGGATGCCAGCCTCCTGCAGTGCATTGTGTGATTTCATGAGTCCACATGATATTTAATGCACTGTGTAATGAACAGAATTTGTTTTCTGTACATAGTCACAGTATTTTTTTTTTCTTTGTATGACTTTCAGAGTTGCTGATGAACCAATGGAGGACTAGGACTCCATGTAAACCCAGCCTACTTTTTTCTTCTGAATAACTGTCCAATCATGGTGCAGTTCCACATCACATGACTGCGAGAGAGCTCAAACTCTCTCGCTGCCTTATGACCAGCAGTGCCTTCAATGGGAGGGGCTGTGGTGATGTCACTTCCTGTTTACTCCTGGGCTACTTCTCCTGTGTGAGTTTAGCGGCGCGGCTAAGCAAACAGTCCCCGCCGGACCCTGTGGATTCCAGAACTTTCTCTACATCCACTTCCGTCAGGTGAAGGACGAGTCTTAACGAGTCTCAAATTACTTTTATGCTTTTTTTTTTAAATTCCGTATTCCTCCATCACGTTTCAAGGAACGTTTCTGTTAGAGACGCAGGACTTAAGGAGGAAACACAACAAATCCTCCCTAAATACATACAAAAGACTTTTTTTTACTGTTTATCATTGAACTGAACTGTTACGGTCTCGATGATGTCACTTCCTCCAACATTAACCACTAAAGAAGATAAAGAAGGAGCTCGTGTTTATTCCTCGCTCTCGTTTTGCACTGTGCATTCCATAATGTGAACCGTGATGTTTATCTGCAAACTCTGGGAAAAGTTACATACAGTAACATTTATTACAATGAAGACAAGTTCACACACCACACACACACACACACACACACACACACACACAAACAAGGTGAGTGTTACAATGACCACTGTAATGACCAATCACCAAGCAGGAAGCAGCGTCTTGTCCATGTGCACACCGTTAGAACGTTATGTTAAAATCACACACCTGTGTTAACACTCCTGCTTTTACAGGAAGTGGAGAAACAGGAAGTGGGAGTATCTTTATGCTATAGGAACCATGTCATTTCTTGTTTCGCATGAAGCCTCTGTTCAGACCATGAACGATATTTACAATTCCTCATACAGCTTCAGTTCTCTGTGTTTTTTTAATGTTGCAGAAACTGAACTGTTGTACTGTTTATGAATTTGGATTCCCAAGACGCAAAGATGGGCATGACATCAGAGACTCGTGAGAATACTGGTGTGAAACGAGCAGTGTTGATGTCAGTGTGATTATTTTGCTAGTAATTCATGTCGTTCCCGTCAGTATGGCCGACATTACATATTAATATATGATATAAACTGGTATCCATTACACAAACTGAGCTTTGTGAAGGTTTACACGTAATGTTTATATATTCGCTAGCGTTGACATGACTTCACAGAACACGTGGTGAGACACCACAGCCTTTTTTTCCAGCCAGAAGTGTGTGTAAATTTACTGAAACTGCCTTACAAACTGGCCTTAAACTGTTTAAATGTGTATCATGTAAATTAGCATGAAGCTAGCAGCACTGTAATGTGTCTTCTGCTCTGCATTGTGGGACAGGTAGTGGTTTTTTAAAATGTTATATGCACCAAATGAAACAGACCAAATGATTTTATTACAATGATAAAAAAACAAAAACCACTAACAATCTCAAGGATTTAATGTTTTTCACTCCAAGAGGAATCACACACTTCCGGACCCGTGTGTTAGGGTCGAGTTTGTTAATGCGACCTGATTGGTCGGCTGATAACAAAAAGCACTTGATGTCACTTAAAGATTCCTAAAACAAAAAATGTTTTAATCCGCCTGTGTGCGCTTGGGTTCAGAGTAAAACATGCACCTCCTCTTCATCCTCCTCATCCTGCCTCACTGCCTTATAACAAACCACTGAGTTCATCAGTGTGTGTGTGTGGGTGTGTGTGTGTGTGTGTGTTGTGACGACTCTGGGTGTGTATTTGCCCAGGAGAACCTGCACATCACCTTTCTCACACACACGTCTCCGAGTGAGCTTTGTCATGTTCTTCATTTGTTCAAAGTTATTTTGATTTTGAGAACCAGTCACAGTTTAATCTGGAGTTTAATCCGGAGTTTCAGTGTCACAGCTAAACGGATCATGTTTACTAAAGAAACTGTAGGATTTTTAATAACCTGTGTTTAGTTTGAGTTGTGAAGGAAATGGACTTTTACATTCCTGTGCAGTAGGGGGCGATGTGTATGTATGTGTGTGTGCCCTAGCTTTGTGTTTTTTGGGTTTTACCTCCTAAGAAGTGTGCTTACTGCACACTTCCTGCTCTCAATACCACAGGGAGGAAACCGACAGCCGTGTGTTCTGCTTCATGACACCTGTAAGGACTAAAGACTAAAGACGAGCCACTAACGTCTTAATTCTCTATCTTTTTTTTTCATATCTTGTAATTTTTCATTCTAAAGCCTTAATGTAAATATCACTGCAAGACCAAAAATCATTTCTGCGTGCCTTTATCTGTCACTAACAGATCATTAATGATTTTATTCACTTCCTTCACCTTTTTTATTCCTGTGTATAGAAAAGATTCTCTATTTTGTACTTTCTATCTCTTCCAAATAAAATAAAGCATTTTGTTTTACTGAAGCTGTCTGCGATTATAAAGATTAATAGTACCAAACCTATTGTAAATGAAATATATTGAGATATTAGAACCAGTAAGGTATTTTTTAATTACTTAAGATGTAGTATTGGTTCGAATGTGTATATTATTGGGCCTGTAATGAATAGTAATGAGACTGTAATAAATATTAATGAATATAATAATGTTACAGAGTCACAGACAGAACACACAAACCACAGAAGAGCAAAAACATTTTTTTCAAGCAAGGAAAAATCAAGAGAATCATTTTTATTCCATTTTAATACAGAAAGATTGTGATATTGTATAAAAAGGTTTTTTTTTTTAATTAAAGCAGACAAAAACGTTCAGGGAGAATCGTGTAGGTTTTAGCGTTGTGATGGACAATCTGCTGATCACTAACACTGCCTCATCATGTGATGGAGCTTGGAGAGGAAGCAGAGCAGTTTCAGTGGAGATGGAGAGCAGAATCAGACTCCACATGGACAATGAGCTCAGTCTGTAATGTAACGTTTGTTGTGTCTTTCCCACTGCTTGTCTCGGGAGCTGCTGGAGACGAGGGCATCGACTCGGTGAGGAAACATGGGATTAAGCAGAGGAGAGCAACGAGCTTTTGGTCAGAGTGGCTAAAAGAATTCTTCAGATTTGGGTTAAGGAGGGGGTGAGTTACAAATGGGTGGGGTTTATGAGGGGGCAGGGCAGATGTAAACTGCGGGGTGAGAAAATGAACATTCCATTAGACGTTCTGACGTCTCTTACATTGCTCCTCTACCCAAAGACCATTTGGAGCTGTGTGTGTGGAGAACAGAGATGAGCTGAGGCTTTTGCGTATGTTAACATTTTAAACACACTTTTGCTCTGTCCACCCCAATTCATTTTAGATTTAAAACACATCACTTTTGCTACACCTGGAGTCCATACTACTCCAGAGTATTCAAGCCCCAAAAATGGACAGTTTTGGAAATGTTGCTGGCTTCGTTTTAGTTTAAAAACTACGGAGTTGTGTTTTAGTGTGGCCGAGGGAAAACGGAGGCTTTTGGAAACAATGACGCAGCTACCCATGTTCACTTCTTGATTGGGTCTTATCAGTCACGATTACTATCAAATTACTAACAAATTACTGACCTTGTTGTCTTTGCTAGCAGCTGTTGCGTAGTTAAATTCTGCATTTTATAATCCTACAACTGCCTACATGCGCAAGAGGTGAGCTGTTATTCCAGCAATCTGTAGCTAGGCAACCAACTGCAGAATAGATAATCTGCTTCCTGTTTATACCGGCACGCGCGTGCTCAGTGTACATGAATGGTCATGTGGTATGCGTTTTCAGGCGTGTTAGTATGGGTGGAGATTATTTATGATAAGAAGAGAAAACGCTCGTCTAAACGGAGATTGTTTTCATTTTAAAACACTGTTTTAAACCTAAAACATGCTAATGTGGATGTAGCCTTAATCACTGTTTAACATACACAAACACACACATAATCAAATCCTCAAAGTGAAAAAAGAAAACGTTAAGTGCCGTCTCAGAGTAACGCGGTAATGTGAGACATCTGGCTGCTAACAAGTGTGTGGTACTATAATTAAAACACACACACACACACACACACACACACACACACTATATTCTACACACTGCACTGATCAGAGAAATTGTGTAGAAATAGAATTAATTATTAATTGACTGATTTATTTCTTTTATATATTTTTGTTTAAAGCATTCAGGAAATCATTTTGAAAACACTTCTTCAGTTCCCCAAACAAGCCTTGCTCCAATTCTGTTGATCACTCCCACTTGGTCCAGTCCCCATGGACATCTGAACAATTTGTCCAGTATAAGCTTGGAGGAAATGTATTAGGTGAGAATACATTTAAATTCAAATCAATTAAATCTGGTTTTATTTTTACTGCATTTTATCAATAAATACTGTCGCAGTGTAGCTTCAGAGAAATCAATCTCTAGATTTATATTTAGGTTCCTGATGAACAAGTCAGAGTGTTCAGTGTTCAGAGTGTTCAGTTTGACCAGTGTCACGCATTTTCTCGTCAAAATGCTGGTTGAAGGTAATTTTAAGGAAAATCAGTGAGGGAAAAAAATAAAACTTAAAAATTTGTAAAACTGTGACATTTGATTCCTTTCTGCAAGACGCTGATGGAGGCAGCGAGTTAGTAAACCTGTTAGTTAAGCAGCTAGTTAAATGCTAGTTAGTGAGTTAGTAAGCAGTTATACATGTGTACAGTGTGATGGAGGCTGAGTGTGTAAAGGTTGAGGAGGTGTGAGTTCTCAGTGTGAGTCTGAGCTCACATACACACTCATTCTCTGCTGTGGAGAAGCAAATTCCTCTGAGCCTCTCTTGGATCACTGAGGGGATAAACACTTCTGGGTTCTGGGATTCTGGAAGTAAAAAACAGATGGACAGAGACATCTATAATTTTTCCACATTAAACACACATACAGACAAACATACACATGCTATTCAGAAACATCTACATCATGTAGAAATCAGTGTTTGGTGTTTTGTTATAAAGTCATTGTTACTAACATTCAATTGAACATTAGAGTTCCCAGCACCCATGAACTGTCACCTTCCTGCTGATCGCACACACCTGGACTCAATAATGAACCTTGCTACTGTACATATGCACACACAACCCAACAGTTCACCACAAGGTATAAGCTCTTTGTCTTTGTTACCAGTCAATACCAAGCCTTTGTATTTTGTGATTCTCATGCTCCAGTTTTGATCTGGTTTTCTGATTTTTGACTCCTGCCTTGGTTAGTTTATGCTGTTTATGCTAATTGCCTGACCACTGCCTGTTTCCTGTTCTTAATTTTGCTCTATGTATTTGATTTAGAGTGGCACAGTGGTGCAGTGGTTAGCACTGTCACCACGCAACAAGAAGGTTCAGGGTTTGAACCTGTCAGCCGATTGGAGTCTTTCTGTGTGGAATTTGTGTGTTCTCTTTGTGTCCGCATGGGTTTGTATACTGATAAGCAGTCCAGATAATAGATGCCGTGTACTGGATTTGTTACAAGATTTTCTAATAAAGCTTATGCATACCTGCACTTGCTTCCTTCCCTGCAGCCTGACAGAATACTTTACTGCCAATGGATGCAGCAGGTAGACTGGAGAGCCGTCAGGCCATGGCAGCCCAGGACCACCTTGTCAAAGAATAATACCAGCAGATAGTCATGCTCAGCATGCAGCTTCAATCTGCTTACCGATAAAGTGCTTGCCTGGGCAACTGTGGCCTGGTCTCAAGGAGGAGAGCACACCTCATCCTATGAATACTTCCTCCAGTTATTCCAATGGGTGTTCAACCACTCTTCCGAGGACAAGGAGATTGGAGAAAGACCCGTCACTCTCAGGGCAATCTTAGCACTGTAGAGTTTGTGTTTCTTCTCTTAATCTCTCACTCTTAATTTCTGCATGTTAGTTGCTGGTAATGGCTGGAACAAGCAGGTCCTCAAAGCTGCTTATCATCAAAAGTTAAGCACTTTTAGGAGGTCCTGAAACAGCACATTTGCCCCTAAACTTCGCCGCAGGCTTATTTTTCTTGGAGAAGAAATGGAGAGGCCTGTGGCCTTGCATAGATTACCAGAAAATAATTCAAGTTACAGTTAATTATATTCATCCTCTACCACTGGTCCCCTCTGCATTAGAGTAATTACAAGAGGCCAAAATCTTCTCCAAGTTGGACCTATGCAGTGCCTTCAACTTGGTGCATGTCCACAGTGGTGACCTAATGGAAGACTGCCTTTAGCACCACCTCAGGCCACTTTGAGTACTGCATGATGCCATATATTCAGCACTAGCAGTCCTGCAGCAATGCCTGGTTAATGATGTTCTATCAATATCTTGCTGGGAAAGTTTGTCATAGCTTACATCAGCCATATCATGATCTACTTCCCAGGCAAACAGTTGCACATCCATCATGTCTGAAAGGTCCTTGCACGATTGCTGGAGGAACATCTGTACATGAAAGGAGAGAAATGCAAATTCCATGTGTTAAGAACCTCTTTCCTTGAATACTTCATAAGCCCAGAGGGTGTGTTCATGGATCAAGATAAAGGTCACAGCTGTCACTTACTAGCCCTTTCCCACTACTGTTAAGGAGCTACAAAGATTATTTGGGTTTGCAAACATCTGTAGGATGTTCACATGGAGGTTTAGCACTGACATCCTTGCTTAAGAAGGAACACAACAAGCTGAATTGGAATCCCTCAGCCAACCAAGCATCTGAGTACCTTAAGCAAGCCTTCACCTCAGCCCTTTACTTAAACAGCCTGACCCCTCCAAGCCTACCATACTGGAAGTAGATGCCTTTGAAACTGGGATAGGGGCTGTCTTATCACAAAGATTTGGACATCAGCCTCACCTTGACCACAACCTCACAATTATTCAGATTCTAAACCCTACATAGCATCCAAAGCTGGAGCAAGTAAGCTTTGCTGGTTCTTATGCAAGTCTCTCAAGTTGAACCCCATCTGACCTCACTGGAGAGATCTGGTGCAGACCCAGGGTGATGTCAGGGGTTGCTTGCTTGCATTTGAGCAGAAACCATCCCAGTTCTAGGCCAGCCAGTTTGATGTGTGCCTCAACAACGCATTGCTTCTCATGTCAATGTGTTGTACCTTTGATCACCTAATCTGTGGAGTGGAGATTGGTTCCTGCCTCTTTCGCATACAACAAGAGAATACTCAACTATGCCGTTGAGTTCTGCACTCTGGCTGCTGAGAGTGAGAGAAACTTGGCTGCATTAATTGCAGGCTAAGTAAGGAACTCAAGTATGAATTGGCCCCTTTTGGCTGCTCTTCTTCCCTTGAGGGCCTAATCGAGCTGTCCCTCAAACTGGATAACTGGCTGTGGGATTGCTGCATGAGCTGAAAAATTGAGTGCCCCCAACATCCTTGTGCTTGTCTCCTGGTTTCTGATACCTCTTCAGCCCATGTATTCCTCAGACACAGCTGTTCATCCAATGCAACTGTGGCACACCTCCCTATCTTGCCATAAGCAGGAGGCCCACATGCTAGAAGCTCAGCGTTTTGTACTTTGGGAGGTTAGGATTTTTGCACCCAGCCTGTCCTGAGCTCTCAATAAAAGCCAACCTTTCCTTGTCTTGCCAAGCTTCTGGGGTGCACCTTTATGTCACCATTTATTGGGCTAGGGTTAGGATTAGGGAAGTATACACTCTATATCTTTGCTACCAGTCAGTACTAAGCCATTGTATATTTTGATTCTGAGACTGGTTTTGATCTGGTTATTGGTTCTGTGGTTTTCTGTTTTTTGACTCATGTCTTGCCTAGTTTGTGCTGTTTGCTAATTGCCTGACCACAGCCTGTTTTCTGATATTGCAGTACATATTTGATTTGTTGCTTTTCTAATAGAGCTTATGGGTACCTGTACTTTTGCTGAGTTAGAGTTAGAACATTATAGAGTTATAGAGCTATCAATTTATTGAGTTATAGTTATTGAGTTATCACATTATAGCTTTATAGTTATTATATTAGAGTTATCAAGTTATAAAGTTATTGAGTTGTAGTTATTAATTTATGAAGTTATAAAGTTATCAAATAATAGTTATAGAGTCAGAGTTCTTGAATTATTGAGTTACTGAGTTATTGATTTACCAGTTCCTGTTTAAATTCTATTTCAGTAAAATATCGAATTAGGGCTAATAAACTCACTAAAATTCAATTTACCTTCTTCCTCTGAATGTTGTGAAAGTAGAAGGGTGAAACAGGAAACAAGAACATAATAATGAATGAGGTCATTGTGACAGTTATGGCAGGAACATGACAACTACAGAAGAACTCCACATGGCTGATCTAGAGTCAGTTCTCAAGGTTCATACAATCTGCCTTAACACACACCCTGTAGCATCTCAGATCACACACGCTGACCTAACACACACCCTGTAGCGTCTCAGATCACACACTCTAACCTAACACACATCCTGTAACATCTCAGATCACACACTCTGACGTAACACACACCCTGTAGGGTCTCAGATCACACACTCTGACCTAACACACACCCTGTAACATCTCAGATCACACACTCTGATGTAACACACACCCTGTAACATCTCAGATCACACACTCTGACCTAACACACCCTGTAGTGTCTCAGATCACACACTCTGCCTTAACACACACCCTGTAGCGTCTCAGATCACACACTCTGACCTAACACACACCCTGTAACATCTCAGATCACACACTCTCACCTAACACACCCTGTAGCGTCTCAGATCACACACTCTGACCTAACACACCCTGTAGCATCTCAGATCACACACTCTGACGTAACATACCCTGTAGCGTCTCAAATCACACACTCTCACCTAACACACACCCTGTAACATCTCAGATCACACATTCTCACCTAACACACACCCTGTAGCGTCTCAAATCACACACTCTGACGTAACACACCCTGTAGCGTCTCAAATCACACACTCTCACCTAACACACACCCTGTAGCATCTCAGATCACACACTCTGACCTAACACACCCTGTAGCATCTCAGATCACACACTCTGACCTAACACACCCTGTATTGTCTCAGTTCACACACTTTGCCTTAACACACAATGTAGCGTCTCAGATCACGCACTCTGACCTTACACATACACTGTAGCGTCTCAGATCACACACTCTGACCCTACACATCCTGTAGCATCTCAGATCACACACTCTCACCGAACACACACCCTGTAGCCTCTCAGATCACACACTCTGACCTTACACACACCCTGTTGCGTCTCATATCACACACTCTGACCTTACACACACCCTGTAGCGTCTCAGATCACACACTCTGACCTAACATACACCCTGTAGCGTCTCAGATCACACACTCTCACCTAACACACACCCTGTAGCGTCTCAGATCACACACTCTCACCTAACACACACCCTGTAGCGTCTCAGATCACACACTCTCACCT
>JAQMYM010000014.1:17560748-17572925 GCA_030014255.1 Parauchenoglanis ngamensis | reverse complement strand
ATGTCTTTGGACTGTGGGAGGAAACCGGAGCACCCGGAGGAAACCCACACATGTACGGGGAGAACATGCAAACTCCATACAGAAAGTGTGGAACACACCAAACAGGTGTGAGGGCTGGAAAAACATTGGCATCATAGTGTCTGCTTTCTCATACAGGGCGTGGAGTATTCAGTTGTGTGCATTTTGATTGATTTATTTATTTTCTAGGTATACAGAGAAGAACTTATAAACAAACTTATAAGCAAACAAATATGACAGGAGAGAGAAATTATAACATAATGTACTGAAAGTATCATGTTTGAATTCCATTGTAATGGAAAACTCTTATTGTATGTAGAATATTGCGCTGTTCCTTATTTATGACCCATCACATCAAGTCGGGTATTAAGTCACATTTTAGGTGATTTGAGTTCTGCATTTCCTCACGTTCCTGGTTCAATAAGCACCATTTTGATACCAAGTTTATTAATGTATCATGTCCTTATGTCCATGTTAAGTATTTTATTACTGTACCATGTTCAAAGCAACAGTGCGAGTTTGTTTACAAGGAGGGCCTCAGAAAACTCCATATTTAAATAACGATTCCATGATGTAATAAGAAAGTGGGAATCTTCTGCCTCATTTTGACACCAGGATTTCCCTTCTACCCCTTTAAATAACTTTGCCAGTAATGCGGTTTTATGCATAAGAAATGCATGTTTTTCTGTCAAACCTGGTGTAACAGCTTGGATGGTGTTCATTAACGTGCAATGTTTAAAAGAATGTTTAAGATTAAAGATCTCAATCCTGTTGAAGGATCAGGAAGATAAGGCATTTATCAACCAATTTTTGCCAAAATTTAAGATTTTGAACAATTTCCTCTACCAAACCCTAGTGGTCACAGTGCAGAACTAACCTGTGTGACTGAACACCTGACTTGATATGAGGGGATACGTATAGCCTAATGCTTTAGGTGAGACCATGCTAATATGTAGAGGGTTTTTTTTAATCGTTCTTGCAGCCAATAGATGTTCTCATTTATTTCATGCTCCAGTGTTGATTCTGCCAGAGAAGACTTGCCTTGTGATGACCATATCAGCCCAAACAGCAAAATGAAAACAATCACTGTAGAGGGAAAGCCTCGTCTGTGTTTATTTGTGACTAAGAGCATCAACCCTGGAGAAGAGATCACATACAGCTATGGTGATTCTGAGTGGCCTTGGAGAAGCAAGGAATTGAAGATGACTCTTTAGTGTTACTGATGCCATGCATAAATATGCAGCTATAACCATAAGTCATTACATGCTACTTTAATCTATTATATTCCCAAACTTTTACAGTGTTATAACAAATCTTTACAGATTGCAGCTGAAAAACACCAATTACTTCCACAAGAAAGGAGTACTACAGCACCCAGTGAGGTAACTTGACTCTGTCACGGCAGCACTTTTTGAATCTAGGACAGTCACTGAGGTTACAGCATTGCTGACTACTGTGATGGACAAGTTGGAGTCCAAGAGAAGAGACAGAAAAGGTCATTTTGAGATATCATGTTCTGATTAATTATCCCCCATATGTTATGAGCAGCTCATTCATCGTTTCAACAATGTGGCGACGTATTATGTCAGATCTTAAATTGAAATCGAAGAATTTTGTCAAAGTGTCTATATTTTAAATTCTTTTGACAAATTTGGTACTTTTTATATTGTTATTTCATGTGGTTATTTCGTATGTAATGGACCCCGAACCGGCCTTGGCCGTCTCACAGGAGGCCCCGAAGGAAAAAAAATTAAGGCATATTTTGTTCAAAGCTTTGACATATAACACGTGAATGTAGAAAAGGTGTGAAGTGTTTCAAATGGATCACTAACTGTATTTGCACAGAGAGCTCGCAGGTAGGATACGTAAACCTGGGGTCATTAAGGATTTAGCTTCTATGTGTACGTGACATTGTGTATGGCTGAGACCTGTTTTGTGGGAACACTGTGTCTAATGAGGACATTCAGGAACTATACTGTAAGGCTCCTTTACCAAAGGAATATTAGTGTGCGTCTGTGCGTCTATGGGGGCTGTAGTGAGTTGCATGAATTTTGTGTTTACTGGCTTATGTATGGCGCAGACATGGCTTAGCAGTACACTGGGCACTAAGTGGTCCCTGTAGAAATGTTAGTTAATGTACATCAGCAGTTGTGTGTATAGTGTCTGACAGAATTGTGGTCTCGAGGGACTTCACTTTGTAAAGCTATATCATGGGCACTGTACACTTTATTAGGTACATCTTCCCTTAAATTTGCATTTAATAGATGTACAGTTACTGACTGGAGTCCATCTCTTGCTCTGTGGAGTGTGCATCCTCATCCCTCAGTGGTAAGGGACCAGTATAGGAGCACCACTGAGCAGATATGACTTGGGTGGTGGTTTATGGTCAGTACGGCAGTGACACGCACGTTACAGTGTGCGGAGCACGGCTATGAGTTAATCAGCACTGTTTTTACCAGCATTGTCACCACTGGGTGTCCATTATATGGGTATAAATAATTTACCATATATACAGTGAACTTCCCTAATATACCCTATATACAATGCACTCAAGAACGCTTCCTAGAGCCCTTACCTAAATCTGTGAGATGCAGCAGTGAAGAAATTAGCAGATTGTTGATTCTTTAGTGTGGTTGAAACTTGGTGCAAACTTCTGTCACGAGTGTTACAGAAAGTGAATCATTCCTATATGTAGTCAAGATGTTCTGCATAACAAAGGTTGCCAAACTAAATCCTGAAACACCGCAACTGACCTTTAATGACGCTACGGCTGACTGTTTAAATACGTTTTTGTCTGATTATGACCATGATATCTTTCTTTAAAATAAATGTGACTTGGTTTGACATGTTTTCAAAATGCATTTCACCTAACTCTCAAATGGAATGATTACTCCATGCCTCCTTTGAAATTGCTCTTAAACAAATATTTCTGTTTGTGATGTCAAATAACTGTTCTGTTAATTCTGTTAACAGATCTATAAACATGAAGTAGTCCTAGCTGCTCTTTCAAGCATGACAAATGTGCTGCATTTGTTGGACCTGCATCTTCGCTCAAATGACTCGGTCTGAGATGCAAAGATCAGTGTCGGACGTTACTTTTTTCTTTTTTTTACAATTCATTTATAACTGGTATGGTTTATCCAAATGGTTAATTATTTCCAGACAGTCTTGGTCTTGTGTTAAATCAGTGCAGGTATAAGAATGTTTAATAAAATTCAAAGCTTCATCTTTCATTTTAGTTGTGCCATGGCTTAAGGAAACAGTTGTGGTGTTTTTATGCAGTGTTAATTTTGTCGGTAAAAATTTTGACAATAAGTATTCATTGATGACCTTTTGTTTCATGACAAAATTGTAAAGTCAACGTAAATGAAAAATATTTGATAACGAAAATTATACTGAGCTTTTCTGTTCATTATGGCTGATGAGTAAAAACAAGACCAAATAGCTGACTTTGTTCAGGCAGACAACCTAGCTCACTTCGCAAGGACATTTTTACAGACAGCAGAAATATCCTTCAGCAATATTTTAATATTAATAATATATTTACAATATATTACCTTCCCTGTTTCATATTCCTGACCGTAGTTGGTAAATGGAGTTGGGAAACTCCTGGATTCTAACTGGTATAGGAGTCAGGATACTCACGGTGTTGGACTTGACCAAGTAACATCTTTGTATGAAAATACAATGGTGGTCATCACGGTGCCCTCTTCACTCCATAACTAGCAAAACAGTAAAAAAAAAGTCATGGCTAGCTCCACAAAACTTCCACATAGCAACAACACAATCAGTCTTGTCTCCATTGTCTCCAGTGTTGTATTTCCAGAACTTTCTGCACTGTGTGTTCATGAAGTGATGCCATGGGGAGACCATAAGGCCTACTGTGTCTCACACATACCCTGTTTCCTCCCATAAAAGCCCATCTTAAAGTTACAAGGCACAAGTATCATGAAACTGTCAGAAAAAATGATGACACACGTTTACTAAAATTGGACAAAAATTAATTAAAACAGAATTCCATTGACTAAATCTTGACTACAACAAAAGGAAACAAAAAGACTAAAATGAGACTAAATTGTAATTGCAACTTTCAAGTGACTAAAAACTAGTAAGGGACTAAGCTTAAAATTCTTGTCAAAATTAACACTAGTCCTATATGTATAAAAAAAACAAGAATTTGGTGCAAAATTTTTTATTTATTTTGGATTTTCTGAGATCATCACATGGTCAAAATTATATGTACAGCAGACCTAATATTTAGTTAAATGTCCCTTAGCAAGTTTCACCTTGACCAGATGCTTTTGGTAGCCATCAACAAACTTATGGAGAATTCTGGTTGGATATTTTACCACTCTTCTTGGCAGAATTGGTAGAGTTCAATTAAATTAGTTGGTTTCCTGGCACAGTTGGTGCATTTTGCCAGTTCCACAGGCAGCAGAACAGCCCCAAAGCATGATGCTACCACCACCATGCTTAACAGTTGGTACAGTGGTCCTCTGTACCTCTACTCATTGCGGCCAGACATTGTCTCATCTGACCAAAAACTATCCTCCAGAAAGCTTTTTCTTTGTCCATGTTGTCAGCTGCATATTTTAGTCAAGCTTGAAGGTGTCGATTTTAGAACTGGGGCTTTTCACTTGACTGTAGACAGTGTTCCTGCAGCATCCAGTTCATGGCATGCCTGTGCCTTGATGGTTCCTGGGTTGTTCCTGACCATCGTGACCATTTCCTCTCTACTGAGGGTGACAGTTTTGGTCTTCTTCCAGAAAAGTGGCTTGGCAAAGTGGCTACTCCTCCCAATAACCTGCACTTATGTATAATTATTTGAACAGATGATCTTGGAATGTTCAGTTGCTTATAAATGGCTCCAAGAGACACTCCTGAGTTGTGTAAATCTGTGATCCTCTTTCTCAGCTCTGCACTGAGCTCCTTTCCCATTATACTGTGTGTTGGTCAAACTAGTGAGTGCTGTTAAATAAACCCTTTCTATAGATGACCAAGATAGAAACCATGATCACTAACCGGAAGTTAAAAGGCTTTGGCCTTGGCAAGTTAAGTGACATTTTGGAAATTTCGGCAACATTGAAATAATAATCTATATGTATATTTTTCACAGTGTATGTATAATTTTGGCCTTGTGTTCATTTCAGAAAACTTAAAAATTTATTAAAACTTGGACACAAAATTCTTGGATTTTTTGGATGTTGTACAATCATTCTGCCACAGAAAAATAACAGTTCAAAGAATTCATTGAAGGCCAATTAATACCATGATATACATGTCCATGATAACATTAATGTTCATATATGTGAACTTCTCACTAGGACTGTAGTCTCTATTAATGTAAGGCATGCATGTTTATATACGTGTTTGCTTAGGCTCAACTACAGCTGCTCTGTTCATGTCCCATAGAACATCTGCTTTTTTGTGTAGTTAGCTGCCGACAACTTTCACAATATTAAATGTTAAAATCTAAGAGGTTGTGCATACTTCATATGTTTACCCACATCTATGTGTGGGTTTCATATAACACTGAATATTTTGGAGATTTCTCCACTGACCAAAAAAACCTTGATAACTAGATATCTCAATATTCAGATTTCTTTTCTGAGACTAATGTATGTTTGTTTGTTTAGCAGTGTTCCAGGGCAATATTGTAGTGGAGACTGAAAACCCTAGAAAGAGGGCATGAACGCAGTGGTCTGGATGTGAGTAGGTGGCGCAAGTCAAGTCTCATATAACCTCAGGAACACTGGGCATGTCAGTGACGTGTGTGCAGTATAAGGCTGCTGAGGATCCTGTGTTGGATTATGTTCGAAATTGGAAAAACTTGTAAAAGGAAAGCCCAGTGTAACTGAGGATGATATTTTCATTTTCAGGGGATGCTTCCTTTCTTACATATTCAACATGGGGTTTTTTTTGTCATGTACTCAATTCTGGGGTTCCTAACGTGTTCCCTAGTGTTCTCAAATTGTTGTATACAAGGACTTGTTCTGTTAAGTCACAGATGTCCTGGCAATGCACCATGTAGTCATGTTTGTATTTGAGTTTACTCAAGTACCAGTAAAACATCTAGTCCTTCTAATACAGTGCGTAGACTTTTTTGTGAGTTACTAAACTAATGTCTTCATAAAGCGGGTGTGACCTGAAAAATACCATTTTTGTAGTAGACGGGATGTTCTCAGAAGGTCCTCATAGGCAACAATAGTGTCAGGCATTAATACTGAGAGTTTTATTTTGTGTAGATGAAATTTGAAGTGAAAATTGTCTTATTCAGAGAAAATAATTTTTTTTTATATTTTCAGCATTACTGTAGCATAAAGGGAAAGGTGTGTTCTTTTAAAACATGTTTCAACTTGTTTGGCAAGGAAAGTCCTCTTAATGCTTAAAAGTGTGTGTGTGTGTGTGTGTGTGGGTGTTCAAAGCATTAAGTTAACTTTGTTATTCATCTCCACAATGTCCTCATGGATGTGCATGGATTCAGCTGTACCTGTCTGCTTGGGTCTCCTCTTCCAAGTAAAGTAAAAACGAAAAAAGAAAAAGAATAAAAATCCAAGAAATTTATTAAACATCTGATGTCAAAAGCTGGAATCATAAAAATCAAAGCAGTTGTTGTCTTGTTATACATTCTAACAAAGTAGACATACATAAAAATCATAATCAGTTATATAAATTCAATCATATACACCTCAGTTCATAAATATACTACTCAGATTATAGATCCAAGTAGCAGAAGGCGCTATAAAGTGGAAAAAAGTTCCTGAGTCCAGTTTTCTTTATAATACGTTTGTCTTGGCATTTATTTGTATCATATTAGATTGCAAATGCAAAACTATACAATAATTTATAAAAACCACAATTTTGTCACCATATGGCACACACGGTTTGTACGATCTGATTCGGTTTGAACCAGATACACACTGCTGTGATCAGTCTAAAACATCTTTACTGTTTCTATTTTCCTAATGATATAGTCTAGGTTTAGTCTGGGCCTACATCAGCATGCATTTGCAAAACTCAGCATTGTGTAGTTCAATATAGGACTACTATAAATGTACATGTACAAAAGTTGAGTTTGAGTGCACAGTACTGATGTGTACGTTACTTACCTCCACATATTCATGCTGCAGGTCTTTTTCTCTTTCACAATATATTTAAAAAATGGCACTTGGGACTTTCATCTGTATGTGATGTTTTTTAAGGATTCATCCCAGTGTTGGTAGAGAGGCCTGATGGACATTACTGAAAACTGTGTGGTCACCTTAACCCTAACCCTAACCCTAATCCTGACCCTAGGCATACTGAAGTATAATTACAAGCTTTTCATAAGTGTCAAAGGCTTTTATTGACAATTACATTAAGTTTATACAAAAAGTCAATATTTGCAGTGTTGGCCCTTTTTTTCCTCTTTTTCAATTCGCACTGGCATGTTGTCAATCAACTTCTGGGCCAAATCCTGACTGATGGCAGCCCATTCTTGCATAATCAGTGCTTAGAGTTTGTCAGAATTTGTGAGTTTTTGTTTGTCCACTCGCCTCCTGAGGATTGACCACAAGTTCTCAAAGGGATTAAGGGCTGGGGAGTTTCCTGGCCATGAACCCAAAATTTCGATGTTTTGTTTCCCTGAGCCACTTACTCATCACTTTTGCCTTATGACAAGGTGCTCCATCATGCCAGAAAAGGCATTGTTCATCACCAAACTGTTCTTGGATGGTTGGGAGAAGTTGCTCTTGGAGGATATTTTGGTACCATTCTTTATTCATGGCTGGGTTCTTAGGCTGAATTGTGATTGAGCCCACTCCCTTGGCTGAGAAGCAACCCGACACATGAATAGCCTCAGGATGCTTTAATGTTGGCATGACACTTGACTGATGGTAGCGCTTACCTTTGCTTTTCCGGACAATCTTTTTTCTTGATGCCCCAAACAATCGGAACGCAGATTCATCAGAAAAAATTACTTTACCCCAGTCCTCAGCAGTTCAATCCCTGTACCTTTTGCAGAATATCAGTCTATCCCTGATGTTTTTCTTGGAGAGAAGTGGCTCCTTTGCTGCTCTTCTTGACACCAGGCCATTCTCCAAAAGTCTTTGCCTCACTGTGTATGCAAATGCACTCACACCACGTGTTTCCTTGCAGGTGACCATGGTTAACAGAGGAAGATCAATGATTTCATGAACCACCCTCCTTTTAAAGCATCCGGTCTGCTATTCTAACTCAATCAGCATGACAGAATGATCTCCAGAATTGTCCTCGCCAACACTCTCACCTGTGTTAACAAGAGAATCACTGTCAACAGGTCCTTTTGTGGCAGGGCTGAAATGCAGTATAAATGTTTTTTTTGGGATTAAGTTCATTTTCATGGCAAAGAGGGACTTTATAATTAATTGCAATTCATCTGATCACTCTTCATAAAATTCTGGAGTATATGCAAATTGCCATCATAAAAACTGAGGCAGCAGACTTGGTCAAAATTAATATTTGTGTCATTCTCAAAACTTTTGGCCACGGCTGTAAATGGGAAGGGTAATAGTTTACAGCACAGTTTACAACTAATAATTCTAACAGTATTGTAGTAACAATTGAGAGATAAAAAAACCCCAATATGCCTGGAGTCTCAAAAAGTGATGAATTTGAGTTTCCCTATTACAGATGTGGTGGACAACGGACGATGCCAAAGAAAATAAATGAACAAAACTCCTATCCTGCCTTTCACCACATCTACCTATACAGTGCAAAGTACAGAGAGTGGCACATGCCCCTTACCTAGTGTGTCTACAGAGAGAAACTCTTCTATGCGAGTTATGTACAGGCGCGCCCTGAGTACCTGTCCATACATCGAAGGGAAAACATTAAACTAAGTTAAAATCAGTGATACACAAAATAGTTACACTTAGGAGATAACAGCTAAGACACCGTTCACACTAACTCTACGCTAGGGAAACTAACATAGGTAACAATACACTACAGATTAACAGTTATCTGGTATCTGGTAAACACTCTGCCCAAAAAATACACAAACAACATTGTCTCGATTAGCGAGTCTCTGTGTCAAGTTCAAGTGCAATACAAACTAACAAACCCTCCCAGCCCCTTCCGTCTTCAACGGAGCGCTTTTATACAGCAAATCCCATCTCCCATCCGGGAATACGCCTCCGGTTGGTGAATCAGAACAGAAACACGGTGTCATGTATATCGATGATTGGCATAGGCGTCACCTGTGAGCCAATGAAAGAGATAGGGAGAACAGCCAAGAGAAGGAGGGGAAAACAAAAGAAAATAGACACATCCTGCACATAACACTCCTAACAACCCTAGTTTGGTTACTGCTTCCCTTTAGGGCATTTTATCACTTTTTTTTGGAAGGTTAGTCACATTAGGGCTCTGTTTTCTCCACAAGGGCACCCCAGAGGGCACTTTTTCCATGTTTTACTAATCATAGGGGTTCCTTAGAGGGAATACTTTAAGGCCTTTTTTTTCAACCATGTCCAAAACTAAATTAATCAGACAAATAATTAATTTAAAGTAATTTAGCCATGTTGAAATTACAGCAGAGGGAAACAACTTTTACAAAGCATATTCTCAGGTCCTTCATAAAATGCACATGCAATCTTATCACACATATGAAGGCTGCTGCTGTTATGACACAGCTTTTAGGCTGTTTTAACTAAAATGAACCCACTGTTAAAAGGTGTAAATGAAACCATAAGAATCATATGCTATGGACACAACTAAGTTCTGCAAAATTTAATGAAGCATTGGTTAATTGCATAATTCAGAAAGGCCAAACAGGTTCTCCAACTCGTTGAGTAAAATCTTAACTTTGGTTAACATAGTAACATTGGTTGCCATATGCTTTGGTAGATGTGATGGCTTGTTAAACAAAAAACACATCATATCCAAAATGGGTGAACAAGGTATTCAGATATTCTGTAAATGAATATCATCAAAAAAACATCGTTTCCCCAATTAACCCCATGTTGGGTGAGACCAAAGCAAATTCATTGGGGACAATGGCACAAACTTTTCTTTTTTTTTTCATTTCTTTTATTGCATAGCATAAATTCCATAGAAATTGTACAACAAAACACTTGGCAGGGTTATTTACAACCTAAGGGTTATACAAAAGAATCAAACCATGAATACTGCTCATGATTACACTTCATCAATGACTTCAGTAGCAATCATAGCACAATTTTTGGAAAGCCTGCCCCAGAGCAGACTTCAGTAGCGGGTTAAAAGAATTAATTTCTTTAAAATTATATGTTAATATCAAAACAATGTACTCAAGCAAATACTAAAAAGTTACATTAGAAATACTAGACTGTCAGGCCAAACGCTTCTATAAAAGGTTAGCTAAACTGTTGTGATGACATTTAAATTGACATCAGAGGACAATAGTGCAAATCATTTCTTTTGCATAGTGGGTTCTAAAGGTTCACTTGCCAATCAAATTAAAAATGTCTCCCATCATAAAGCATAGGCTTAGTATAAACTGACAGAAAAACCATCACAAAAAAAGCTCTCCAGAGCATGTGTGTGAATTCAGCTTTCAAGTTACTACGCTGGAATTACAGTGGCAATTCAGCATGAATTCATACCGAATGGTAAAACACAGAAATGAGTTCACAACAAAATAAATCAAACAAACTAGCAAGAACACATTAAAATCTGGAGGACAAAATAGTTACATGAGTAGAGTGGGAACACTGCTAAAGTATAAATAAAATAGCCCAAGAAATAAGGTTATAAAAGAAGACACACCTTCATTTGTTTTATAAACAACCTTGCTTAGATGAAAAGCTGTTAATCCTTTTGTAAACATTTCACGCAAGATTCTACTCACCTATGGTTCCAGTTAAACAAAGCTTAGTTTCCCAAAACTCCAGACTTAACATTACCCAAACCATGAATAAAGAACGCTTAAACTGGCACTTAAACCAACCCTGAAATGCCCTTTATTTTATGAATTTGGAAAATGAAACTCTTTTATAGCTCCCACAAATGCAAGGCAAGTATGTGCATAAAATAAATAGCAAATATATAAAGTGAGAAAAATGAAATTCATAAAAAAATAATAACTGTCGTCCCTTGACATAAAAACACTTCAATCCCAGGCAATAGTATAACTTAATGTTGATCCCAATCATGTAGACCACTTACTCTACACTTTGTTTCCCTGTTCTTACTAGTCGAGTTAACACAAGCACAAATATTTGCAATGTTTGACGTCCAACAGTGAGTGCTTACATAGAACAGGAATAACAATAAACAACAACTGGAAAGGATGACACATAAGTCCCATAATCCAAATGCATCCATGACATAACCCCATGAAACTCGGGCACACACTGTTACCGCACACATTTTCAGAGGTATTCAGTTTCGAATGCTAAATGCTTTAGCCTTTCTCATGCTAATTAACATTGGTGGTTTGATCTTTGGTTTATTTGCAAAAAGCTGTGCCTCACTCTCTGTGGTGGGGAAGCGGCAAGAGTAGATATCAGGATATTCCTTCTGAAACTGAGAGGACAAAATTATTAAAACCTGTCCGGTGCATGTCTATAAATACATACAACCATTAATATATTCATACTACATTCCATTAGGAAAGGTTATGGAAAATGCAATTGTAGGGTTACAATTACCAGTTTGAGTTTCTTCTTCTTCTCCTTGATGGACATGCCTTTGTCCTTGATGATGCTCTCCAGCAGCTCTGCAACAGCTGCTTGAGACAAAGACAGCTTCTGCTCCTCAAACTCCTGAGTGCTGATCTGTCTGCAGAATGAGTACGCTTGAAGAGGGTGTCTCTTCTAGTAGGAACAAAAAGAATCGGATCAAGGTACGTCTTAAATAGGACAGAATTAAATTTGGGATAAACATCAACTATTAAGGATGCATCAAAAACCACATTTTTTCAGAAAATGTTTTTCAGACCATTTTTTTCAGAACCCCCTGATAATTCTGATATTGAAAGGTCGCTGGTTGTGTGTGAGTGGGGGGAGTGAAGGATGCTCCCTTTCCCTTCCCTCTGCATCCATGGCTGAAGTGCCCTTGAGCAAGGCACCTAACCCCAACTGCTCCCCGGGCGCTGTAGCATAGAGCTGCCCACTGCTATACACTATACACTTCTCACTTGCGTGTGTTCACTGATTTTATAAA
>JAQMYM010000014.1:17534489-17546425 GCA_030014255.1 Parauchenoglanis ngamensis | reverse complement strand
CAGACGCACGCACAGACAGACAGACAGACGCACGCACAGACAGACAGACAGACGCACGCACAGACAGACAGACAGACGCACGCACAGACAGACAGACAGACAGACGCACGCACAGACAGACAGACAGACGCACAAACAGGTTTGTTCTGTTTCCCCTTTGATATGTCAGGGTGGTGACAGTCAGTCACGCTGAGAACTTAGTCACAGTGTGATGGTTTATATAACACACCTGCTGATTCGGTCTGAAAACAATGGGGAAGGTTGAAGAACAAAAGTAGCTCCTTACATTGTAGTGAACTGAAAGTAATTGTGTGTGTGTGTGTGTGTGTGTGTGTAGAAGTTCAACCCTAAGATCTTTAAGAAGAAACCGAGGAATGGCAGCTCCTCCAAATCCACTAATCCATACTGCTGCTGCGCTGTGGGCAGTAAAGACCGCTCGCTCTCCGTCTGGGTAATGTTACCTACAGACAGACAGACAGACACACACACACACATAGTGGTTTTAGTGTCCCGTGTCCGTGTTCACCAAACAGATAAAGCCGTGAAAGTCTTCGCTCACAAAATATGAGCAGTTTATCAGGGTGACTTACATAAGAATCATCTCTGCTGCTGTTCACCACGGAGTATGTGTAGTTTATTTAATTTTATTTCAACTTTATAAACATGTTCATTACAGGTAAAAACCCATCATGTTTATTTGCAGTCTTGACTTGTTACTGAGTAATTAACACTAGCAACTATCAGCTACAGCCATGATGGCTGTAGCTGATAGTTGCTAGTGTTAATTAATTGCCTGCTTAACTTGTTTCTGGTGTTTGTAGCACTAGCTCTATAGCACTAGTCATGGTAGCTCCTTCGGCCCTGGTACAGGAGTGTGTGTTTACATTGAGGGTGAGGCGACAAGGCGAGCTCAGGAGAGTGCACTTAGGTCAGGGAAATGATCAGTTAAAACGCAGTGAGCTCCGTGGCACCACCTGAGGTGTCAGTTTAGCTGGAAACGAAGCCCCAAAGTCGGCTAAAATACCTAAAGTCTGTAGCCCGTTTCTCCGGGACTGTAGAGCACAGATTTTTAAAAGTTAGACACTAAAATTTGCTAATTGGTTAGTAAATTGTCCAATGATATTCATTCGAGAACCTGTCACAGAGAACAGAGGTGTGGGGTCATCTGGTGTCACCTGAAACCCTTTTAAACTTTTATAGTTAAGTGTGTGTCTGTCAGCAGAGCTTTCAGGATATCAGTTAAGTGCAGATGATTCTCGATTTGTTAATGGTGGATGAGGCTCTGATCATCTTTTGATAACGAAAGAATATCTTTTAACTCTAAGTACAAGGCACATGTTAATTTTGTCTGGCCACAGCCACTTAGTTAACATTCTCTGCCTCATTGCAGCCTACACCTCTACAAAGCCACAGGTGGTAGTCCTCTGCACTAGTTAGGGGTCACAACAGGACGGTGCTATATTGCACACAATCTCACAAGCCTAATGTGTAGTTCTAAAGCTCCCTGCTCCCGAATCCCTGCTCCCTCCTTACTCCTCTTTATGCCCTACTCTCTGTTCTGTACACACCCCTGCAGTGCATTACAGGTTATATTTCTGAACGTGTTAATGCTGTGTGTGTGTCTGGTGTGTGTGGTTGTAGCTGACCTCTCTGAAGCGCCCTCTGGTGGTCATTCACGACCTGTTTGACAAATCCATCATGGACATCACCTGGTAAGAGACACACACACTCACTCTTGGTTTTCCTATGTTAAAGAGTGTGATAATGCAGTGTATGTCTATGGGGTGTGTGTGTGTGTGTGTGTGTGTGTGTAGGACACTGAATGGTTTGGGGTTGTTGGTGTGTTCAATGGATGGCACGGTGGCCTTTCTGGATTTCTCCCAGGATGAACTTGGAGATCCTCTCAGTGAAGAGGAGAAGGTATGACCACACACACACACACACACACACACACACACACAGGGTTCATGTCAAGACCCCTGACCACTGTGTACACCCCCCCCAGAATGCAATTCACCAGAAGATGTATGGTAAGAGCTTGGCCATGACCATGGAAACGCAGCTCTCCTCCACCATCATTGAGAATCCTGAGATGCTTAAGTACCAGCAGGAGACCCGAACCTTCAGTGGAACCCTGGGGTCCAGCATCGAGACCCCGCTTCCTAAACTGAGCAATGTGGTGAACGGTGAATCACTGGAGGATATCAGGAAGGTAAACATACACGTACTATACACAACCTGCACACACGCGCACACACACACACACACACATACACTCTCAGAATGTGTGTGTTACAGAAATATGCACACCTACATACACATATGGCACCAATGAAGCAGTCAAAGGAGTGTGTTTGGAGAACGTGTGTTGCCACGTGAGTGATGATGTAAAATCACACACACTGACATTGTGACACTTTATTAACAGATGTGTTTGTGTTTGTAGGTAAACAGGTGCTGCCTTGGTGACCTTACTTTAGCAAACATGGCTAACAGGCTGTGTTTAATGCACTAACTATTGTTAGTTCATTAGTTAACTAAGTAATGTGTTCTTATTGAATTGTCTTTTAACTGTTTTGAAGTGTTGTATAAATGTTATTTATGTTTATTATTATTAGTAGTAGTATTATACTTTAGTATTATATTTTAGTAGTTTAGTATTATACTTTTTCAACATGAGCAGAGAATGGTGCTTCTGTTTAACGCTAAAGTTAGGACAAAAATACTACACATTTGATTAAAGATGCCTTTCTAACATTAATATTAAAATTACCATAAAACTGTTCCAGAACCTGCTGAAGAAACAGGTGGAAACAAGAACTGCAGATGGGCGGAGGAGAATTACACCACTGTGCATCGCACAACTGGACACGGGGTAGCATGCACACACGCCATGCGCAAACACACACTCCAACCAAAACACACACGCACATGCATGCGCGCACACACACACGCACACACCATACACAAACACACACTCCAGCCAAAACACATGTGCACAAGCACACACTCCAGCCAAAACACACTCCAGCCAATTTCGCAAAAATGGACTGTCAAAGATTCACAATGCTGGATTCAAGATTAAATTTTTTTCCACAAAATTTTATTACCAAAAAATGCAACATTTCGTTTCCTATCCTTTGTCAATTTAAATATTCTTTTTATTTGATAGAAAAAATATACTTTTGTTTCATTTTCTTAATAACCAACAATAATTATTTATAAACATTTGTAAAGGTTGGTATAATAGCCTATTATTTAAAATATTCCTTTAAATAAAAATGCAAAAGGTAAATAAGAAATTAGTTTCGAATTGTCATAAATTTGTATTGTGATTTATCGATGCACAAAATATCGTTACACGCTTAATTATGTATGTTTTCACTATTGTGTATGTATTTTTTGTATGTAATGTAATTTATTATGCATTCATACTGATGAGGTTTTGTTTGTGTTCGTGTGTACAGGGATTTCTCCCCTGCTCTGTTTAACAGTGTACCCATCCTGCCTGGCTCGTCAGTCACTCAGCTTTCGTCCGACTCCAACACTTCTCTCAGCCTGAGAGTCACACATGACCCACCGGCTCCGTCCCAAACAAAACCCACTCAGGAAACAGCGGCCGCGTCCCAATCCAAGAGCACCATTGACAACAAGGACGGGTTTGTGTTCCTGTCCTGCTGCATTCAAGACCCAATGGGTGCTCTGGATTCCTGGTGAGTGTAATCTGTTTCACTTCCTGTCTCATTTCCTGTTTCTCTCTCCGGTTGTTCTTCAGCTCCAACACTTTGAAGTCTCCTCTGCTGCTCACTGCAGCCTCCAAGATCGAGCCTATGAAGGCCCTGGACTCACGCTTCACTGAGAGGTCAAAGGTCACACTGGGGGTCAGCAGTTCACCTGCCTCTGTAAGCACTGCACCTGTAGACAGGTAACAATGATGTCACTGCTCTTTTACCTTTATAAAGGTGCTCCAATGTGATTCAGGATTGTGTGTGTGTGTGTGTGTTAAGGGTGGGAGCTTGGAATTATTTTGCAATAATAGTCTGTAAAGTTATGAAAAATGTTTATTTTTATAACACTGAAGAAATTTCCTGGAGTCTGCTGTGTGAAAAGATTTTTATTAATATAATTAATGATGTTGCATCCATCAGGTTGAGCACATTTTACTGACATGTCAGAACAAATAAAGACCAAATAAAAGTGAAACACTCACTGTGTAAAACCCTGCATATGTGTCACCATATGACATCAGTGATTAATCGCAAAATTCTCACACTGACAGAAAGATTTAAGTCTGAGAGTGAGCGCTGCTATGACGCTTGTCTACAGTCCACCAGTAGGAGGATGCCAAACTCGCAGCCCAGGAACAGATACGGTAGCGGCCGTGGGGAAACATAAATGAAACATGCTAATGGGCAGAAAATTCTTATTGCCTCAAGCTCACTGACGAATGTGAGTGTTTATGTGAACCCATTTACTGCTTAAGCTGATCATGCTGATTGATGATGTGAGCAGAACCTAGTTGTGTATTTTAATCAGGGGTCTATTGTTAGAAGATCTGACATGGAGACGCATGCTATCACAATCTGTTAGAATTTATTTGTTATTATATTGGTATTTCGTACAGTGTAGTAGTAATAGTAACAATAATACATTTTATTTTAATTGTAGCTTTCATGTCACTCAAGGTCACCTTACATAAAATCATTAATAGTGCATAAAATACACACATAAAATGAGCATAAATCAGCAGTGAGATAAAGTAGGTATTGCAGAATAATATGCAGTTGATGCTGTTAAAGTGAGTAAGCTAGTTTGCAAAGATTGGTTTTAAGAACAGTTTTGAATTCTGTAGTAGAGTTCAGTATGTGGATGTGAGGGGAAGTGAGTTTGGATGCAGCACAGGAGAAGCGAGGGGGTGGGAGCAGGAACGGGGTTCAAGGTAATTAACCTGATGAGATCCTCTCGGTTATTAGGTCGGATTTTGTGGTATCACATGGTACTATCACCTTTGTTTTCCTGGTAGGTTGGTGTTGAATAGCACAGCTTTATGGTCTGAAACGGGTAGTGCGGCAGAAAAGTCTTTAGGAAACATGTTGGTGTTCTCAAAATGGATATTAAAAT
The DNA here is from genome assembly GCA_030014255.1 of Parauchenoglanis ngamensis. Classification (NCBI taxonomy): domain Eukaryota; kingdom Metazoa; phylum Chordata; class Actinopteri; order Siluriformes; family Auchenoglanididae; genus Parauchenoglanis; species Parauchenoglanis ngamensis. The sequence continues at coordinate 17,541,304 of JAQMYM010000014.1, read as the reverse complement.
GCCCGATGAGGATAGGAAATATTGTGGGTGTATATATAAGGGTAGTATAATAGTAGTATATGAGAGTTCAATATTGAAAATATTTGATGGCTTTGGTGGTCTGAACAGAACAGAAATAACTGTGGGTGTAGACCCACAGAGCTTAACAGCCAGCAGTTCAAAGGAAGACTGATCAGGTACCGAGTGATAGTTTTGTATACTTAAAGAACGGTATTTGCATGCATAAACAAATCCCAGTGGAGCTAAATAATTATTTACACTGACATAAATAATTCAGTTTGTGACCCATGATGAAGTCATAGACTGGGGAGGGTTTGTTGGTCATTGATTGAATGTCATGGAGGGAAAATTTCTGACAATTCGTGTGCATGTATACAGCTTATTTAGCTAACAGTGTTAGCACACTGTGGTCTACACACTGGTCAGAGGTCACTGGTCTACAGACCAGAAGGAGCAGACAGTTCCAGTGTTGCCAGCACCAAAACTGAAGTCGCGGCAAGATCCACGGTGGATGTACCTTGTGACGCCAGAGAAAAATATGTTAATGGAGCCCAAGATCTCTTGGAGGTTCATAGTGTGGCCGAAGTTGGTATAGTTCATCCAGTGAGTATCTCAGTTGGTTAGCGGTGGTGATTGAGGATAGAATGAGATATCCACAGCAGCATTTTGAGGTTTACCATAATTTCAGCTAGATCCAGCATTTGGTAAAACAAGTGAGCAATGCTCCAAATCAGCAGTGGTAGCCAAATGCACTAGCTCTCACCCAAGTGGAAGAGGAGTGACCATTGTGACAAGGAATCAAACACTGCAGAAATCACACAGAAAAAAACTAGATTAAATCACCTTTCTCTCTGTAACCCCTCCCCAGGCTGAAGGATGGCAGCAGCGGAAGGACTGAAGCACTGAAAGACTGGAAGGCAAGAGAGGACTCGAGCAGCGACAGTGAGGATAAGGGGGTGCAGAAGGCAACACCCCCTCTGGCCAAGCGCAGAAACGACATGGACGGAGGAGAAGTGGTGGAGAAACGGAAGAAGGGACGACCCAGGAAGGACTCCAAACTGATGATGAGTGTACCCCAGGTGTACACACAGGTACATGCACACTTTTTAACAATTTATTTATTATTATTCCCTCAGTAGTACTGTAATGCATAATTACAATAATTATTATTCATAAATAATCAGCCCAACACCAAATGCTGATTGGGGTCATAGGTGTGCCATTCTGGAGAGGGCAGTCAGTAATGTCCACCATCCTTTGACTGATATTCACAACCGTGTGTTAAGGGCTTGGCCGCTCCACTCTGTAGTGTCGTTGAACCAGGCTTTGTGCTGTTGTCCTCTTTGGTACTTGCTCTCTACTGTGCTCTGGAGAATGGTCTTGGTCAGAGAGTCATAGCAACTAACATCGCCAAACCATACAAGCTTGCAGCACCTCATAGTGGCCAATAGTGTCAGTAGATGATGTTGACTTTTGTCATGGTAGACGAGGCCAGGGTGAGTCTTGTTTTGTTCTTTTTTTGTTGAGCTGCGATAACGGTCCCCAAGTATTCCAAACTGTCCACTTAAAGTTTTTGTCCATTCAGCATGATTATGGTTGCTGCCTGTTTGTTGGTGCTGTCGACAAGGACTTTGATTTTCTCTGTGCTGATTTCCATTCCAGAGACTTCTGTTGCAATTTCTATTCTGGTGGTGAGATTTTGAAGCCCTTCCTTACTGCCTCAGTATCATGAGCAAATGTGAGGTTGCAGCGTGGGCATGCACTGTTGGCTATGGACAGTTGGAAGCTAGACATTGTCTCTGTCATGGTGTTTTGTGTTTTCCAAGATGATGTTGATGAAGGATTGTGTCCATTCTTTTGGTCACTGCTTGCTTTCCCGAATCCTCTAGCAGATGATATTTAGAGCCTTTATGAGTTCTGGGCCTCCATACTTCAGGAGTTCTGCTCTGCTTAAGTACATTCCTTCCTGAAGTATTGGTGCATCCCCTGTCTCACCTTTGGTGTTGGACATGTTGTCCAGGAAGCTGATGTCTGGTCTCAGGTCGTAGTTGTACAATTCTTGGCTGTACTTGGTCCAGCTTCTTAAGACGTCTGTCTCATCAGTGAGAAGGGTGCTATTCTTATCTTCAATAGCTGCGGTTCTTGCTTGCTGTGTACCTAACGGTGTTTTGAGGGTGTCAAACACTATCTTGCCATTGCACTCTCTCATCCCTTTGTCAGTGTTTTTTCATTGGCTGATAATCCAGTTCTCTTTGGCTTCTTTCACTTTGGCTTTGATGTTATTGTTGACTGTTATATTGTTGAGCTGCTGCAGGGTCTGTTTTCTCCTTGCGCTCCCTTTTATCATCACACAGGTCCAGGATGGGATCAGTGACCTTTGGCTTATCGTTCTGTCTTCTCTTCCCAAGAATCCCTGTTGCTGTCTCTTGTAGCACTTCTTTGATGATGTGTGAGGATGTTAACATGTAGAAGGTTGAGTGCAGCAAACCTCCTCCCTACTGTTACCTTAAATATTTCAGCAACCTCTGGGTCTTTTAGCTTCTCGATGTTGAATCTGATGCGAGGGCTGTTTCGCTTGTTCTTTTTCAGCCTGAGTTTTAGTGTCATCAGAACAATGTCATGGTTACTGCTGATGTCAGATGTTGCTGGTTTTGGGTTTGTTGATGCTGTACTTGAATCTGCAGGGGAATTAAGTCAATCTGGTTGTGTGCCTTGCCATTGAGGGCATACCATGTTGTTCTTCTGGACGTCTTGTATGAGAACAGTGTGTTGGCCAGGGTGAGCTGCTGGTAAAGGTTTTTGGTCTCCCCCAATTCAAAACATCCAATTGTTCTTGCCCATTGGCCATATACGCATATGTACATCCATAACGTGGACTGAGACTCCAGGAGTCCTTACCTATTTTGGTATTCCATTCATCCATGGCAATGAGGTCTTTCTTTCTTTAATCTCTTTAATGGTCTCTTCTAGCTTCATAAAATTCTTCCACTGACTCTTCATACCTTATGATCCTCCTCTGTAATGGTCTCAGCAAATCCTGTCCATCAGGCTAGCCCAAAGATATCCCACTTCTGGCAAGCTTTTGGATAGGTTCTTTCCTCTTTCCGCATGCATACAGAATGCACGTCCCAGTGACTGTATTGCCCATGGAAATCCCGATTATTGATGTTGATTTTGCTTGTGCCCCTGTAGCATACTTCACACTTCAACTGACCTGCAGCACCGCAGCAGGAAGAGTGGTCATTGGTGAACCAGGCTTCGACTGATCCAAAATGGTTCCAAAATCTGATGTTTTATCCATTGTGGAAGTTCCTTGGGCTTGGAATTATTTGCGGGGACCCATCTCCTCTCCAAGACTGATTTTTCCTCAGGGTTTGCTCCCAAAGGTGGGCCGTCAACCAAGCCTAATGAGCTCCATCTGCCTGGTACCAGTGCCTTTAGGTTGGCACTGGGGTTCAGTCGGCATACCAGTTCATCCCAAAGGTGTTCAGTGGGGTTGGATTTTGGACACTCGAATTCTTCTACTCCTAACTTAACACACCATGACTTCATGGAGCTGCTTTGTGCACAGGGGCATTGTCAAGCTGGAACAGGTTTGGGCCTCTTAGTTCCAGTGAAGGGTAATCGTGATGCTACAGCACACTGAGACATTATATACATTTGTGAGCTTCCACCTTCTTGGTAACAGTTTGGGGAAGAGCCACATATGGGTGTGATGGTCAGGGGTGCACATTTGTCGTCATAGCCATGTACACAGCGAACTGAAGAATCATTTTTCCTGGATCCATGGTGCAAGATACTTGTATGACATACACAGTGTTGACAAGACATAACTAAAGTGGAATAAGAATAAGAAGCATTCAGCTTATCAATCAGCTGTTTGGGATGATTGTGGTTAATTCTGAACTGCAATCTATGAACAATATTCTGATATACTGTATGTATTCTTCTTGTCAAGGTGGGTTACTGCCAGATGAAGAGCATGCAAGATTGCACCCTCTGTGGAATGGTTGGGGAAGTACACAAACTGCAGAGGGGCCAGTCCGGTGGGAAGTCTGGTCCTGATGTGACTCATGACCAGCTGCTCAGTGCACTTTGTGATGATTAGTGTGGGTGCTGTGGGGCAGTAGTCATTGAGGCTTGACACAGTGGACTTCTACAGTACTGGTATGGTGGAAGCCTTGAAGAATTGTGAGACAGCTGCTTGGTTCTTAGAGATGTTATGGATGCCAATCTGTTGGTCCGCAGTCTTTGAGGACTCAAACAGGTAGGTCATCTTGTCCTGCAGGAAGGGTTGATTCTCGAGAGTGTCTTCCTCATGTGCATTGAACCATACGTAGAAGAACTTGAGTGTATGGATGTGTTGGCAACACATGCTGGAGTGTTGTAGTCCCTGAAGGCCAAGTTGCCTTGCAACATGTGCCACACATCTCTGGTGCTGATAATGTGGCCGGTGATTTTCTATTTGGTTGGTTACACTTTGCCAGCCTGATGGTGCAGGAAGTTGATTCCTTCCGTCCTGATCGCTGCTTCCGCTCCTGGTCTAAATGTGACATCCCATGTTCTCATCAGTTTGTGGACCTCAGCTGTAAACCATGTGACAATAATGTGTCACTTGTGGTTTTTGTGACCTCGTCATTTGACTTGTTGATGTCAGTCACTGTAGCTGCATATTTATTTATATTGGTAAGGTGACCTGTGGAAACTGCTTCTCTGAAGATATTCCAGTATGTGAATTTGAAGCAGTCCTGGAGTGCAGAGGTAGCTCCCTCTGGAAATATTCCGAGTCCAGTTTAGTTTGTTTGTGGAGAGATGTGAAAGCTGGAGTTACCAAGACTGAAACATGGTCTGAGAGTCCGATGTGGGGACAGGGTGTAGCTTTGAAGGAGTATTTGTTATTTGTATAAACGAGTCTGGTGTGTTCGCTCTGCTTGTCACAGTACTGAAATGATGAACTAACTGCTACTTCTATAATTGCAGAGACTTAGCAGTATTTCGGCTAGCTGTTTAGCTTTCTTTCTGGCCAAGCCCCCAATGACGGCTGCTGTATATGAAAAACAGAAGAGTGCACCAATAGCCAAGTTCTGTTATTCAAGAGTGGTTGGCACTTGGTAAGATTGGTCATAAGGCTCCCTTAAGGTTATAGCCAAAGGTGCAGCCTGCCTCTATAACAAATACGTGTCTAGACTATTCATGTACAACAACAACAACAATCTGCATATTAACAGAGAAACTTGCAAATGTTAATGAAGCATTGTTACAAAGGTGGAGCTTGGAAGATCTGACAGAGGAATTGTATTGTATTTAGACTCCGGTCCCAATGGAAAAGGACACATCACGTTTATCAGCTCCTGTAGCAGTGATTAAACTCTCCACACCTGCTGTACAGAAATCATTCAGCACACAGGTGACCACACACACACACACACACACACACACACACATACTATATTATCTCAAGTAAGTGTCCTAATCTGTCCTACAATGTTCACTGGACAATAACATTGTGTGTGTGTGTGTGTGCGTGTGTGTGTGTGTGTGTGCACGTGCATATCTGCATGCGTGTAGGTGGGCTCGGACCCCGTCGTGTATCTGGAAGTGGAGAACGAGGTGTGTGTGGTTGCTGGGTCTCGTATTAGTCAGCTCCGCTTCAACACAAATGGCCGGGAGTGGAACACGGTTCTGACCAGCCGCATTGTCATGGCAACGGCAAGCAGGTACAGACAAACAGAGAGACACGCACACAAAATCCTGCTCTATTTGTTTCTTAACATCATGTCCTCCTCTTTTGTTTCTGTAGTGACGTGGTTGCTGTGGTGTGTGAGGACCGGACCCTGTCAGTATTCTCTGCGTGTGGGCGGAGACTTGTCCCACCAGTTATGCTCTCTGGACCAATCACAGCTCTGCACTGCTCCGCCTACTTTGTGATGGCACTGACTGCATCAGCCACACTGTCTGTCTGGTACTGGCCCCGCTCACTTTAGCATGATATCACAGCACTGATATTAACAGTAATGAGTGTAGTTTGGACTGTGATAGGCTTTGTCTTATCACACACTTTAAAAGTGTTTAGGACACATCCTAATGAAAAACAAGTGTGTTGCTACAGTCTGTGTGTAATGGGGATGGAGCCTTAAAATGGCTGACATTTAGATACAGCCTTAATGCTTTTACAGATGTGTGTTTTTAATCTCACAATAAAGTGTGGGTATGCATGTGTGTTCCAGGGATGTTCAGAAGCAAGTAGCTCTGGTCAAAAATGAATCTTTGAACTCTCTTTTATCAGGTGAACTTCACACAAATGACAACTCCAACCTGTCTGCCTTTCTCAATTTGTCTCTGTGTATTTGCCTCTCTCTCTCTCTCTCATGCCTTCCTGTCTGTCTCTAACTGTATGTGTCTCACACTCTTTGCATCTGCTTAACACTTGTCAGTCACTCTGTCTCACAGGCTCTGATACAGTAGTGTTCTCCATGTTAACGGATCACGGTGTTCCTGTAGTCACTCTGTCCAATGGCCGGTCCTACAGCTTCAGCTCTGCAATGGAGACATGGTGAGACCTACACACACACACACACACACACACGCGTACTTCTGTCTTTGTGAGGACACTCATTGCCATAATTAATTCCCTAGCCCCTTACCCTAACCATCACAATTAAAGCTAAACCTAATTCTAACCTTAACACGTAAACCAAGTATTAACCCTCAAACAGCCCTTTGAAGAAGTGAGGACACATATTTAAATGTGTCCGCATGCGCGCGCGCGCACACACACACACACACACACACACACACACACACACACACACACA
>JAQMYM010000014.1:17504286-17514335 GCA_030014255.1 Parauchenoglanis ngamensis | reverse complement strand
CTGCAGTCTCGAACCCAGCAGCTCGGCTTTTGCTTTTGACAGACCCAAATCTCTGACCAAATCGTTCAATTCGGACTCTGTTATCAGATGTGGATCGCCTTATGAGCGTTATATACAAATATAAGAAAAAATCATGACAAAACTGAAGATTTCTCTGAAACGGTACGTGATGAGTAAATTTTGATGTGATATTTGTGATCAGCAGCCAAAAATATATAAGAAACACCCAACAGTGTTCAAGAAGCAAAACCTTTGTTGTGCAGTGTAATCTAAATCTACAGCAATTATAAGTTACAGTCTTCATTATGTTACATCTATATAAGTCAACATTAATTATACATTAATTATCATTAAAATAAAGGGTGATTTGTTAAATTTGGTGTGGCCGATCCAGAGAAATTAGTGAAAATGTTGAGGGTGTCATCATCTTAACAGACTATCAAGTTTGAAGAAAAACAGCTGTAAACTTTGTGATGTATAAACTGAAATTAATGCATAGCTAACAGATTGCTGTCATAATTAGTCATAATTATAGGTTGATTTGCTGTATAATATTTTAGTAATGAATGCATTATAGATTAGAAAAATTATATGGGTAATTACTGTATATGGGTCATTTTTTTGATGCACTCTCATTTCAAATATCTTTATCTTGTAATGAACTATTATGACATTAAACTTATTTTGTGGTGACACACCCCATTTAATATCTCCAGAAAGGTTCATTTTAGTCACATAAAATTTGGCAGATATAAAGGCAAACTTGATTTCTATTCATCTATATGCACAAAAGTCACCAAAGAAGTGCATTTCTTTCCTCAAGAAGACCAAATCAGTTTTCAAAATGGGGGAAAAATGCATAATTTTCTGGAGAAACATTCGTGTCTTTATATCTGCCAAATTTCATGTTACTGGGAATAACATTTTTGTAGATATTAAATCCTAAACATGGCTTACTGGATAAGATTTTTTATTAGAAAATATAATTTTCAGGGGAATGAAAAAATGTGATGTTAGATTTCAGCCAAAATACTTTACAGACTTTGGTTTTAAGTCACAAGCAACAAATAATAAAAAAAAAAATAGGATGAACAAAATGTGAGACATGCAGCAACATCCCTGTTTCAGTTGACACAGAATGGCTCAGTGTTATTGGGAGCAGGGGCATGTGTGGTGTGTATGTGAGCTCAGTGTTATGAGCAGGTTGTATACGTTCATTCTGAGAAACACTGAGCTGCTGCTCAGCTTCATTAATCTCACAGAGGCCGTTAGCATCACAGCTAAACCTGCAGCAACCTGGTGCTTGAGTCACTGCCATGGACACTGAAAATTGCACATCAATCTCCTGGTGTTATACCCTCTTCTAGATTCTTCCTCCTCTCCTCCTTCATCCCTATCTTTGTTCTTCCACCTCTCCTCTGTCAGTTCTCTCTTTATTCTTCCTCCTCTTTGCCTTCATCCCTCTCTTTGCCGCAGGTGAGCGAGTGACAGAGAGATGGATAGTGCCGTATTTTGGGAAACGGAATATCGATAAACCGAGAGGAGGAAAAACGTGAAGAGCGACTACAGCTCTTAAACAACGGCACTGAAAAACTAGCCATGAGGAGCATGATTAATCACACACACACACACACACACACACACACACACACACACACACACATACACATCGTCAGTGTGATGGATGTCACCCAATAAAGAAACGAATGCAAAGAAAAAGCTGTGAGGCCAATTTTCATAAAGAGCGGTGAAACAAGGACATGTTGAAGGAAAAAAGGCATGTTTAGAGCAGAATGCTGGAACAAGCCGAGAGATGTACGCTAATATAATAGATACTTTGGCCACACTGTTAGTATGTAGAATTATCAATCACTAAACCTTGCACAGTCAATCTGACATTCACAGGGTTCTATATTCAGAGACTCTGTGTTTCCAGTACCAGGAATCAATAATCTTCCCTCATGTCCTTTTGATCCTATGTTTGGCAGGTTCTATGTTCCAAGTTTAGGTTCTAACTGCCTACTATCTGCTAACTACCACACTGATCACATTAGCAGAAAAGTCTTTTGATTCCAGTTTAGTAAGTCTAACTTTACGACTTTATTCAAACAGAGAATAGTCACGAGCGATATTAGTCATGTGATGAGGTTCTGGTCTCTGATTGGTCACATACATAAGATATTCCATTAGAGGGAGCTGCCGTTCCAGTTTTTCCCGTTTATAGATTTGTCCTTTTCTGTAAGGGAATATTAGAGTAAATATTGTGAGCAGTGTTGGATCAGCAAGTGTTAGACACTTCCGAGCAGCAGGAGAAGGCGGCGTGTCTCCGGCACTGCGTGATTCTCACACTGGGATGCGTTTTAATGAACACACTCTGTCTATTTACCTGTCAGTGGAACTGGAGCCAAGGAGCCATTTGATCTTCCTGCATGTGTGGCTTTGATCTTAGCCTACTTTATTATTTCCTTTTCATATCTCACAACTTTTTCAATTTTTCCTTTTTCCTGTACAGCTTTGTCCTTCTTTATGAGGAAGTTTCCAGAAAGTAAAGTCTTGTGAACCATTGGGATAAGCTGATAAATGTACTTACATGTTAAACACAAAATCAGAGACCTCGTGATTCCTCTCTGCAGGAAGGTGGTTTTAGATAGCATAGTTAACGCTAGCCTCTATTACCTCTATAGCAAAACTATGTAATGCTTCATTGCCAGCCAAGTGTGCTAACAAATTACCTAACATTAGACTGTTGTATATGTGGTAAATAAAACGAGTCTTATGCTAAACAGAGTGTCTTTTTGAAGAAAATAAAAGGTAGTGGTGATGTCACATGGTCACTACCAGCCAATCAAATTTAACTTTTGCTTCTCCCCTGTTGACTCTTCAGTATGTCAGTATGTGCAGAAAAGCTTTACTCTTCTATAGTTTGTTAATTTCATCAATGATGGAGCAGTTAGAAGTGTTTATAAAGAACTTGGTTCTGTGAATAAAAGAAATAAATCAATAAATGTATCTATTTTTTTTTCACAGATTACTCATGCGTGTTTGTTGTCATTGAATCTGTGTGTTGTAAATGCAGTGAGTCTGAAAACACACTCCGCCTGGCTGTGTGTTAATAATGACTGAAGTGTGCTTGATTTCCAGCTTAAAGCCGCTAAGTGGTTTTGAGTGATGTTTAACATCAGTATTGGATTACATTTCCATGTTGAGGAGGCTAATCTTGTTTGGACAGACGGGCAGCGCCTGTAGCAGTGTGGTATTAAAATAAGATCATATTAGGCTGTGTGTGTGTGTGTGTGTGTGTTGTACAGGCTCAGAATAATAATGACACTCTCTCTGCATCTCTGAGCTCCAGTTTCTCTTGATTTAACACTGAATGTGATTTAGTTTTAAGTGCTTTGAGACTTTGACACAGTGCATTTTCTTATTAATGTTTTGAAATCCTTGCTTGGTTATTCATAAAAACGAAGTAAGTAAAGAAATTCCTACTGCATCACATTAATCAGTAAAACAACTTCTGAATTAAGATTTCTTTAACCATTACTCATTACTGATATCAACATAAAGTCTTCTAACTGAATCACTAGTGTTAGTCATTACAAGAGCATAATTCACATGCTAGAAGCAGTAGCAGTTTGTGGCACAGGTGGGTGCCTATATGGAACCTTATCAAGGGTAGAACCGGCAAATTCCATACCACCACTCCTGTGCTGTGTGTTCATCCAACTCTCCTCTGATTCTTGGTTGCAGCCTGCTACCGTACCGCACCACTGCCTCCACTTGCAGGAGTGCAAGTAATCATCAGACTTGCCAAAAACTCAAACATTGACTACATCCCCTTTTGGACACCACACAGAATGTCATACACTGTTGGACTGGGACAGCAAGTATGATTTCATGTAAAAAGCCACACAGGTCAGTGATGCCACTGGCCTGATCCTTAATCCAAGTCATGTTGGTGAATGATCAGAGTGATGCAGGGGCTGTATGAAAGAAGAGAATGCCAACAGGAAGTGACAATAAAAGACTGTGACCAAGTCAACCCCCTATTATGCAGGACTCTTATAATTCACAGTACACAAGAGGGATCCAGACTACAGGACAGCACAGCTAGAGGTAACATCTCCTGGCATACCGAGGGTCAGAGAGGCCAACTCTACGGAGGAAGGATGAACATTGATAGAGCTGCTGTCCAAAGAGGGGAATTACACAGACAGTATTGATATAATTACCACTGGCTGTAACAAGGATAGAATTGAGGCATACTGAGATGGAGATGGGGTGCATACTGAGACTGGAGCAGGACCTGATGCTGTGATCAGGGCTGGACCCAATACTGAGCAGGAGAAGGACCTGATACTAGACAGAGGCAGGATCAGGAACTAAGAAATTTGCTCTGAGGCTGCAATTGTAGAACACCAGAGGATGAGAGTGGGTTCCTGGGAAGGCCCAGCTCACATTCCCAAATTGGATTAGTTACTTTTTTCTATTTATTTAATAGAAATAAAAATATAATAAATATAGGGAAGTATAATAAGAACATGTGCCAGATCAGGGGTGTCTGTTCCTACAGCTTTAATTGATGTCTAAATAAAAACACAGCTCTGTCCCTCACCCCACACTGAAGTATCAATACAACTTGCTGAGAGCTTGAGCTCAGTCAAACACTTTCTTAGATAACTTACTGTAAAAGAGGTAAAATATGAATTACTTATTAAAGCTCCTAAGATCTGACCAAACACATGCACGCATGAACACTGTGATATAATGAATAATTACTTAGCTAGCAGAAAAAGAATTCCATTAAATTTAATTTTGTTAAAGTTATTAAAGCTCTGAAGTTTGCATACGGTTTTCATTACAGACAGAAAACAGCAGTAGTGAATTATGTGGCAATCCCAGCTGACAGTAACATCAGGAAGAAGGAGCATGAGAAGATCGAGAAGTACTAAAGCCTGAAGGAACATCTGGAACAGATGTGGAAGGTGAAGTCCAAAGTGGTTCCAGTATTAATAGGAGCATTAGGGGCTGTGACTCCCAAACTTGGAGAGTGGCTCTCCAGGCAAAACAGCTGAGGTCTCTGTCCAGAAATGTGCAGTTCTAGGAACAGCTAACATACTGCACAGAACCCTCACACTCCCAGGCCTCTGGTAGAGGACCTGAGGTTGAGGAAGACACACACACACACACACACACACACACACACACACACACACACACACACACACACACACACACACACACACACACAAGTAGGAGAGGTGAGAGGGAGATATATACAGCCATGGCCAAAACATTTGAGAATGACACAAGTATTGGATTTCACAAAGTTTGCTGCTTCATCTTTTTGTCAGATGTTTCTATCATATACTGAAGTATAATTACAAGCATTTCATGTGTCAAAGGCATTTATTGACAATTACATTACGTTTATGCAAAGAGTCAATATTTGCAGTTTCAAGACCTCTGCAATTCGCACTGGCTTGCTGTCAATCACCTTCTGGGCCAAATCCTGACTGATGGCAGCCCATTCTTGCATAATCAATGCTTGGAGTTTGTAAGAATTCGTTGGTTTTTGTTTGTCCACCTGCCTCCTGAGGATTGATCACAAGTTCTCAATGGAATTAAAGTCTGGGGACTTTCCTGACCATGGACCCAAAATTTTGACGTTTTCTTCCCCGAGCCACTTAGTTATCACTTTTGCCTCATGGCACGGTGCTCCATCATGCTGGAAAAGACATTGTTCCTCACCAAACTGTTCATGGATGGTTGGGAGAAGTTGCTCTTGGAGGATGTTTTGGTTCCATTATTTATTCATGGCTGTGTTCCTAGGCAAAATTGTGAGAGAACCCACTCCCTTGGCTTGGCTTTACTTTTGACGTGACACAGGATTTATGGTAGTGCTCACCTTTTCTTCTCCAGGCAATCTTTTTTCTGGATCCTCCAAACAATCGGAAAGGGGATTCATCAGAGAAAATGACTTTACCCCAGTCCCCAGCAGTCCAATCCCAGTACATTTTGCAGAATATCAGTCTGCCCCTGATAGTTTTCTTGGAGAAGTGGCTTCTTTTCTGCCCTTCTTGACACCAGGCTATCCTCCAAAAGTCTTCACCTCACAGTGTGTGCAGATGCACTCACACCTGCCTGCTGCCATTCCTGAGTGAGCTCTGCACTGGTGGATCCCTCAGCTGAATCCACTTTCGGAGATGGTCCTGGTGCTTGCTGGACTTTTTTTGGCTCCCTGAAGCCTTCTTCACAACAATTGACCCTCTCTTCTTGAAGTTCTTGATGAGCCGATAAATAGTTGATTTAGGTGCAATCTTACTAGCAGCAATATCCTCACCTGTGAAGCCCTTTTTGTACAAAGCAATGATGACTGCACCTGTTTCCGCGCAGGTAATGGAAGAACAATGATTTCAAGCTCCACCCTCCTTTTAAAGCATCCAGTCTGCTATTCTAACTCAGTCAGCATGACAGAGTGATCTCCAGCCTCGTCCTCATCAACACTCTCACTGGTGTAAACCAGAGAATCACTAAAATGATCTTCATGGCAAAGAGGGATTTTGCAATTAATTGCAATTCATCTGATCACTTCTCATAACATTCTGGAAAATTAATATTTGTGTCATTCTCAAAGCTTTCTATTAACTATAGCTGTGTCTCACCACCCCACACTGTGTAGGTTTTTTTAACATTACAATTCAACATTATTTTTTGAAATAACAAATATTTCTATATCAATCTATATTCCTCTCAGCTCAAATGGCATGAATATAGCAAATATGGAATATATTGTTTAATAAGTTCAATTTTGGGAGAGTGCTGTGTTAGTTTACTGAAATTTGGTTGGTTCACAAAATGCACATAGTAGGGAATACAGCAACCTCATTTCTAGATGCAGAGATAATCTTTATAATCTAAATATTGTTTACCATAGACAGTATGTCAAGCATATTTCATATTTCATTGTTGGAATTTTTTTGTATCATTCCAGAGCACCTCTGATAGAATAAATATTATCCTTCACTCACAAAATCCATCCAACTCCACTCTCATGATCCACCTCTCCCCATGGTCTGTGATTCCCACACTACACAATTCACACAGCCCACTATTCACAAGGTGTGCAATTGCAACAGTTCACTATTCCCAAGCTCCACCATTCCTACAATCCACCACAGCTACAGTTCACCATTCCCACAATCCACCATTTCCACAGTCTAGTATTTGTAGTCTGAAATTCCCACATGGCCTTATCCTCGAACTCCTACTGCATGAAGCAGTATGCCAAACTACATATTCTTCTTCTACCCATCTGTACTGTACTAGAATAAGATACATGAATAAGACACAAGATTCTGGAATATTTATAACAACACAAAAACTCATTATAGTCAAACCTGTTCCTTCAGAATGAATGAATCAACAGTCTAGTTAAGCTCAGATGATTAGCTAATTGGTACTTAGCCACCTAATTAACTTCCTAATCAATCAGACGTAACGCTAATTAGTTACATAAAGTAAATTGTCAGCTCTGTGAGAGATAGACGTGCTGGGAATAGCGTTTTTCATCAATACCACAATGACACATGCACTCACTGTACAACAGCTCTGTTTCTGCTAATTAATTAACACTGCTTTTGTTAATTATCTCATCCTCTTTAAGCCAACAAAGACATGCAAAATGGCAAGAATTCATTTTGCAAATATTAACAATGCAACAAGGATTAAAGCATTTTGCAAAACACACAATTAGCACTAAATATATGCTAAAGTGACAATAAGTCATTCTGTAGGAGCTGCAGTAAGTAAGGAAGTGTACGAGCTTTAAATTAGCAATGCGACCTCTCAGAGTTATAAATGTACTGTTCAGTATGTGATAAAATAAAACGTAGAGTTAAAGCTTCATTATTTGGAACACAGAGCTAGAGGTCAGGGATGTATCCTGCTAGTACAATAGCAAGCACACTAGAGTAGTGCACTTGATATAGTAGTTCTTGTAATAATAAGTGTTCTAGTGTTGAGTTATAATAAATATCTGATTGTCACCTGTTAGTGTTTAACCTTCATGTAATCAGCTCATCCCAACACTCACTCAGAGTCAATAGCAGCATCCCCTCTGTGTGCTTGTGTGTTTGTTTGCCTGTGTGTGTGTGTGTGTGTGTGTATGTGTGTGTGTGTGTGTGTGTGTGTGTGTGCATGTGCGTGAGTGTTTGCGTGTGCATAAATCTGCTCCCATTTGCAGGAGGCATGTCCTTGGTTAAAGCGTCTGTCTGGCATTTTATTTGCAGCATGAGGATGTTTATTAAAGCACCACTCCATCTCACTGGGTGACTTACAGCTGTTGGAACAGAAGCGCTATTAAACTCACTATTAACAACAATGTGAACACTGAAACACAGCCACAAAAAATGCTCAGCAACAAAATGGCATCTGAAACTGTTCATAAGTGTAAACAGGAGCAATAAAAGCTCTCATATTCCAGACCTGGAGCAAACTGAACTCAGGATTCCAGGGGGCTCATGTATCAACAGTGTGTATGCACTGATGTGTGTGTAATGGGTGTGTATGAGCATTCCTGTGCAAAATGTGGAATTTATGAACTTGTACTTAGGAATGTGTAAATTCCGCAAAGCACCGCTCTGACCAGGTTTACACACAGCATCCAGTGGCAGAACAGGGGAAGTGCAAATAGAAAGCACTGTGAGTGTCACATCACGCATGAACCAATGTCAACATCCACATATGTTCTGTATTTTCTTTCATTAATAATTACTCCATTAGTAATTTTGTGTCAAATTTGTGTCAGAGTCTACAAAAGACATCTGAGACAGGTGTGTGAAAATGTGACATGGCTCATCTTGCATTACTGGAAGATTTAGTAAACCATGCATTCCACAGGGTGTGTGTTTGCAGAGAGTGTGCTGATCTGTTTTCTGAGAGCACAGAGTGGGGCTGAGTAGGTCCCGCGTCCCAAAACTCAAATTGATAGATTTATGCCATGATTTGGAGCAAGAAACAAAATGCACAAAAGCCATTCCCCAACCCTAGTTTCTTTTCTTCTCTCTGTTTGCCATTATTCCAGCAAGAAAAAAGCGATATTCACATGGTTTTTAGAGGTATGTTTTGTTACCATATATGGGTAATTTGGGGCGTGTCTGAATGCAAATGACCCCGAACATGCACAAACATGGTGGTTTAAAACGTATGGGATTTATAAACGCTGGTGTGTGTATGACCGGCGTGCACAGGTTTGATAAATACAGATTTTTTTGTACTTATGCACATTATAAATTTGTTTGTAAGACAGAAATTAGAACATTTTGTATAAAATCTTAATAAATGGGGGCCCAGGAGTATAAAACTGTCCTACACTCAGTGTGGAAGGCATAATTGTGTTACTCTCTCATGTCACAGAGACACTAACCAATCACGTACTTCTGCGAGCTCCTGCATCATGGTGCTAGGTGTCCATTTTTGCTACTGGCAGGAAAAAGAGTCACTTTGATTTTAATCTGTTTTTTTCAACTATAGCATTTGATTATCATTTATGAGGAATATATTAGCTATATATATATTAACTGCTAAATGTGTAATAATTATAGAAATAAATCTACCAGACTCCAACCCCAATAACCATGCCCCTCATAGCCCCGCCCCTTGGCACAGTGCAGTCGGTGTGAATTGGCCTTTACTGCCTTCCAGAAATGTAAAACCAACTAGTGGGCAGATATTGGGACCAAATGTGTGAGGTGATGAAAGTAAGACAGATAGGACATGACAGTGAGACAGGTAGTGAGAGTGAGACAGGCAGTGGAATGTCAGCTCAGCAGAATGATGAAGTGCTCTCACACTCGGAGAGATGGAGGGAATAAAAAAGGATGGAACTGCAGAGGAAGAGAAAAATAACCTCTCACAGAGGCTCGATCCCACCGGACCTTCATTACTGTCACACACTGCCATCAAGGTGGAGGCCGTAACACACACACACACACACACACACACACACACACACACACACACACACACACACACACACACACACACACACA
>JAQMYM010000014.1:17472616-17484011 GCA_030014255.1 Parauchenoglanis ngamensis | reverse complement strand
TCACAAATAAACTTTGGATTTGAGCATACACCTACATGCTGTGTCTGTGTCTGCTTGGTCCCCGGATCCGAAACGAGTGAGAAGCTTTCACCCACGGAAGTCAGATCGAACCTGAGAGAACTCAATCGTCACCGGTACAATTAAGTTCTTACAAATGGTGTCAGAAGCAGGCCATAAAAAAGGGTAAGCAGCCTTTTATTCTTAGTGTCTCTTACCCGTTTTGATGCCTGACATTTTGAATAGTTAAAGAAATATGCATAGTTACAAGGATTTAGCTCCTTTCTGCGTTGAACCCTAGGCGCTATGCTCGAATGTGTGTAGTTATAAGGATTTAGCTCCTTTCTGCCTTGGCCTTAGGCACTACGTTTCCTTTTTGAATCGAGATTACAGAAATGTAAGGGATTTCTTCAGTTCGTGATGTGTTTCCACGTGCACCTCGTTTTAAATGTTTTCCCCTTTTTATCTAAGTAGAGTTGGCCTTAGATGCTACGCTGATTATAAATTAAGGTTACAGGAGTGATACATGTGCCTCTTCTTAATTTTACCTTTCCGTGAGTGAGGGTTTTCCACCTGTTATGTTGTTTCTGTTGTCTTGTTTCGTTTGTGTAAATTCAGCGCTTGTTTGTGTTGTCTACTGTTCGTTTGAAGTTTGCGCCTGCATTTCGTCTTTGTGTATATTCAGCTCATCTGCTTGAGTTACATGTCTGCGCAGATTTCGCGCGCTTGCTCGCATTATCTGCTTTGTTATCTCTTGGTGTGAACTCAGAGCGCTGGTTTGTTCTGCCCGCTGTATTATCAGCTATTTGCGTTAATTCGGCGTGATTTCTTGTGGTTTCTGTTTTGTTTCCTGTTCGCGCGCTTTCCTGTGGCTTCTGTTTTATTTGTCGGCGCGCGTGTTTTCTCTTCTTCTTTGTCTGTTCACGTGCGTGTTTTCTCTGCTTCGTTGTCCATTGTCTGTTCGCGCGCTTGCTTGCGATCTCTGCTTTGTTTTCTGTTCGCGTGCTTGCTTCTGATCTCTTTTGTTGTCTGTTTGAGTTCTTGTGGTTTCTGTCCTGTTATCTGTTGTGTTATTTCAACGTTTGTCTGTTATTTCTTTTGTGTTATTTGTTTGTTTGTTTGGTTGTTTTCAGCAGGCCAGCTTGTGTTGTTTTTTTGTTTTTTTTGTTTTTTGTTGTTTTGTTTGTTTGTCATTTCAGTGTGCACCATGGGGGGTGATGGGTCTAAGCCAGCTACTCCGAGACCTGGAGAAACACCTCTCCAGTGGATGTTCAGAATTGACCGTGGTTTTACTGCTGAACCTTTTAATAGCAATATGGCAGGTTGGACTGAAGCTGCAGGATTTATTAATTGCCCCGAATCGGTAGTTTTAACCCTGGTCCACTAAGAACTGCTAATTTGTGTGTTTTTGATGGTTATGGTGATCCTAATTGGGACTATGACTATATGAAAGCTGCAATAAAAGAATGGAATTTGATGCACGAATACTGGAAGGAAGGACAAAATAAACTTAGACAGAAGTTCACTGGTCAAACTGTAGCCGCTGTTCACCACTCTGACAAGGAGATTTCTCCACCACGAATAGTTACAGATGCGTGCGCTAAACATGACACAAATCTTCAGCTTCCACACTCAAATTAAACCCTTCGTCTGCATTATATCCCTCTCTGTCTAATAATGACGATGTGGCAGTCGCTTGCCAGCCGAACATTGCTTTTCCTTTTGTGCAAGTTGGTGAAAAGTCTGTCCAAGTTAGACTCCTAAGCCTGTCAGACGTTAGTGAAATAGTTAAAACTCTCCCATCTCCAGATTATGCACACAGATTTGATGATATTCTGCACTCCACTACTCAGTCAATTAACTGGCGTTGACTTCAGACAAATCCTCCTCCGTGTATTGGATGACACCGTCACAGAGGACGATTTATTCAATGCAATTCCGACTCTTAAGCGCAACAATGATGGAGTTACTAACTCCAATGCCGCCGACAAACTGTTTTACAAATGGGCTACTCATGATCATTTGACTGCTTTTTACACAGAACTGCATGTTTTCCTGGACAAAAGAAACTTGGCCGCTCGCGATTTATCTCAGGCTACTAACACAAAGAAACACCCTGGTGAGCGTGCATCCGCCTTTCTGGCTCATTTCCATAAAGCATGGACCGAGGACGCACGTTTGCCCGCGGGTTCTGATGACATGAGGCAGCTGTATTTAATTACTTTCTTAAATAACATGCATCCTTCTCACACACAAACTCTACGGATATTGACAGGAGGTTTAACTAATCTCACACTCGCTAATTTTGGCACGTGCCTCCGCAAACTCGAGGCTGCAGGAGCACTCCCTTCTATACACAGTGAAAACACTATGACCTTAGTTGCCGCTGCTCACACTAACTATCCTGACAAAAGACAGTCCTTTTCTAACCGCTCTAGAGATTGTCACTACTGCCACAAACCCGGACACTGGGCGCGGGACTGTCACAAAAAGCAGCACGACATTCAGACACGTCATGCACAGTATAACAAAAACAGTTCTGCGCCACTCGCTGAAACCTCATCCGATGATTCCAAACCAGTCCTGCCTAGGCAGTGGCACTCTGGCATTGAACCAGGTGTGGCACAGACACATGGGCTTGGCACTCGGTAAAAATTTCCAAACATTAGATGTGGGTAGTCATTAGATAAGGTTGTCACCTGGTATGCTTATCAAATAACAGGTATCAATAGCCCATCATTACTTTAAGACATGAAGTGTTTTATAAGTAATAAAAATAGAAAACATTGAATTAGAAAGGGTGTCCAAGCAGGGACTAATTTAGGCATTTATAGCAGACCTTAGTGTCAGCCAACGTTCCTGACTACAGTGTGGTTGTCCCTGTCACTTCTAACATTACCATGTAAAACAAGATGTGTAGAAGGTTGGCAGTATGCTCTGTGCTAGCTGTCTTATTACATTACCCTCTCATCTTTTTACATTAAAGTATATTTTTGGCTTTGCAATGCTTTGTAGTATTGCCTATATGTAATGTACACTGGTCATGCTCACAACAGACCCCTTGAATGTGTGTATTTTAATCCTCTATACCCAGTAGCTGCTGCCGAAGTGCTGCTTGTATTTCACTGTAACAGCCAAGGCTGGCCACAATTTTTTAAATTTTTACAAGGCAAAAATCTCACAATCCAGAAAGTCATAAAGTCAGAAAACTAAAAAACATACATGGGCAGAATAAATGGCTTGGCAGTAGAAGACTCACAGGGAGCTAAACTATTGCTTTGCAACCTGAGAGTGTGAATGAGTGTGTATATGAACAGAGTCCTGGGTGTGGTGGATAATTGGATGCAGGTCTATCCAGTTATAAGTCTGGAGACTCAGAACATGGGAGTGTGTCGGCCATGATGTCAGTGAGATGTCAGTGAGTTGACAGGCTCAACAATCTGAGATTGTTGTAACTGGTTCAGATATAACAGTGTTGCCATCGACATTTCTGAAGTATTTTTGTTTTCACTTTCATTTTCATTTCGTGACTGATCTGCTGAAGTTACAGTGTCTCTGAGAATTATGGAAAGATTATGAAAGCACCTATGTCTGTTCTCATTGCATGAGGCAGTATTTTTTGCAGCACTGATAACAATCCACCATGTTTGGATGTCAGTGACGATCGTGGTGATGTAAGAAATGTCAAAATAAAAATAAAAAAGCTTAAGAATGATATTAGCATCTTTCTGTTTATCACTAACTAGCTAAAGCTGTATCAGTTCCTTGCTAGCTATCAACATCATAATCACTTACTAACTGATCAGATTGAGATAAATAACAGTTACAACAGAGTTTATTATATATACACTATATACACTTAGGCAGAGGTAAAAAATCGGCATGCAGAGAGAATTCCAAAAACAAGCAGGGGTCGAGCAATCAACAAACAGAGTCCAAAGGGTAAATCCAAAAAGCAGTAGTCACAAAACACCAAACAGACTCAAACACAAAGTAATCATCCCGACTTTGAAACTCCCCTCAAACACCAGACAAACCGAGGCTTCATTCATCATCGGTCATGTGGTTTTCTCTTTAAACGACACGCGCCTCGAAGCGGGGCTTCATTTGGCACGTGTTATACTAGATATACTATATACTATAGATATACTATAATTCAACAGTGTCTCAAACATACTAAGTACATCCCTTCTCATGACTGAAGGTGGCTGAACTGTAGCTACTGAAAGGAGCGCTGTTGAAAACACCAGCATTACTATCGTGTTTGATGAAAACGTTGTTACTATCACATTTGTAACACTTCAGAAGAAATTGTTAGTTTTAACTTAAGGTTTGATTGTAAAAGATCATAATAAATGAGTGATGAGGTTTTTTTTTCGCTTTTTAGAGTGCCGAACTGACCCAGAAGTACATATCCAATCCACTTTGAAACTCGGGATCCCCAGAAACTCCCCTGCAAACCCCCCACCCCCCCATGTCACTTCGGGGGGTCCATAGATAAGAACATGCATAATAGTATCAGTAATAATTTTATTTTGTGTAGCATCTTTCTGATAAACATGGTGATTTTACAATGAGAAAGAAAAAGAAAAACACAAAAATAGTAATAAATAAAACAAACAGACTGTAATAAATAAAACAGACTGTTTAGCAGAGTCCCTTAAAAGCTGTTTCGATGATCTAATTACAGTGGCAGAGCTGCCATGACCCTCACAGTCCACACAAAGTCAGCATACACACACAAAGCAGACTGGCACCAAACAGGCCAAGTACAAGGTCAAGGACAAGTACAAAAGGTACACACATGCCAAGAGTCACGAAACTCCAGCCATGGCCAGTGGAGAACAACACAAACATGGAAAACCCTGCATCCCAAATCCCGGCACGCTTGAGCTCTGCCGCAACTAACACTCAGCCAGCAAACAGCCAGTGACCAGCACAGGATACTCTTTCACCTCCTGAAACCAAGGCAGTGGAGGAGATTGTTAAAGAAGGCTCTGGCACAGAGTTATATAAAGAGAAGGTAGTTCTATATAAATGAATTGATTACAGCGGCTTTGATTCAATGTTATGGCTCAGTACCATGATCCTTAAAACCATTTGTGCTTGAAAAAGTACATGAAGATACACTGGTCAGTAAGTTAGTCCTTCATAACATTTATAATCTCATCACATACTGAGATGAATGGAAGACGGCATTGACACAAACACTCACTGTTAATATCTCACCATGCCATATGCACTGGTCAGTGCACCTCTGTGTTCCATACTGTATGTCACTGAAGCGCTGTGAGACATGAGAAATGAGAATTCTTCCTAGGTTCATTCAATTGAATGAATGAATAAGAAACACTGGGTTTTATCGTAGCTCCACATGGAGCTGTGGATGAAGAAGAGTTCTGGCCTTTGTCTATGCTCACTGTATGTTTATTGAGGGATCAGATCAGGACTTTACCCCTTCTCACTGCCAGATAGAGTTCATCTTCATCTTCACTCTCAATTTTTCATTTTGCGAGTGTAGTTTCTAAAACACTGCATGCTTTTGGATTTTCTACTTTTTTCCTCAGATTCTGTCTTTGGTCCTATTTGTTTTATCGGATCACTCATGTTACAACAGCAGCGCTATACTCTCCAATATTTGGAGTGTTTGTTGTCCTCATACGACTTCATTAAGTCCCCAAAACCCTGTCAGGTTTGTCCTGTTATGCTAACACACTTCCTGAACAAGTTCCTTGCATCCTTACTGAGTTCCCAAAAATGGCTCTGAATTATTGAGAAAGTTCATGAGTTCTGAAAAAGTTCTGTGTTCCTGCAAATGTTCCTGAGAAATGTTTGTCACACACACACACACACACACACACACACAGTTATGGCAGTTTTACTGCCACTTTATTTCTCACTCTGATCCTCCAGGGGAAAGAAACACCATCACTAATTACACTCGTCTACTCAAGATTAGCCAAGAACCAAATTACCCACTTATACTTATTCCCTCTCTTACTTAATCTCTCTTTTCTCTCTCATGTTACTGTTTGTCTAATATCACAAAGCACTTCCTCTGTATCCTATATAACTGTATCTTAAATGCCATTCCTAGATCCTAGCCACAATTATATGCAAATGATATCCCTTAAACCCAAACTCCTCGACCCCTAATCCCTAGCCCTTTAGTCTTTATCTATTAGATGAGAAGAGCATTATCCCTAAATCCATAATTTCACCCCAAACCTAATTTAATTAGATGAGCTTAACTCTAATCACTAACCCACTGATGCTAAACTTCTATCATGACCAAGCACCCTTGTTGTACACTGTATACAGCGATGGCTTAACCAGATTCAGATTTTAGCTGGAGTGAGTTTTTGTTTATTTGCTTTGTTTACGATGTTATTTTGTGTTCCAGTTGTTAAACATAATTTAAAGTCTGTATAAATTTCTGCACTTTTATGTTGTGTTCTTCAAAAGCGCTAGATGAAGGCAGCTAATTTCTCCTTAAACTCTTTTTATAGACTTTCAGAGAGATCAATAAGTGCAATCTTTCTGCATGTTCAATTAGAGCGCTGTGCCAGAATCCGCCTCTGAAGTTGGGCTTTAAATTTCGTGTTATACAGAAGGCAATATGAGATCAATAAACACTATGCTAAAAATTTCTGCTTCATAAACTTTTATATTTTATCTCTGTTATCTGTTATAACTCCCAACCAACAAACACTCTGAAACTTTATACAGTACAGTTTATAAGTTTATAATTTATATCACTGCAATTAAATTTAACAAAAAGAATAAAATGGGAACTCTGTTGATTTTTTTGTTATTATTATTTTATATTTCTGTTAGAGAAAGTAATATGCTTATGTTTAACATTTTGTTTGATGGATTTTTATATAGCAGCTTTATTTATATTTAGAAAATAATATAATTAAGTTTATTTTTTTAAGTTGTTAAAACCTCTAATCCTGAACTTTCACCCCAATCCCTAAACTTTAACCTCAACCCTAATCCTAAAATTTAACATATAACACCTTATTTTCATGAAGATAAGAATCAATGATGTTTACTGCATCATTCAACATGTGACATCAGCACCAAAGAGAGAGAAGGGTTTCAAGATCTTCATCTCCAATTACATCAACAATGAAGTCATATTGGTAGCTTAGTAGCTACCTAACATAAACCCATCCATGGGGGATTAGTAAATAAACAAATGAATAAATTTCTTCATGTGTTTATTTATATTGGTTATGACATCATCAACATCAGTTTATCACAGAAACATTGCAGTTTTACACTTTTGTACAAAATCAGTTCATATTAACATTTATCATTACCTGCCCTGCTAGGTGGCTAATTCATTCAGCGTTTAACTGCCAGACTGGGCGGAGATCAGCTGCACGCACGCCCCCTGAATCGGCCTGTGGATTGCCAGGTTGTGGTAATAAATGGGTTGAAATTGTATGTAGTGCTTGGATTGTGTGTGTAGATTGTATTTCATAGACAATCTGGCAACTTGGGTAAAGTCAAACAAACATACAAAATTATGGACCTTAATTATGAAAATGATTCCTAAAACTTTGAGGGTCATGCAAAAGACAGGAGTTTACGTGGAGAAACAACAGAGCAGGAGCGCGCTGGGAGATGGCCTTGAGAACTGTGTAAACCGGAGTGCTGGCAGGTGTGGTGCTGTGACTGCTCCATCCTGGTGTCGGGGTTGGACACTGCTAAGTCCAGAGAAGGGCCTTCATTCCTAAACATTAAGCCTTAGTGTAGGTAACGTGTAATCATTCTAGGCAAACAGAGAAAGTACAGCTCCTGTTTTCTTAATTTGGCATTGTGAATTATTTCAAAAACGTTCATGATCACTTGCAATTATCCTCACGACTACTACAAGAAACTCCAGCCAGAAAGAGGAATGAGCCCCACACATACAGCGGAGGTTAAGAGGCAACATCTTGAATTCCCTAAAGCTAACTCAGAGCTTTACTCAAAAACACTAACATCTTACTCCTGAGCCCTAAATATAATTCTCAAAATCTAACCTAACATAAATTTGATCATTAGTTTCTATTTCTGTTCTTTTACTCCTTAACTCTAAACCAAACTTTATCCCTAATCTTAACCTCTAACTGTTAATCATTTAAATTTTAAAACTTTAATAAACTCCAAACCCTAATTTTGATCACTAATCCTAAATCCTAAATTCCGTAACCTTTAAAACTGATAAAAAAATATTTAACCACTAACTCATAGCCCCTAGGATTAGCCAGTAAGCCTGTAATATTTAGTTGTGACCCTAAATTCTCCCCATAAGCCCTAGCATCCTACAGAGTGCGTAAAAGCCCCTGTGTGATTTTGAGGGTCTTACAGGAGTACATGGCATCTCTGGTGGACAGGTTTCTTCTCTAATGGATCCCGTGAAGCCACCTCTGTAATGAAGCCATTAATATTCGGTTCAATATTTATGTATTTGCTCTCGGAGTGTGTGCATCACATCTGAATGGAAACGAGCGAGTCGAGGATTCCTCTGGGACAAAAATAAATCAATTTTAGTAATGAATCGCTCAACATGCTCAGCAAACTGCCCTCAGATAATCATCTCAGAAAAAAGGAGAGTATCCTTTCGCCGAGGAGATTAGACTTATTGAATAAAAGGGGCTCTTCAGGAGAGGGCAGCATAAATCTGCAAAATTATATGGCATTAGCTGCATCAAACTTTAACCTCACTACTTAGCTGTGTCCTGCTGGCTCCAGCTCAGAACTTCAGATTTTACTGTGATACCAAAAAAGGGAATGTTTATTTTAAAATGAAGAAGTTCATTCTGTAAGTATATAATTACACAATGATAATGATCTACAATAATATATGTTGTTGACATATTAGGAGTATTATTTTATACATGAGTATTTTATATATTAAACTGCAGCTTATCCTGCATTTTAATCTTCTTTTGTGATTTGTTCTTGGAACAGACAGTAATTGTGTGTTTGGTGAAAAAGCAACCAACAGCATTCAAAGTGAAAAACAACAATAATAATAATTGTTTTAATAAATAATGAGGTTTCATAAGTAAGCACACCCCTTAACTAATACTTTGTTAAAACAGCTTTTGCTTGTAATACAGCACTCAGTGTTTTTGGGTAAGAGTCCACTGACTTGTACATTTGGCCATTTTATTAAACGCTTGCTTGCAAAAAAATGTTCCAGATCTATCAGATAGTACACAGTCCTCTTCAAATCATTATACAGGGTTTTGATAGCATTTAGATCTGGGCTCTGACTGGGCCATTCCAAAACACTGATCTTCCTCTTCTGAAGCCGTTCCTTTGCTCATTTGCGCTTTGGGTCGTTATCGTGCTGGAAATTCATGAAATATTTCTTCATCTTCAGCTGTCTAACAAACGTCTGCAGGGTTTGTGCTAAAATAGATTGCTATTTGGAGCTACCCATGAGTTCCTCTGTCTTGATCTAGCCCCAGTTCCAGCTGAAGAGAAGCAGCTCCATAGCATGATGCTGCTACCACTACGCTTCACAACGTGTCACCACGCTTCACAGTGATGAGGATGGGCACAATCATGCAACCAGAATTTTGTTTTGTTACTGTTATGTTTTTTATTTTTCTTGTTTTCTAAAATGTTTCTGTTTCTTTTTCCACTTGAATTTTGTTGGTTGCTATATCACATTAAAAGTGGAAAAAGATATGACATGATTAATCTGCTTAGCTATTGTTGCAAAATTATTACATAAAGAAGTAAAAAGAAAATATTCTAGTAATACCATATGATCAAATCTGTGAGTGGTATTTTTTGTAACATTGCTCCACCCCTTGTTGACGCAGATACTCCAGTTATCTACATAATTCAGGAAAACTGTCAATTGAAAATCTGTCTCTCTAAACGATTCAACCAGTTTAAACTCTCTCAATTTCTTCCATCTCATTCTCTTCATCCTTCGTTCTTTAACTTCACTCAATATCTGTCCATCCTGAATAACTGTTTGCGTTCCTATTTTCCTCACCACGCTTTCTCATTTTTATATCTGTGTGTTTTGGGTGATCTAATAGCTTGTGAAGTGGGTGTTTTACAGCACTGTGTGTGTGTGTGTGTGTGTGTGTGTGTAGTGCACTCATTTCTGCTACAAAGTCCAGATTTACGGTTCCTCTCAGTGCAGATGGAGCAAATCTGATGAATCACGGTCCTTGTGGAGAGAAAAAACACACACACACATGCACACACCCATGGCGAAAAGATTCAAGGCTAAATTCATACACACACACTAAAACAATATGCTGTGACACTCTTGGGGAGTTTTTCAGTTTTCATAAATCCAAGTTTGTGTTCTTTCTAAAATAAAATAAAAAAAATATTTTTCAACTGTGCACAAATACATGATTTTATCTGAAAAAATTTGTGATTTGTAAAATGTGATTTATAGATATGATTTGTTGTTGGTAGTGCAATTTATAGATACAATTTGTGGGTAAAAATGCAATTTATAGGTATGATTTTTAGTTGGAAATTCAATTTACAGATACTATTTATGGGTGGAAATGTGATTTATACATAAGAATTTTAGGAAGAAATATGATGTTATAGATTTTTAGATAGAAATGTGATTTACACATACAATTTGTAGGTGGAATTGCAATTTATAGATGCAATTTGTAGGTGGAAATGTGATTTATTTATATAAATTCTATGTAGAACTATGATTTTATAATTTTTTATGTAAAAATGTGATTTATAGATACAATTCTTAGGTAGAAATGTGTTTTATGGATGTAAATTTTAGGTAAAAATGTTATCTATAGATATGATTATTAGGTTAAAATGTGATTTACAGATATTATTTTTATATAGAAATGCTATGTATAGGCATAATTGTCAGTTGGAAATGTTTATAGATAGGATTTGTCGGTGGATGTGATTAATAGATATGAATTATCTAATTGTGCGTTCTTGACGCTGTCGGTGTTTAAGCTATACCAGCTTTTTTTCTGTTTTTCATCAGTACATTTGTGCTATTATTTTAATTTTTACAGTGTTTTCTCTTATTTGCTTGTTGTGTTTTTTATTCTTTCTTTTCTTTTTCTCTATGTCTAAGTGCAGTAAGTGGGGACCATAAACGTATTGGATAAATATTATTATCATAAATATTATCAACAAGTCTTCAACTAAAGCACATTAAATTTATCATGGTAAACATTCAGCTTGTACAGTGTGTGGAGTGCAGAATGTTTAGTCATTCTTACTCCGTCATTAGTAACAGCTTTACTTGTGATAAGTGTTTGTTAGTTAGCTCACTGACGGAGAAGATTGCAGCATTGGAGGTGCGCATCCAGTCTCTAGAGAGGGTTAGTGAGAGTGAGAGCAGTGTAGTGCCTGTAGGGGAAAGTCTGGATGC
>JAQMYM010000014.1:17413180-17428338 GCA_030014255.1 Parauchenoglanis ngamensis | reverse complement strand
TATCAGTCAGGATTTAGACCTCACCATAGCACAGAGACGGCACTAGTTAAAGTGGTGAATGACCTACTACTGGCCTCAGGTCAGGGTTGTGTCTCCCAGCTTGTATTATTGACCTTAGTGCAGCTTTTGACACCATTGATCATACTATTCTCCTTGATAGATTTGAGGGGACTTAGGAGCAGTAGCCTGTTTTTTAGCCATTAGAGGGAGCTTAGGAGCAGAAGCCTCTTTTTCGGCTCTTAGAGGGAGCTGGGGAGCGGTTGTCTCGTTCTTTGCCTCTGGAATGGGCTCTGGAACGGTTGCCTCCATTTTTGCCTCTGGAGGGGGCTCTGGAGTAGTTGTCTCCTGACTAAAGGCATCATAAAACCACCCAAGCACTTCACCAAAGTCTTTAGGGTTTTTTAGATTTGGATGCTGCATGCTGATATGGTTTTCGGCAAACCTGCATGCAGGTCCAGTGAGCCAATGAATCATGCACCTCACTCATATATGGGTTCTGAAGGTCTGGGTGGCATCAAACTCTCAAGGAAAATACAGCAGAGGAGCAGAAACACACATGGAGATTCCTTCACCCCATCGTACAGCTCAGGCGGCTCCATCTCCCACTGTTGCAGAAACAGGGTTGACATGGTGATCATACAGCCGTCCTGAATCCACAATTATCCTGTTGCGTCTCCGTTGTGGCAAAGCATTTTCTTATGGCGCTCTCGCGCTGTCGAGGCATAGTGAGACACAAGTGCAGGATCCGGAGACAGAGATAAAAGCACCACGGTGTTTATTTCACACACAATGGGCAGAGGTACAAATATGGCAGGCAAAAGAGTAATCCACAGTACAGAAAAGTGTTGAGCGATCGGCAAACAGAGTAACAGGGGTAATCCAAAATCAGTAATAAAAACAGAGAAAATATAAAGTCCATACACAGAAATCAACCACGGGTATAAAGTGCACGGCAATAGCAGACAGGGCTTGACTAATGCTTCACAAAGTGGAAGAGCATTAGAGTGTCCTTATAAACATGACTAATGAGTCCCTGAAATGAGATGCACCTGTTCCCGCTGATTGGCCTATTGGCTGGGAGCAGGTGCTCATGGGAACCGTAGTCCGTGTGATCTCCGTTGACATGGGGAGGTGCGTGCCTCCGCAATGGAGATGGAGAATGCACCGCGCGTGTGGCCGTGATTTCACGGCGCGCTGTGCATATAGTGAGGAGCGGGTCATGACACTTTCTGACAAATTCCTGTCTAAAAAATATACAGGAGAGACAAGAACCACATCTTCGCTTTGGAGTGTGATAGGAAAAACAGAGTGTACACATCCCTATATCTTGACCTCAGTAACTCATTGTGTGAATTTGAGAATTTTACACAAAAAAAACCCCCACAAAGGCTAACCCATTTAATTTTATTTGGGTGAACTTTTTGACTTTCTCTGACTTTATTCATATTCCATCCATTGTTTACTAAGGTTGAAATCCATTACTGATCATGAGTTTGGTCTGCCTATCACACTTCAATGCTGAGATTTGAGGCTTCCATTTCTGACATTTTTAAGTGCACTATATGCATACATTACCTTCTCCTTGCTAGGTGACATGGAGGGGATCCACATCTGCTCTGCTCAATGCACACTTTTCTATGTTGTCCTACAAGGCTCCTTACATCTGTACAATACTACAGTACAGTTCTGCTCTGTACAGTACTTCTGTTCTCCCTTTATACTTGTTCTCTTGGTGAGGTCACATCCTCACATGGGTTTTCATACCACCACTATGTGGAATTCAGTTGCAGGAATATAAATTGAATTTATACGCACTGCACCGCACTCCCTCCAATCCTCTAGCATTACTCAACTGGTCCCACCATCTCTCAAGGTACAAGAAAGGCATGCATCAAGACTCTTCTGTTCTGGCACCTAGGTGCTGAAATGAACTTCCCCCAGATATCTGAACAGGTGAGGTAACTGGCAGCCTTCAAACACTGATAGTCTTCAAATAATGTCTAATGACCTACCTCTACCTGAGATACTTAAATAAGCACGTTAATATGAAAAAAAAGTGTTGTGTGTGTGTGTGATTTTCTTTCTATACTACCTTCCCTACTACTTTTAGTCCTTGACCTACTGAACCAGTATCAGGATATATTTATTGAGAGAGATGTTAAAGCACGTCTCTAAGTCTCTAGATAAGGATATAAGGACAGCCTTCTTTCATCTCAGAAATATTGCTAAGATATACAATGTCACTTCATGATGCAGAAAACTAGTTCATGATTTTTTTTTACTTCTAGGTTAGATTATTGTAATGCCTTACTGTCTGGATGTTCCAGTAAGTCCATAAATAAGCTCCAGTTAGTCCTGGATGCACCAGTGAGAGTCCTTACTAGAACAAGATATGAGCACATCAAATTTCACATTGATTATAAAATACTACTATTGACCTATAAAGCACTGAATGGTCTCATGCCACAGTACCTGAATGAACTTCTGATCTTTTATGACCCCCCATGCCTATTTAGGTCAATAAGTGCAGGCTATTTGTTGGTACCTCAAATAGTGAAGGCTACAGCAGGGGGCAGACCTTTCACTTACAAATCCCCTCAGTTATGGAACCCAATTAGTGTTCGGGACTCAGACACAGTAGTTTTGTATTAGGAAAAAGAGCAGATCTGAAGGGTTCTTGGGCATACAGTGTTTTAGTAAACTGGGGTGTTTGTACCCTGTTCAAATGTTTGGATCCATCCTGATATCCTACTTCTGGTTAGAGCTCTCATCACCTGAAAATCATTTGCTGCTGCTGAGGATGGACTCTAACATAAATAGCCTAAAGATGAGACCACCATGAGATTTCTGTGGATGGTACCACTTAGAAACCATAAAGATGGCTGTGGAAGTTTTTCCTTGGGCAGACTAAACACTGCAATTGCTCTTGACATTTTGCACACAAGGGTACAAAAACCCTGTACACACACACACAAACACAGACACACAAACACACACAGCCTTGTTTTTATAAAAATGACTTTTTCATCTCATTACATCAGGAAATTTCTCTCTCACTCTCCTATTTCTGTCTCTGTTTCACTCTCGCGTCATCATTTGTGAGGCAGCGAGACATTTCTTTTGCTGTCTTTCTCTCATGTGCTCAGTGAGACAGCAAGAGTGAGACAGTGAGAGTGAGACAGTGAGAGTGAGACAGTGGGTTTATGAGGACTGGATTAATTAGCGTAAGTAAAACTCAGAGCAGTAAAGAGAAGTGTTATGAGTTTATCAATAACAAATTCCAATTTACCTCCAGCAGGTAGTGGTGTGTGTGTTTTTAATAGTGTTTATCACACACACACACATTAGCTTTTTGTTAAGTGTACAGGACCATAAGCCTTTTTTCTGCAGTTTCATGGCCAGAAGGTGACACGCCACTGGTCACTGTTCACATTCTCACAGTGGCCATGTTGCTCAGAGGACATGCTGATGGAAGTAAATTGGACCAAGATCTTGACATGTGTTTAACAACAGTAACAATAAAAATACTCAATAAATGGTACAGCTGATAGAGTTTCCATCAACAATGCTAGAGTTAAATTGTTAGCTAGGTTGACGATATAACATTGCAAAGGCTGCCTGATCTCTGATATTAAAAATCAGTGTCTTGAATAAATTGAGTGAAAAAGTGTCTTGAATAAATGTGACAAATTAAATTGATTCACTGAACTGAATCATTCATAAATCTAAACCTGTTTTTGTTAAATGTTCACTTTGAGATACAAAGGAACTTTCCTCATTGCTAATGCTAAAGCTAGCACAGAGCTGCAGTGTGTTAATATGAAGTGACATGTGATTTAGAGTGAACTGACTCTCCGTCTTCTCCAATCAGAGCTCATACACTCAAACCTCCTCCTTTTTCAACACTACAACTGTGTTTGGTGTTTCTGCTGAAACTGTGGTGTTTTTAAGTTTTAGCCTCAAAATAATTAATTGCCTCTTAATTCTTCATGTTATTTGATTTTATTGTATAAATACACTGAAAACAATGATGGTTGCTTCCTAATTTATCACTAGTTAAGATGACGCCTTTTTCACATTTTTCCGATCATTCTTTATGTATATGCTAAAAGATTCATTATTAAGGTCCAAACCAGGCACTGTTCTTTCAGCTGACTAATTGCTAGAAATAAAGTTGCACAATATTACCATACTATTTCTATTCCACTATTTCCATCTGTTGTAAATAAAAGTCTTACTTTGCATGTCTGCATAGATGAAGATCAAAGATAAATAATAACAAATAATGTCAACATTAAAAACGTTGAGTATTTTTCAGTCATTTGCTCGTCTTTCATCCAGTGAATCAGGTGAGTCAGTTATACAAGTCTGTTTGAATGAATGACTCAGTGAACAACTCAGTCAGTGAATGACTTATTGGCAGTGGTGGCTCAGTGGTTAAGCTTTGGGCTAGTTATTGGAAGGTTGTGAGTTCAAATTCCAGCACTGTCAAGCTATTGCTGATGGGCCCTTGAGCAAGGCCCTTAACCCTCAAATGTATAAATGAGATATATGTAAGTCGCTCTGGATAAGAGTGTCTGCCAAATGATGTAAATGTAAATCATTTAACTGAACAGACAGAAATGACTTGGGTCTGAAAACACTTAATTGAAAATACTTAAAAAAAACACTTAATCGCTAATCCTTAATTAAGTTCTTATTCATTATTATTCCAACTGCTCACCTCTGTGTTGTACCTCCTTCCTCCTAACATCACATGTTAGGACTTCCTGTTAGGTGAGTCTTCATTCTGACAGCATCCATTTAAATAAAAAACACACACACATGCTAATGAGAAAAGGCCCTTTAGGGGTTTCCTGTCCTTTAACTCCTCTTTCCCCTCTGTCTCTCCTCTCCCTCCTCTCTGTCCCCTCTGTCTCCCCTCTCCCTCTCCTCTGTCTCACCTCTGTCCTCTGTCTCCCCTGTCTCACCTCTCCACTCTGTCTCTCCTCTGTCTTACCCCTGAATCCCCTCTGTCGAACCCCTCTTTGATCCCTTTCCATAACTGTCTCACTTCTACCTCTTCCATCTCACCTTTGTCTCACCCCTCTGTCTTATGATTCTTTGATGTCTTTAGCCACTATCTCATTTCTGTCTCTCGTGTCTCACTCTATCCCAGTTCTCTAACATTTCTCCTCACCTATCTGACCTTCATTGTTGTCTCATATTAAAACCAGAATACACATTTATACTTTATTTCTGTATAAATAAAATGAGTTAACGCAATAATATAAAAAGCACAAAGTAATAAACACACAATCCTTCATACTGCAGTTTAGTGTTGATCAGCTCACTGTGTATGTGTGTGTGTGTGTTTGAGAGAGAGAGAGAGAGAGCGAGAGAATGTATTTACACACAGACAGATTCAGGAGCACTTGTGCATCTGTAAAACGACTTCGTGCGGTAATGAATGCAAAACGAAAATGAAACACAGTCCAGAGTCACAGAGCGCTTCCATTTCTCTCGCTAATGTCGCGTGTCGCTTCGTGAGGCAGTGCTTGGTGTGTGTGTGTGTGTGTGTGTGTGTGTGAAAGGTTGCATGTCTCACTCACTCGCTCAGCAAATATGTATTTGATACCAGCAGTAAATCACTGGAGCGCACGGAAACACGTGTTAATGGAGGGCGCTAAATTGGAATGGAATTTGTTTTAAAAAGAGAGCTGGAGTGATGGTGCGAGTGAACGAGGACAGAAAACTAAAAGCAGAAAGCAGAAAATGAGAGAGAGAGAGAGAGAGAGAGAGAGTCTCCTGCAGAGGAGATGTGGTGAAGGGAGAGTAATGAATGATATAAATGTGGTTATGTTCTTCAGGGAGCTCGGTTCTGCAGGGTTCTACACCTGTCTCAAGAGTTCTCTTCTATATGACCTGAAAGTGTGAGGTGGCGAGCAGAACAGTTTTAAGGGGTTTCTGGGAGACAGTAACGAGAACATCTCCATTCTGGTGCAGTAGCAATTTAGCTATGATTTATTAGTTATTATTCGGGATGTATCAATGATACAGGTACTGATACTGGTACTGATATAGGGTCTGGTACACTGCTCATTTACTCATTCTGGTTAAGAAAACCCTGGTAACAACATCTGATATCAGGTACTAATACATGATGTATTCCTAGTGTACACTGTTGTGCTAATGTCCAGACAACACGAGATGACAGCCATCAGGTGGTATCTCATGATCAAATGATAAATGATCAAAGCAAACCAGTCTGAAAATATCATGAGGAGGAACTACAGCACCATCCTTCAACACAGGTGATAAAACGTCTTAAACATAAAACTCAGCACATGGAGTTCATTGCTAGCAGCAAACACAGACTAGGCAAGAAACAATATTTATAGAGGATGCTAGCTGGGGGAAAATAACAGCTCTTATGTCACAGTGTGTTGTTCTTAACGATCAGCTGCTATAGGGCATTGATAGGGAGGGATTCTGAGACAAAACAAAACCTTTACTCCCTACTTTAACTACAGTTTTACAGAAATGCTTTGCAAAAGTGCAAGCAAAACCCTCTCTTCTCCACTGCAAGCTAACTAATGTAGCTTGCTAATGCATTTCATTTTTATTAAAATCAACTGGCTAATTCGTTACAAAGAAAGTGTTGAGTAATGTAAGTGTGTGATCACACGCATGTGTTTTTTATGAGCACTGTTTAAACTGGGGCAATATAAGCAGAGAGAAATAAAATGTTCTGTGATGTCTGCAAATACCCACAACAATTGTACTGTAATCAGTCTAATAAAAACTGTATTGATGTGTCACAAATGCTTATCATGATGGAAATGAATAAACATCCAACAAGAGACTGTTAGCACTGATTCTGTTTCGGAAATTAATCACGTGTATGTGGGACGTTACGTTTTTTACACTTAAAATTTTGTGCTTGATAAACTCATACAGTTAAGTGTGCAAGGCAAGGTGAGTTAGGGTTTTAGGGTTCTAGCGGCAGTGATGGAGAACGTTAGGATGGTAGTAAAAAAAAAAAGGAATGATGTTTTTTCCCTCTCAGTGCTGGAAGCTGATTGGTCAGGTCTGCACTCGGTGGAAGTCATTTCTGAGAGCAGAGAAAATGAGCGTCCGTCAGAGTGCAGGCTTTGAAGTCACATTTGCAGGCGAACGACGGCCTTCATCACAGAAAATTTCTCAGAAACAGTCCAAAGTGAACATCCCTAATGCACATTACATGCAATTTCCCCTTTTTACCGTAGCACTGGGGCTCGAGCTCTTCATCTAATGCACATAAATATCATAACAACAACAAATATTTCTTACACAAATTGCGAGAACAAACTATAAAATTCACAAACAGAGAGGGAAACATTCAGGAGTTTCTATTTCTATAATATTAAACCTTTGACATCGAGTGACAGATGAAATCAGAAAAGAAATTAAAACAGGAGTATTGTGAATATAAAGGAGTAAATATTAAATGTGTTCATATATTAATAAATTTGTATAAAATAATGTTTAGGTGAAGATTGATTGTCAGCACATAAGCAGTTTAAACATTGTATTTTATAAGGATATAAATGTTGTTTGGATAAAATATTGAATCTTCTAACAGGTAAACCACACCAACTGCGTCGTCCTCTTTAATATTCACAAGAAGTTTATCACTTTATTTACATCCTATTATTTTCCATAATACACTTACAAATAAATATTGCATTCTTACAGTTCTACATTTAAACGTTAACGCTTGTGAATATATGTTTCACCTGAGCATTCAGCAGGGCGATCTCTCCCCTGAAAAAAACAAGTTCAATAAATTAACCAATAAGTATAAGGGGGGAGAGAAAATGACAGGAAGTGATGCGCAGGATCTTAGATGTGTAAAAAGAACATGTACTTCAGGTGTAGATTAAAAAAATGTCTAAACATTCGTTACACAGATTATAATCGCAGATTGGACACATCATGGCTACAATGTGTGTATGTGTGTGTGTGTGTGTGTGTGTGTGTGTGTGTGTGGTTCTGTACGGAAGCTCATTACAGTCCGGACTGATCCCGAGTCAGTTGCTCAGTCTGTGTGAATCAGCTGCTACACAGTTCAGTGGATTAAACGCTGATCTCAGATCAGAGCAAGACGTTTTACTGAACACAGGCTGCTATTGTTTAAAACAGATGGAAATCCTTTTTCTGTCACAAATCTGTCACTCCGTTACCCATCAATTTTCCTTTACCCCTTTCATTCATTCACTATTTTAAATACAGATATTGCGCTCTCCTGTCCCTCAGCATCCAAAATGTCTCCCTACTCACTACTCGCATTTCCTTACAAGTACTCCAGCACATTATGGGAACTTATTTGTTCAAGAGTTTCACATTTTCAACTGAACCAATTTATGGTTTCAAATTTTGTTGAATTTTAGCAACAGTTTTTTGGTCTAATTAAAGATCTGCTGTGTAACCAGTGTTAGCTTGTTAGCTCACTGCAGTATGGACATGCAGTAATCCAGCTACTCCACCTCACACAGCTAAACCAATCACCAAGTATGTCGACTTGTCTCGACTGAGTCCAGACTCCGTCCACACGTATATTGATATTTATTAGATAGTTTTTTTCTCTGCATCCACACAAAAAACACTGTGGAAGTTTAACTGAAAAATGAAACTTTTTGAAAAAACACCCTCCCAGATGGAGAAATTTTAAAACTAATGTGAATCTGTGCATGTTTATTGCATGTGTTTAGTATGTGTTATCAGTGCACAGCTCCAGCGCTACAATCCACACAGAGAACCAAGGTTTAGGATCAGACCCAGGAGAACACTTCCAGTGGAACCTTAAGCAGTAGTAACACTTGATACACAGCTCTTAATGTAATTCCTGATGTGTGTGACACTTTATGACGCACTGTGAGCGTTTACAAGTCATAATAGCATTTTTGTGTGGATATTTTCAAAAGGGCTGTTTTTTTTTTTGTGTGTGGGGGGGGGGGGGGGGGTTTTAAAAAAAAAAATTAAAAAAAAGACACTTCCAGAACTATCTGTATACGTGTGGACAAGTTCTGAATGTTCTCAAAAATAACAAACTATGTTTAAATTTTCTGTTAATAATTTATTGGTAATGTTACCCTGCAACTTGTAGCTTTATTTTGTATACTCCACTTCTACACTTTCCTGCTGCAGTGCATTGTGGGATATCCTGTACTCTATAACAGTAAATAGTGAACAGTGTGCAGCTTCAGATCTAAAGCTGACCTACTTTCCTGTAGATAAATAACTTCAGCCAACAAAATCAGAGGCTGCAAAACCAAAATAAAAACGGAAACAAGAAATCGATTTTAATAACAACCTGTGGCTCACTCCCTCTCCGACCTGACTGTAATCTCACTGCACAGCTGTCTGTCTCTCGCTCCTGTCTCTCGCTACTGTCGCTCTCTGTCTTTGTTGCTTTTGGGCTTTCTTACTCAAGCTCTTTTCTTTCTGTCTTTCTTTGTTTATCGCTGTGCTTTTTTCACTCTCTGTGTATTTAAACTTCCTCTTTAACACTTTTGCCTTTATGAAATAAAGACAATGAATAAACTTTTATCTGTTCAACTTTCATCTTATTATTTTCATATTTTTTCCATTTCTTTCTCTCTCTGTTGTGGGTGAATTATTTTTCGTCCTCCATGCAAAGGCATTACAGGTGAGTTTGTATTGAGTCTGTTCTCTCTCTCTCTCTCTCTCTCTCTCTCTCTTTTTTACTCTCTCTCACTCTCTCTCTCTTCATTCCCTCTGGTTTTATTCCTTTGTTTCACAGATTGTCTTGCAGTCTCTCCATATACGTCCCCACATCCACATCCTGACACACCCACTTTATATCATCTTCGTTTCCTATCACGTTAGCATACGGCGTGCTCTCGTCCGTCATGACTGTTGTGAAAGGTGTGAATTTCACTCTCTTTTTCACACTCGGCTCCGCCCCTTCCTGTGTGTGGGTGGAGCTTCTTTTCTGAGACCCACCTCCGTTCAGGTTCAGGTTCAGGTTCAGGAGATATTTGCTTTCCTCAACACCTTCATTGCGGTCAATGGCTGTCGTAGTGAGCTCGGCATCGCCGTGATGCCGATCCTGAAGCTCCGCCCCATTTCCGAGCCACACCCAGTCATGGGCATGGTTAAGAGTGCCACGGTCCAAAACTGGAAGTTGTTTGTGTCGGTAACGGAAGGCAAAGCTGATACAATTAATGAGGAAGACGAGAATGGCGAGGCCGAAGACGCCAAGCAGCGCATACATGCCGATCTCCAGGTCTGAAAGACGCCGTGGGTTTGCAGTGAGCTCATCACTAGGGATCTCATCCTGGGTGGGGTTATTGATTTGCCCCTCCCCATCTGCTTCATTATTGCTCCCCTGATTGGTTACAGCTGACTTTGTAGTCACGCTGACCTTCCTTAGTGCAACTTCCTCTGCATTTGTGAACTTCCATCCATCTCCATCATCATCATCATCTTCTTCTAAAACTTGGACGTCCTTTTTATGTTCGCTGGTGCCATTGTCCAAATCACTGTATCCTCCCTCCCCCTGCACCCTATTCTTCTCTTCCTGGCCAAATTTAACCCGGATGCTTCCAACACCCATCGCTAACACACTCTTCCTCTTGGACTTCTGACACGTTTCGGAGATCAGCATCTCAACACGCACCAGTGAGCCTTGACCTTCATGCTCGGCAGTCACGATGGGCCAGGGATGAAGCTGATCCTGATTGGTGGAGACTATGTGCTCATCCAGTGAGGTCACAGCTAGCGTGAAGTCTTTAGGGTCATAGATGTCGAGAGGTGTCGCAGAGCCGTCGCTGTATTGAATCCATGCGCTGATTATCGCTTCCTGTAAGAAAGAGAGAGACGGACAAATGTTAAAGCTGATAATCTGGTTCTGGTAATCAGTCATCACAGTGTGTAGAGTGTTTGAGTAGCACCCTGGTGTGCTCTCCCCGCAGTGTGGTTCTTAAGTGAAGTGAGAACACAGCAATCATTTTGACAAACAAAAAGAAAATAAACTCTGCATGTGACACACAAAATGATTTAAACACGTTATTTACTGTGTATAATGATCTAATCATTTATTTAGTGTCAGCTCATCTACTCCATCTTCTCTGTGTTCTCTTTGTTCTCTGTGTTCTCTGTGTTCTCTTTGTTCTCTGTGTTCTCAGTGTTCTCAGTGTTTTCCATGTTCTCTTTTTTCTCTGCGTTCTCCATGTTCTCTTTTTTCTCTGTGTTCTCTGTGTTCTCCGTGTTCTCTTTTTTCTCTGTATTCTACGTGTTCTCTGTGTTCTCCGTGTTCTCTTTTTTCTCTGTATTCTACGTGTTCTCAGTGTTCTCCGTGTTCTCCATGTTCTCTTTTTTCTCTGTTCTCTGTGTTCTCCGTGTTCTCTTTTTTCTCAGTTTTCTCCATGTTCTCTTTTTTCTCTGCATTCTCCGTGTTCTCCATGTTCTCTTTTTCTCTCTATTCCTCGTGTTCTCAGTGTTCTCCATGTTCTCTTTTTTGTCTGTGTTCTCCATGTTCTTCGTGTTCTCCATGTTCTCTGTGTTCTCTGTGATTTTTGTGGTTTCTCAAGTATTATGATGATTTATGATGATGTTCTCAACCCTACACACACCCCAGAGCCAACAGATTCAGTAAACAAGCCAACACAGTCAGACTTGACACATGAATATGATCTGCTTACACTGAACATCAAGCTCATGTCTTAAATCCAGAAAAAAAAACATCTGAGAGAAATAATGTCAGTAACCAGGAACTCTGTGCCATCATGCAGGTTTGGAGTGGTTGGTTGGAGGAAACCCTTAATAATTTGTAGGATTTACAGATGGTTTGAGGATTCACTCCTCACCAAGTCATGATCACTTTTTTCCCACTTTTACATCATTTCAATTTATACGGTTTGATTCCAAGGTTCTCTCAACAGACTGCACTCTTAGGACCATAGTTCTTACAGCCTTCTCACACCCAAACCTGTGATTATAAGCCCTGCCCCCAAAACAAGTCCTAAGCCCCAAACAAGCCTAGAATGTAGACTCAGGTGTAAAAACCTCCACATGTTTTCACACTCAAGTCCACATTTTGGGCTCATTTGTTTATTTGTGTATGTGTGTTTCTCACCTGTTTGTGTGTGTGGAGCAGGTCATTAGCATTAGCAGTAATATAAATGGCGTTAGTGTGTTGTGGACTGAGTTGCAAGGAGACAGAGAGAGAGCCAACGATCTGAACGACGAGATCGGAGACACTGACTTTATCATCCAGCACCGTGATCGTCCTCTCAGCCAGGATTGAATCCGACAGAGGAGAGATCACCTGTGAATAAAAATATATATAATGTATAATATAATATAATAATATAATAATAATATAATGTATTATATATATATAAAAATGCAAAAAAATTACAAGATCTCAATGTGATATGTGACACATGTGACATAAAGAACGCCCTTTTCCAATGTCCAGAGAACTGATTTGGGACAAATACTTACATTAAAGTAATTTTCCAAAGCAAAACATACAAATTTCAGATCAAATTCAGATACCTTTGTTAGCAGGATAGTCAGGAAGTCCTTTCAGTGTACATGGCTAATACATACGGAAAAAGCTAATCTAAAGAGAGTGAAAGCTACTAGTGAACACTAACCTAGCAAGCACAGCCACTTCGTAAAATCGTAATTCTGTGCTTGAGCGTTATCACAGGCAGAGTCTCAGGAGACCTGTCAATCAATAGTGCTCATTAGAATATTAGGCCGCACCCTGTTTATTGACACTCATTTATCTTCCCATGCAAAAACATTTTTGATAATCATTTTTAATAATCGATAATAATCAATAATGATTTAAACACAGTGTAAGACACTTGCAGATCAACTTCTAACAGATATAAATAACACAACTAGACATGCATTTGTGGTGGGGTGGGAGGTTGAGGGGGGTGGAGTGCTACAGATTTAATTGGTACTATCTCATTAACACTCATTCAGGTGAGACTTTCCTGTGTGATTGTGTCACTACAGTCCTGTGACTTCCAACTTTAATACTGAAACTCATTAAAACTCTTTAAATCACACTGACTCTCCGAGCTGCTGAACCCTGAGCACTGCAGAATATTTGTTTTCTTCAGATTCTTAAGAGTGTTAAATTCTTACATCTGTAATGACCTGTAGCTGGTCTATTAGCGCTAAATACTTTAAACATATAACAGTTGGCTGTGCATTTAGGTGAAAGAGTCGAGCTGAAAGACGAGTGAAGCTAGCACGAAGGTGTATATTTATGTTAATTAGCTTCCTCTTTATTTGATGTTGTGCTCGTTGGAGTCCATTTATGGTTTTTTTTTTCAGTATTTGTCTCTAAGAATAATAAAGTTCTGTTGCATACCATGAGTGAGGATTATAACAGTGGATATAAAAATTTACACACCCCTGTTAAAATTGCCAGTTTTTGTGATATATAAAATGAAACCATAAATCATGTCAAATATTTTCCCAACTTTAATGTGAAACAGCAACCAACAACATTCGATGGGAAAAAACAAACAGAAATGTTTTAGCATAAAAAAAGAGAAAACACAATCTAATAACCAGGTTGCATAAGTATGCATACCCTTTTATAATGGAGCATGTGACTGAGCTCAGAATGAACCAATCACATTTGTGAGTGTGTGTGCGTGTGTGTGTGTGTGTGTGTGTTGGGGGGTGGAGTGGGTTTGGCGGTAGGTTGGGAGGTAGTGAACAGATAGCAGGTCTGGGAAATGAGAGGAGGAGAAAATTTCTTTGCTCTCAACCAGCAGGCATTCCATTATAGAGAGAGAAAATCAGAGAGGAAAAGAGGCAGAGAGAGAGACAGGAGAGAGAGAAAGAAAGTGAGCAGGAGAATGACATCTGAGAGAGAGTGAGAGAGTGAGACAGGAGCGAAAGAGAGATTGAGACAGGAGAGAGAGAAAGTGAGCGGGAGAGTGACATTAGAGAGAAAGTGAGAGAGAGAGAATAAGAGAAACCTTATACCTGTATGGTGGTGATGCCGAGGTCC
Source organism: Parauchenoglanis ngamensis (assembly GCA_030014255.1). Classification (NCBI taxonomy): domain Eukaryota; kingdom Metazoa; phylum Chordata; class Actinopteri; order Siluriformes; family Auchenoglanididae; genus Parauchenoglanis; species Parauchenoglanis ngamensis. Next base: position 17,414,306 of record JAQMYM010000014.1, on the reverse strand, counting down.
CTCCCCATTAACACTCGTCCATCTGTGAGTCGTGCGATTCGCTCGTCCTCCACCTTCAGGAAATCCAGTACCAGGTCTGTTATGTCTGCTGACCAATCAGCTCCCAGCATATGGATGAGGTCATGAGCAGGGTCGCTCGGTTCAGCCACAAAGTGTGTGAGAACACGAACGAGAGCGTACTGATACTGCAGTGTGCATCCTTTCCCCTTACGCTCATCATCATCATCATCATCACTGTCACGGGTCGGCCTGAAGGGGTTTAAAACAAACACTGATATTCAACACTGACACGCTCATATTCATCACCAAAACACTCAAATTCAACTTTGAAACACACTCATATTCAACACTGAAACAAACTCGTATTCAACACCAAAACACTCAAATTCAACACTGAAACACGTTCAAATTCAACACCAAAACACGCTGATATTCAACACCGAAACACGTTCATATTCAACACCAAAACACACTCATATTCAACATCAAAACACACCCATATTCACCAAAACACTCAAATTCAACACCAAAACACACTGATATTCAACAACGAAACACGCTCATATTCAACACTGACACGCTCATATTCAACACCAAACCACTGAAACTTCAAGATCAAAACACGCTGATATTCAACACCAAATATTCATACTCAACACCAAAACACTCAAATTAAACACCGAAACACACTGATATTCAACACCAGAACATACTCATATTCAACACCAAAACACTGAAATTCAACATCGAAACACACACATTCAACACAGACACATCCTCATGTTCAACGCAATCACACGCTGATATTCAACACTGGCACATACTCTGTAGTAAACTGAGCTCATAAGGTAATGCTAAACACTGAACTCACAAACACCAGATGCTAAATAGATTGTGACTGTTTAATGAAGTTTCCATAGAATAAAGTTCAGAATGAACCAATCACATTTGCGTGTGTGTGTGTTTAGCTGCCCCTCTGTTCCATTTCTCTCAGAGTAGGAGAGTGTTATTACTCAAAATTTCATGCTCTCTCGAAGAGCAGTGTGTGCGTGTGTTTGTGTGTGTGTGTGTGTGTGTGTGTGTGTGTGTGTGTGTGTGTGTGTGTGTGTGTGTGTGTGTGTGTGTG
>JAQMYM010000014.1:17371244-17381918 GCA_030014255.1 Parauchenoglanis ngamensis | reverse complement strand
TGTGTGTGTGTGTGTGTGTGTGTGTGTGTGTGTGTGTGTGTGTGTGTGTGTGTGTGTGTGTGTGTGTGTGTCTATGAGAGAGACAGGTGTGATGAGCTTAAATCTTCCAAGAACACTAGTTATTTTCTGCCACAGTGCTGTTTAGATCTGGATTCTGATTGGTCAGAAGGTGTTGATTAATTTTCCATAACAGCAGCTCTGACAGTAGTGCAGCATAGGTGACAACAGTAACTAACTTGTTCTGCTGATGTTACATTAAATGTAACTATAAATGGATAAAAATTACGACATGCTGTTCATTAAAAAATGATGAATTTTAATTGTTGGTACACAAAGAGAATAAACATCTTTTTCATTTCTTTTAAATAATTTAATGAAATTGATGGAGCCTATAAACATTCAGAAGCAGAATGGGTTGGGTTGCCACTGTTGTGTGTGTTACAGTATCTGTGTCCACATCATCTGATGACCGCTGATCGTAGCATGAACACTGATAAGGGCACTTCTATCGCACACTGCACTTGGGACACTGCCAAACTTGGATATAATTTATGCAGCATTAGGAGGTGTGTGATGATTAAAATGCTGAAGAGGAAAAATGACACAGAGGAACAACAGGGGGAGTGACAGCATGACAGTGTGTGTGTGTGTGTGTGGGTGGGTGTGTATGTGTGTGTGTATGTGTGTGTGAGAGAGAGAGAGCATGAGAGAGATTTGGCTTGACATTTTAGTCCCTCTTCTGGACTAAGAAGAGGAAGTACTCTATTGCACTGGCCTTTCACTAACAACACACACATAAACACACACACTCTTTTCCTTCCATGTGTTGTGCGTGTGTGTGAGATAAGCTCTCCACATGTCACACCGTCAGCATGCTGCGCTCCAGCCGTCTGTCACCGTGGTTACCGTCTGCTACCAACCAGAACACCACAATGACCGCCAGAACACACACATACACATACACACATTCACACACACACGTACACACACACAAACACTTTTGTCCTCCTTTTTTATCCATTACTCAGTCTTGGCTTATGTCCAGCGATCAGTAATGAGCGTATGAACCAAACTTATTTAAGTGTGTGTGTTTTTGTCAGTCATTGTGTGTGTGTGTGTGTGTGTGTGTGTGTGTGTGTGTGTGTGTGTGTGTGCTGATGAGGAAAATTGGAGCTGAAACATAGCCAAATATAAAATAGAGGAGTTCAGGGAGTTATAAATAATATGCACATTCTCAAATACATACACAAACACACACACACACAAACATTAGTGTTTGGGGTCAGAGGTCACTGGTTCATTACAGGGCATGTTCAGAAGGGAAGATAATGCATCTCACTGAGAGGAGTCAGTATCAGGGCTCTGTCTCAAATCATGCACTACACTCTAACACTGTACACTACGTAGTTAATTATCCAGCAGCTCATATCTGAAGTGCAGTAAATTGCATGGACAGCTGAATGATCACCATGAGATTACTGAAGATGGTACCACACAGTCTGTCTGCCTGTCCTCCTGTTTACATGCCTGTATACCTGCCTGTCTGCCTATCTGCCTGTCTGCCTATCTGCATACCTGTCTGTCTATCTTAATGTAAGATGTGAACAGAATGTAAATAGGAGATGTAGGTAGATATTAGTGTTATAAGATAAAGATTTCTTTTTCTCACTGTTAAACACTGGATTAGGTAATAATGTAAAGTGAATGATGGGGAAGATTAGTGAACAGACAAGAGTAGGGTTAGATCAGTGATAGAGCAGGAGTAGTGTCTGATTGGTGAGAAGACAGGCATAGTGTCTGGTCAGTATGGAAAAGGAGTAGAGTCTGATTAATGAGGATACAGGAGTATCAGTAATCAGTGAGGGGTCAAGGGTAGTGTCTGACCAGTAAGGGTACAGAAGTACTGTTAGCTTAATGAAGGGACAGGGTTGTGTTTGATCAAAGAGGGGACAGAGGTACAGTTTGGTGAGGGTACAGGGGAAGTGTTTGATCAATGAATGGACAGTGGAAGTGTTATACTGATGAGGGGATGGGGAAGTGTTAGATCAGTGAGAGGACAGGGGTAGTGCTTGATCAGAGAGGGTACAGGGGTAGTGTTTGTGCAGTGAGGGGACGGGGTAGTGTTTGAGCAGTGAGGGGACAGGGATAGTGTTTGATTAGTGATGGGATAAGGGTAGTATTTGATCTGTGATGGGATGAGGTAGTGTTTCATCAGAAAAGGGACAGGGTAGCGCTTAATCAGAGAGGAGACAGGGGTAGTGATTGATTAGAGAGGGGGCAGGAGTAGTGTTTGATCAGAGAGAGGACTGGGTTGAATTTGATCAGAGAAGGGACAGGGGTAGTGTTTGAGCAGTGAGGGGGCAGAGGTAGTGTTTGATTAGAGATGAGGAAGGAGAAGTATTAGATCAGGAAGGGGATGGGGTAGTGTTTTAGTTAGGGGATGGGGAGGTGTTAGATCAGTGAGATTCAAGATTCAAACGTGTATTGTCATATGTACAGTAGAAATTACATTTCTATGTTCAATGAAATTATTTCTTTGCTATCCACACACAAATGCCGAGGTTAGGTTAGGATTTGATTGTTTCAGTCTCTGTCTGTAAGCCGGGTACATAAACAGAGAGATGTGGTCTGACAGTGGGGATGCGGTGTAGCCCTGTATGAGCCCCGTATGTTGCTGTAGACATGGTCCAAGGTGTTCTTATCACAGGTGGGAATGTCCATGTGTTGATGATATTTTGGAAGTACAGTCCGTAAGTTGCACTTATTGAAGTCACCAGCCACTATAAAAACAGCATCTAGATGGGTTGTCTCTAATGCGCTGATGATGTCATGGAGTTTGCCAAGCGCTGCTGTGGAGTTAGCTCATGGCAGGATGTAAACAATGGCCAAAAACACACCTGAAAACTCCCGCAGTAGATAGTAGGGGTGGCATTTCAGCATTAAAAACTCCATGTCTGGCGAACAGTACTTTTGGACAGTCTGTACATCTCTACACCATGAGTTATTGATAAATGCACACATACCTCCCCCGATAACCTTACCAGAGGCTGCGGTCCGGTCTCCACAGTGTACAGAGTGAGTCTGTAGCTGAACGGCGCATTCCGGAACTTTGTCTGAAAGCCAGGTTTCGGTGAAAATAAGAGTGCTGTGTTGTGATCCTGGCTCGTAGTTCATCCAACTTGTTTTCCAGGGACCTAATGTTGGCCAGTAAGAGGCTGGGTAGCGGTGGTCGGCTAGCTTGAGCTTTTAGCCTAGCATGGAGTTCCCCCCTCTTGCCTCGCTTTCGTCGCCATCTCCGAAGCGCTCTTCTGGGGTCAGCTGACTCGGGCTCGGTGCTTCGGGGCCTTCCTGGGAGTGGTGGCAGTGGCAGTGGTTACTGGGGCGAACAATGACTTGAAGCTCCGGTGGTATAAAGACAGTAAAATCCAGATGATTGTGAGAGTTACGAATGTCCAGTAGTGCCTGTCTCGTGTAAGTTAACAGTGCACAACACTTGTCCAGTGCAGAAAGAATAAAGAACACACAAAAAACAAGAAAACCGGCATTTGAGAGCGGTACAAGCAAACACGTCTGCCACGTGGGGCGCCATGATGCATAAGGGTACAGGGAGTAGTGTTAGATCAGTGATAGAACAGGGGTAGTGTTTGATCAGAGAGGGGACAGGAGTAGTGTTTGATCAAGGAGAAGACAGGGATAATGTTAGGTCAGTGAGGGGATGGGGTAGTGTTTGAGCAGAGACAGGATGGGGTATTGTTTGATCAGTGAGGGGACAGGGATAGTGTTTGATCAGTGGAGGGACAGGAGTAGTGTTCAATCAAAAAGGGGATAAGGGTAGTGTTTGAGGAGTGAGGGAACAGGGATTGTATTTGATCAGAAAGGGGATGGGGTAGTTTTTAATCAGCGAGGGGACGGGAGTGGTTTTAGATCAGAAAGGGGACAGAGGCAGTCTTAGGTCAGTGAGGGGCCAGTGGTAGTGTTTAATAAATGAGGGGACAGAAGTAGTGTTTGATCAGAGAGGGGACAGGGTTATGTTTGATCAGTGAGGGGACGGGGTAGTGTTTGATCAGTGAGGGGACAGGGGTACTTTTCAATCGAGTGAGGGGACAGAAGTAGTGTTTGATTAGAGAGGGGGCAGGATACATATTAGATCAGTGAGGGGATGGGGTAGTGCTTGTTTAGTTAGGGGATGGTGTAGTGTTAGATCAGTGAGGGTACTGACGTAGTGTTAGACCAGTGAGGGGACAGAGGTAGTGTTAGATCAGTGAGGGGACAGGGGTAGTTTTTTTTTCAGTGAGGGAACGGGGTAGTTTTTAAACAGTGAGGGGACAGGGGTAGTGTTTGCTCAAGGGGCCAGTGGTAGTGTTATTCTGATGAGGGGACAGGGGTAGTGCACACACTACACTACACAGACTACACTGACTGTTACAAACTTTGTGAGGTTTTTTAATAAAACTGCAAGCTCAAAACAGTGAGTGACTGATGGAGCAAAATCATGACTTTATGTTCTGTCACTCCCCCGGGGATAAGAACCTACACAAACACACACACACACACACACACACACACACACACACACACACACACTTTTGCAGGTTTGGCAGAAATTTGAGTGCAGTGAAGCCTGATATAAAACTGCAACGACAAAAAAAATATGCTGTGTGAAAATCTCCCTACTCCCTAGTCCCTATTTCCTAGGCTGAAGAGCACTACTGTTGACTGCATTAGATCAAACTGCTGGAATTCTGCAGGGTTCTAGAATTTAGAACCTGCACTGTCACACTTTAAGAAATGCATTAAATGTATGTAATTAATGGAACACTCCAAAACAGCTACCTGACATTCTGTCACATAAACACATATTACAAACATACACCTTTCTGTTTACTGTTTATCTGTCCCAAACCACAAGCCCTATTCACTATATAGGCAGTACATTGTGGGATTACAGGAGTGTGCTGTGCTTTGATTCATGACTACTAAACTAGTGCACTTGGAAGGATATAGGGGACTTCTAACTGTCTTTTTAATTCCCCTGAGCAACCTCGCTATATTAACTCCATCCAGTAATCCAACCAAATGATGAACTTTATATAAAGGAAACCTCACTCTGTGTGTGCGTGTTTGTGTGTGTGTGGTCTCTCTAATGGAGTTTGCTTTCCAATTATGGCTGATCATTAACACGCTGAAAGTGATATAGACACACACACACACACACACACACACACACACACACACACACACACACACACACACACAGAGGAGAATCTTCCCATGAAGTGACTGATCCAGTTATGATTATATTTCATTTCGTTCAGAGTTTGGTTACAGATTTTTTCTCTCTCCTCCCCTCAGAAGTTTGGGTCTCGTGTCAGAAATAATGTCACGGCGTGTGATTTGAGACACAACCGATCCAAACCTGATTTTGGGCCTCCTGGAAAGTCTGGCGCGTAAATCTGTTTACACCGTGGGAGGGTGAGAGAAAGAAATAAAAATAAAAAGACGAATGAAGCTCTCCCCATAGTCCCCCCCCTCCAACCCCACACACACACACACACACACACATACATACACACACACTGTGCAGAGCCAGAGAAGCTTCTCTTCAGGCATCATTTTTCTTCCTGTAAGAAGAGGAACGTGTGGTTTACTGGAGTTCCTCGAGGCTCTCTGACGGCCGTCACGCTTTGTAAGAGACACTTCATTTAAATAAATGAAATAAATGAAAATGGCCATTACACTGCAGGAGTGTGTGTGTGTGTGTGTGTGTGTGTGTGTGTGTGTGTGTGTGTGTGTGTGTGTGTGTGAATGTTTTCTTCCCTGCATCGTGATCGATGTAGAGAACGTTGTAAACAGACGTCGCCGTGTGAGCTGTAGCGTAGCGGCGCTGACGGAGCCTTTGGCAACGTTACGCATGAAGAGCTATGAGGATGACTACAGTGTGATTTACAGAAATAAACTGAGGTTAACGCTGTAACCACAGAAACAAGCATCACTAAGCAACACTGACATGATGTGATGAGGTCACTCATTTTCAGTGAGAGTTATGAGGTGAAGTGGAGTAGAGTGGGAGGGGCTTAGTGTTTATGCAAATAAGAAAGCAAAGTGATAAGGTGATGACCATTCCGAATAAAGGACAGAGGGACAGTTTTTTTTTTTTGACTTTTTTAGCAACAGGAGTTAGAGCAAAATTTCCAGGTAAGATTTTTGTTATATTTGATTAACAGAACATTCAAGCCGTTCAATCTGTTTTTGATGCATTGTTATGTAATGCTCTTAGAACATTGTTGTAACAGTTTTCAGGAACGAGTGCAAATCATATATCAAATATTAAATTCATTAATAAATGTTCTACAACATTCTCTTAGCTGTGTGGATGGGTCAGGAGACACAAAGCCGAATAGGTTTACTTTATGCAAATGAAATGCAAAAATGACCAATGATCAAAAACAAACCAGATGCTACGATGTCCAATAGGAGTGAGGGACAGTGTGACGTTTCATTGCAACTACACTTTGGGTGTAACCCTGCAGTCCACTCTGTTCTTTAGCATATTCATAGCATGTTCATGTAAAATTAAATAGTTAACTTAAATCACTGTGTGAGCTCTCATCGTGCTCTCATTTCTGTGAAATTATTAAATGTACAGAGATCAGAACAGTGAAACTCATCAATCACTTCACAAAGATTCAACCTGAACTAAAAACTAAACTGTGTAATGAACTTTTAAATATAGAGTAAACCAAAATATAAAAAGAAGTGTTCCAATACACTTTAACATGTATAATAAAATATAATAAAATCATAATTATACTTATTTCTGTTTCATGACACATTAGTTTAGAAAATTAGATACATTTTAGTTCCAGAAATTAAATAAAACAAATGAAAAAAAATGAATAAATAACTTCAATAAAATAGGCAAAAATAAACCGTGTAAAATCTCTCAATAAAATTCAGTGCACATGATGTGGTGTAGAGAATATATGGTGTGGTAGAGTTATTGATGTTTTTGAAATTAGAAGAAAGCTCAACTTAAATTATTATTATTATTATTATTATTATTATTATTAATATTTTCACTTACTGCAGTTCTGATGGGTTTGAGAAAACACAGAAGCAGAATGTGTGTGTGTGTGTGTGTGTGTGTGTGTGTGTGTGTGTGTGTGGTCAGAAGGAAATACTTTTCAAATCCAGGCTGAATATTTGCTAATCTAATGCGGACTGGAACTGCCATAAAATGACTGAATTAGGGCAGGTATCCTGCGACTGTCTCTCTCTCACTCTCTCTCTCTCACACACACACACACACACACACACACACATACAAAGCCAGTATAATGGAGTAATCTGTGTGACTGTGATGGAAAAAGGAATCACACAAATCTTATGTTAAAGTTAGAGGATTAGAAAACAGCGGTGTCCCTCAGGGCTCGGTACTCTGGCCGTTTTACTTCTTCCCATGTCCCCGTGTCTCTCGCTCTCTCAGTGATGTAACATCTTCATAGGCTTTCTTCTACCACTCTTACGCTGATGACACCCATGTCGTCTTTTACCTCCCACCCTCACATACCCAGGAAGCTATATATATATCTCCATATGTCTGGCAGCCATCTCATCATGTTTCACATCTTCATCTCGTCATCTCCTCAGAGAATTCCCTTATCACTTGTTCCAAAAAATCCTCACTGTGGTGTTGGACCATGAGTCTCGGCACATGGTGCAAGTCTTACTTGGTCATGAAGTTTCTCCTGTACATTGTTAGGAAGACTGGATCTTTTCTTTCCAAAGAGACCACTCAGGTTCTTCAGCAGACCACCAACATTCAGCAATCAGTACACAACACTGCTATTGCTTTACAGTGACTTGACAACATTCTGCAATTATGATTCTTCAAATATTTCAAAAGACAGGGACAGAAAGAGACAGAGGTAAAGAGGGAGGGGACATGTAGAAAGAGAGAGAGACAGATCACAGGTAACAGGGATAATAAAAGCTTCGAGGAACATAGGACCCTGGGAATACAGGACCGTTAAGACATGTTCATAGAAAGATAAGGTCTTCGGAAGATAAATCTTTGGGAATACAAGACCCTATTGTTTGTGGCTCAAGACCTTGTCATGGTGAAGGGGCTTCAGTGTACCTCAGGGCTATGTCACCAGTAGTTTAATGTCTTAGTAGGGCCACATTATTAAACAGATCTGAGGGGAGAGATCAGACAAAAAAATGATGCTAAATATTCTCATTAAATGTACAAAACATTAGCAGAACCCACACCTGGAGACAGGCCTGGGACTGAGCTGATATCTGCAGGTGAGTGCCTGGTGACTGGCCACCCACATAACCTGGATACATTTGTGGTCTCACCACTTGCAAGATGAAGGGTGGAGGTCAGGTGCAATGTCAGTCAGGCATCAGGATTAGATGAATCAGGATTAATCCCTGAGAATGAAACTGATTTTTGAAATGTGAAATATCACTTCACTGATGTGGAAAGCACTGGAGTTAGTGTGGGAGATGGGAAGGTCAACTTATCAGCTGTTGGTGTCCAGTTGGATGTATAGCATGGGGCAGCATGGGGCATGTATAGCTAGGCAGATTTACCTGGTAAACCCAGGAGAACTTTCCAGGTTGCCTGAGAGCATCTGGTAGAAGCTTCTGTATCAGTTCCATGGAAGATGGGCTGGGAATGAAGACACAGGAAGCTCAAGAGGGCAGACCAATCTGGGATCTTTATTTTCTCTTCATGCAAACACTGTTTCATTAGTTGTGTCTTTTAAGAAAAAATAACACAAAATTAACCACACAACCACTTTAGTCACTTGAGCCAAGTTTGACTGCATTCCACAACGCTATGTTACTCAAGGGCATCTGGAAGCTTACTGAAGAAGGGAGACCACATAAATAGGCTGCCAGAAACCACACACATGAAGACAATCACTCATTACCCACTCGTGTGCTACAACTCTTCTCCCGCTGCCACATTCAGTGAGAGATGAACTGAACTGCCACCTCTGAAAGGAATTCTCTGTGTACCAAGTGAGGTCTGGGATGTGTAGTCTGAAAGGACCATATCCAAATCCTCAATCATACAGGAAGTTGGGACGAGAAGGCTGGTGCCTGACACCAACACCACTAGTGAGGGAAACCATCAAGCTGAAGAAAGACACCTTCATGCTTATAGAGGACGCTTCTCTAGTTGTAAGGAATAGGAGAGCCAGAAGGGCTGCAGCATAATGAGTTGGAGAAGCAAAGGCTTGGGTATAGACAGAGTCTGGAGAGACCACAGTGAAAAACTGTTCAGCTTCTCAGGTGAGAAAGGAGTCCATGACCATGATGAGCCCATGACCTGACCAAGTACAGAGGAGTGATGATCTCTATTGGGAATGGCACTGAATGATTTTGAGTGACGCCTTTAGGACAATGTCCTGGAAATCTGTGGTATTTTGGAGTCTACCTTTGTGGCTTAGGATACTACGGCAGTTAGAAATCTTTATAATCATCTCTCTTTCTGTCTCTGACTCTCAGTCTCAGAAGAGTGTAAGTGGCCATGTGTGTGTTTCAAGGCACAGACAGGTAAATATAACTGATATACTTGGATTCACCTGGCTGATAATTAATCCCAAGTGTGTGTGTGTGTGTGTGTGTGTGTGTGTGTGTGTGTGTGTGTGTGTGTGTGTGTGTGTGTGTGTGATGTGATGTGATGAAGCTGTGAGTGTGTGTGTGTTAGACTGAAAGAAGTGTGTAAATGATGTCACTGACACACCTGTTCAGTGAAACCCCCTACTCTCCATCCATCAGGACAAAGAGCCATCACACTGCACCACACTGCATCACAGCAAGCACTGCGACCACTAATTAACATCCCTGTCATGCACACACACTAAAAACACACACAGAAACAGAAACTACACGTGTTAAAACAGAGATAAGACATCCATCATTACGTCTGTTGTTAGGAAAGGACAGGAAGTGGAGGAAGTGGACTTCCTGTTTAAACATTAAGCACAGTAAACTTCAGAGAGGGAACATAATGAGAGAAAAGAAAGAGAGAGCAAAAAGATAAAGGGGGAAAACAGGGTTAAAAGAGAGAGAGAAAAGGGATAAAGGGGGAATGAGGCATAAAGAGAGAGGAAATGAGGGATGAGAGAGTGAATAAGGCAAAAGGGGAGAGACAAGGGATGAAGAGAGAGAGAGATGAGGGACAAAGAGAGAGACGGATAAAGAGAAAGAGGGAACAAGGGATAATGAGAGAGGTGTAACAAAAAGATAAAGAGATGGATTTGAGGGCTAAAGAGATAGTGGTAGCAAAAAGAAAAAGAGAAGGAAATGAAAGACAAAGAGGAATGGCTTGAGGGATAAAGAAAAAGAGGGAATGAAGAATAAACATAGAGAGAAGGAGGGATCAACAGATATGTGTCTGTTTAAAAGATAGGGAAAGAGAAAGAAACAAAACATTGAGAGAATGATGGATAAAGAATGAGAGGGAAGAAGGGATAAAGATAGAGAAGGAGGAATAAAGAGAGAGGAAACATGGAATAAATAGGGAGCATGGGGTAAATAGAGAGAGGAAAGGAAGGATAAAGAGAGAGGGAAGGAAGGATAAAGAGAGAGGGAAGGAGGGATAAAGAGAGAGGGAAGGAAGGATAAAGAGAGAGGGAAGGAGGGATAAAGAGA
>JAQMYM010000014.1:17235064-17270980 GCA_030014255.1 Parauchenoglanis ngamensis | reverse complement strand
GTGTGTGTGAGAGTGCGTGCGTGTGTGTGTGTGTGAGAGTGCGTGTGTGTGTGTGTGAGAGTGCGTGCGTGTGTGTGTGTGTGAGAGTGCGTGTGTGTGTGTGTGAGAGTGCGTGCGTGTGTGTGAGAGGGGACAGACCTGTGTTTGTGTAGCAGCAGGACGAGTAGCCAGACGCTACACAGGATGACGCCGCACGCCTCGGCCATGGCGAAGGCCCAGGGGATTCTGGGTACACTGCAGAAACACACAGTAACACTCACTAAACACTGACATGCTGACTTCTAGAGCAAATAATGCTTTATTGTTTCTTTCAAATACAGTTTTTTATTAATAAATATGAAACATTCTCCTTCACATCATCCTGTTTTAAATATATATATTTTCAGAATGAATGTAAATGATCTAGGCGTTCACTTTAATAATAATTCTTCTTTTATTATTCAAAATGTATTCTAAAATAGCTTTTTAGCAAGTAAATTAATGTGTAAATCTTTAACAGTACAAAAAACATTAAAAAATAAAATATTATAGTAATTAAAAATTATGAAAAACTATTTTTTGTAAAAATCTTAAAAATACTACAATACTAAATGAGAGGAAACAGGAAATAAAGTGAACTCTACGTGTTTTCTGAGGTGATGCGTGAGTAGCTCTCGCAGAATTATAATAACATTTATTTCTATATTAGAGACTTAAAAAACATGTGCAAAAACATATACATTTACATACACACATATATTGTATGTATGTATGTGTGTGTTAAATATAGAATACACTGAATTATTTTTACACGTATTTTTTATACGTTTTTGAGTAAAATGATGTGGTAGGAGAGAAAGACTTATCTTTAAATTAACAAAAATTTGGTTTAAAACTATAGGTTTTGCATGATGTTCAGCGTGTATAGTTTATATATGAAACATTTTCTGTAATATAATCACACGGAAAAGATTTCCATTTCTAATAAACGGCGTACAATAACTGATATGTACCACAGTGGGAGGTGGACTGTAGAGCTCATCAGAGGTCATCAGAGGTCACACACACACACACACACACACACACACACACACACCTGTCCAGGAAGATGTCGGGCAGTGGAGGGTAGGTGCGCATGTCAGGTACGCGCTCGTGAACAATCACCATGACGAAGGAGGTGAAGCCGAAGACGAGCGTGACGTAGACGGAGCTGAGCACGGTTTTCCAGTACTCCGGGTCCAGACGCCGGTTCTGCTGCTTCTGCTTCCCGTTACTGTAGGAGAACTGCTCACCTCCGAGAACATCGCTCACGCTGTCCCGTTCCCGCACCGAGTCTCCGTTACACAGCCACTCCACGCCTAAAGACAGGAAGGAAGCGTTGCCATGGTAACAGCATCATATGACGCACCTATCTCAGCTATGACAGCACTGCAACATCACATCGCAGGTATTTCAGCATAATCAAAGTGTGAAAATTAAAGCTAGTAATTTGATTGGTTGGTCATCTATGCTAAGCTCCGCCCCCTGCTGCCCCACAGACTCTATCTATGCTACTTCTTTTCATACCGCAGGTGTGTGTTATTACCGGCGCCCCCCTGTGGAGACTGTGTGTCGTGAGCGAGGCCGAGCTCCTCCAGCACGTCGGCGTTTTGTTTCTGCAGCTTGCGCACACACAGCATGAGCCTCTTGATGTCCCCGAGCACTTTGAGCTCGAGCGGCGGTGAGCGCAGGTCAAACTCGGTCAGTGTGAGGAGGCTGGTGCCGTCCAGGCGGTGTTTATTACACAGCAGCTCCACGTAGTCACTGAAACCCTCGTCACGAAGCCAGCGGCCCACCTGCTTCACCGTCCATGACCGCACGTTCCCCGCCATCACGCTGCTCTGTGCTCACACACACACTGCAACACACACACACACACACACTGCACCGTAAGCACACTGCATGAGAAACAGATTTAAACACAGAGTTACAGCAGAGTTCAGAGAGACTCAGAGAGAGAGAGAGAGACTCAGAGAGAGAGTGAGAGAGACTCAGAGAGAGAGAGACTCAGAGAGAGAGAGAGAGAGAGAGACTCAGAGAGTGAGTGAGAGAGACTCAGAGAGAGAGACTCAGAGAGAGAGAGAGAGACAGAACATACAGACAGGAGAAAGACAGACAGAGAGAGAGAGAGAGAGAGAGACAGAGAGAGAGACAGAACATACAGACAGGAGAAAGACAGAGAGAGAGAGAGAGAGAGAGACAGAACATACAGACAGGAGAAAGACAGACAGACAGAGAGAGAGAGAGAGAGAGACAGAGAGAGAGAGAGACACAGAGAGAGAGACAGAACATACAAACAGGAGAAAGACAGACAGAAAGACAGACAGACAGACAGAGAGAGAGAGAGAGAGAGACAGAGAGAGAGAGACAGAACATACAGACAGGAGAAAGACAGACAGAGAGAGAGAGAGAGAGAGACAGAGAGAGAGAGAGAGAGTGACAGACACAGAACATACAGACAGGAGAAAGACAGACAGACAGACAGAGACAGAGAGAGAGGAGAATATTAACGACATTTTTATAGAAAACTAAAAAACATTGATAATAATGCATTCATTTTAAGAGAAGAAGCGATTTTAATGTATTATAATTTACGCTCCAGACATTTACATTTTTAATGATGGCGGCCTTTCTTCCTGTAAAGCCTCCCACACTCCTGCAGCCCTTCCGTGTGGGATCTCAGTTCCAATACACGCCTCTCATCCGTTCCACACATCATGACTTTCTACAGTTCCCTGATTATTTTTTCCATGTAATAACACAATCGATTTCCTCAGCAGGAATCTTATAATCATATTCTTTAAGATGTTTGTACAGGTTTATGCAGAGCCTCCTCGTTTAATGAAGTGGACTAGATTTGATTTGAATTTATGTTGCGATGGATGAGAAACATTGTAAAGTAGAATAAACTCTGCAGTCTGACTTTCACAGATATTCCCCGGCTCTTGTTCAGGCGAAAGCTGCGGGATGTTTACATTTAGTACACAGCCGTTTTAATGCAGCTTTTTAAAAATGACACAGAATCCAATCTAAAAGCTCAACATTAAAAGACCAACAGTGTTGCTGGGATTTGAACAAACAGCCTTCTGGTCAGCAGAAAACAGAGTAAAAGTTCAGTCAAGGCAAAAACAAACAAACAAATATATATATATATATATATATATATATAAATGAATGAATGAGTAATAAATGATTTGTTCTGTATTAATAAGCTGTGAATAAGGAGGATTTAAACCTAAATCTAACCAGCAGAGAAATAAAATCCAGAATTTTCTCTTGATAACGAGACAAAAGTGTGGTTATTAACCAGAAGCAAGAACTGAGAAAACTCCCAGGTGATGAGTGAACTATACGAGTGAAATATAGTCCTACAAAAATGGTATTCGGGTCATTTATAATGACGTAAACATGTATTTAATTGAGTTCATGAACAGTTAACGTGTTAAGATTATATTCTAAAGGTCAGATCAAAGGCACATGGCTGGATAAAGCGGTTAAAGTGGAACAGAAGTTCTTAAAAACAACAGCAACAAAAAAAATAAAGATCAACCGATAATAGAATAAAACGTGTCTTACCAAGAGTAAAAGCGATGAGATGAACGCGAGTTCGAGGCATTTTTTCTTTTTATTTTTTATCAGTGTCTCTCCCAGCACTTGTTAGACAGAGCTCGAGTCGCACCTCATGCACACGAAATGGCTTCTTGTTTCCACTTTGGCTTTTGTGAGAGCGAAACCGCCAGCATGCACAGGATGCCTGCATGCACACACACACACACACACACACACACACACACACACACACACACACACACACACACACACAGCATGCTCTAACCGCTCGCAGGAAGTCAAGCTCATAGAAAACAGCGAGATGTCAGGATGATGATGATGATGATGCTCCGGGGTCTCTCAGGCTACTGGATCATTCAAAATGCAGCAAAGATCCAAATCGACTGTTTTTACACCTCATTTGTAAACTTGAGTTGTTTTATCTAAAACACTGATCACCTCGCACGCTCACTGAAAGCACCAGGTCTGAGTAGAAGAATGAAGCACTGTATACCGATGATGCTCTGAAACGGAGCTCAAACTGGTAACAGCAGCCGCTCGGCAGCCCTGAGACACCTCAAACGCGCAGTTTCATCTCATTTCGTTTCGTTAACTTGAAAAGTGTCCGCTGAAGCACAGTAAACTTGAGGAACATGAACTCAAACTGAAGAAACTTGATCACATTTGGTCTCTCTGTGACGAGAGTAAGAGTGTGATTTTCTTCTGAATCGACACAGTTCACTCTGCGCACTCGAAATGCGGCAACAATAACCATTTTTAACTCCGGGGAAAAAATCCTACTCGGCCAATTTCCCTGTGAACAAGACGTGCTGGAGGAAGATCATGAAGAAGCTCAGAACCTTCAGGCCGTTTGCACGAGCAGCGCAGTGATGCAGCGTTCTCCTCACTGGTCCAGGGTTCAAGTCCGACCTCGGATTACCATCTGCATGGAATTCTGTATGTCCCTCCGGCTCACTAGCTGGGTTTCCATTAATCTGCTTAAGGTGCATTTTGAAATTGCGAACTAAAAAACAAGTAATGGAAACAAGTGAATGAAAAAAAAAAACCTCTCAAATATCTCACACACACACACACACACACACACAAAGAGGTTTTTCCGACATTTTGTCCACGAGAGGAGGAAACCCAGCTTGAATCACATGACATCTCTCAGAGGAAACACGGACCACTCACAATTGTGCAGTCAAATTGTCTTGTAATTGTGTCTATTTTGTGCAAAACTGTAATGGAACCCAGGCTTCTGTGGGTTCCCTCTGGGTTCCCTGGTTTCCTCCAACACAGTAAATCTGCCAGAGAAACATTTACCCAAACTGAAGGAAATTGACTCCATGTCAGAAACATTTGCTCCGTCTCTGTGCAATTTTCTTCAATTTGAGTAAATGTAAATTTTTACTGAAAACTTTACCCCGCATATTTTGTGTAACTTCAGACCTCGAGAAAGGATCAACAACAACAACAACAACTTTATTATTACAGTAAAACATTCTCAAAACTCACATTACAGTAAAGACATTTCAGGTTAAGGTAAAAGTTCGGGGTAACTGTTTTAAATGTCCAGTCCTGTTAATGAGAACAGTGCGAGAGATGACGTGTGCATCCTGTCTCACGCCGCCGGACGTGGTCACCTGATGGTGCGGTACATCATGAAGTCCACAGTGGTGCATCGTGGGAATTTGCCGATGGAGCTCTCCTCCACAGGTGTGTACACTTTAATCTGGCGCATGTGTGTGTCGCGGCCGTTCTGGTGGTTGGCCAGCACAGCGATCTGGATCATGAAAGTCCTGATGGGGTTATTCACCAGGTCCAGGAGGGGGATGTGGATCCAACCGCTCGGCTCCACCATCTCCAACTGCTGCTCACACACACACACACACACACACACACACACACACACTTAAACAGAAACAAGGCTGGAATGCACCAGAATTCCATCTCATATCAGAATAATCCTCTAAACTAACAAGGCAAAGACGACACCAGACCTCACCGCTTCAGTGGCGTTTTAGTGGCGTTACGTAAAATTAAAAAACGCTACAGATTCGACCTCCATGCAGACAGAATTTAAGAGAGGATAAAAAGCTCCAGGCTTTGGACGTGGACTCGTACCCGGATCTCCAGCAGGTTGTGGAAGTTGTTCCCGACCCGGACGGAGATCTTGCTGGGAGTGTAGCTCTCATCGGATTTATAATCGGCGTAAATGCAGAGCATCTTCACTGTAGTCTTCCTCCTGCGGCGGGGAGAAACGATCAGCAGCGCTAAAGGCTCCGAATAACTTCCTGATCAGACTGAGGATGCGCTCTTTGGTGTCACACTGCACATCATTAAATGATGCAAATAAACAAACCTGTAAGGTGTGCAGATGTAGCGCGGGGTCATGTGACCGCGTAATATCAATAGTGATAAACTGTTTAAATCATATCTTTTCATAAATAACTGAATATTTGTATTTTTTAATTTAATTTTTAAAATACAACACTGTTCTGCTGTATGGCTGGTAACTGGTTCATGACCCTCAGTGTAATGATGCATATTGTGTATTGTGGAAATCCTTTTGAGAATCACGACGTGATATTTTTGGTCACACCGCCTGTCCCTTTGTGTGGAGATGGTGTCTGTTATCAAAACCACGGATTCATCAGTATATTATTTTTTCTAGGCTGACAGCGATACCCAAACAGAAACGAGTAACCTACTTAATGTTACTCAACATATGGCAGAGAACACGTTATTTCGCTCTGGTTTCTCTTGGTTTAAACAGCGGACATGGAATATGCGAGCGCGGCGCTCCAGAGCGCTGAGGCTCGTCTCTACCTGAACTGGATGTTGACGAGGTGAGGCTGAGAGCCGTCTGACTGCCAGTACGTCTCCAGGTTGTCATCCCTCAGCTGGTCGACGCCGAACCCTGCTCAGACAGACAGAAGAAAAGTTTACACACCCTAAGTTTAAAATGACGAGTTTTGGTTTTACGCTCAACAAAGATGTACGTGTATTAACAGTGAAACTTTTAAAAAGATCTAATTATCTCACACAAAAATGTTTCTATTTGTGTGCTGTTTCTCCATTATAAATTTTAAACACAATAAAACTCTGTTGCTGTATTGTTTACGCTGTACACGCACGTTCACTTTATCAAACCGATGGGAAAGGAAGCCAATACTAAAAGTTAAACCTGCTTTATGAAGCAGATTAAAGTGAGCACACCGGGTTTGCAGGAGGACAGAGACCACACGGCCTGAGAGCCGATCTCGCGGACCGTCCCTGTGCGCTCCAGCTGCTTGGGGTCGGCTCCGGGAGGGGTTTTAGTAGCAGCTGCCATCTAGCCTGTAATAAGAAACACTGTGGATATAGAAATTGTTGTTATTCTTTCCATTTCCTCATGGAACAAAATCCCTGCTTTTCCAAACTGTTTGGGATTTTCATACGTTAAAGCTTCGCCATTACCTGTATAATTAAACCATGAAGTGTGATGTGCATCAGGAGGTCTGCATGCAAAAGGAAGACATTTTAAACCTTAATATATTCTCAACAGTACATCCACAGACTTTTCCAACAATCCTGAATGAGCTGCAAAGAGAGTTATACAGTTCCTGAGCTTTAATGCTATACAACGTTTACACACACATTTCAAGCTTGCCTCGTTTCACTATTATCTCTCTATGTTTGCAAAATAATTACTTTATACGTTAATGCTTCAGAACCTAAATATCTTATAAAGGTTATAGAAAACTACGCCAGATATCTAGACTTTAACAAAGTAACGATTAGCTAGATAGGTAAGCTAACTGTCAACTCAGCATAGGCTAACATAATACATATACACAGTAAGCTAACTGCAACAAAGACTTTAAATTGGGTAAAATATAAACCAAGATGACTTGTTACTTAATTTAATTTGCTGTACGGAACATAATCTTCCAAGTTATACTTGGTCGAAATTTCGAATTAGCCTTCTTTCCCGGTTTCCGCGCACGCTGATGACGTCACTGAGGGAAGCTGCGTAAGGGAGGGGTTAAGACTGCGCATGCGCACTAATTCACGACGCTATTTACAGGGCGTTTTGTACGAGACTTATTATTATTATTATTATTATTATTATTATTATTATTATTATTATTATTATTATTATTATTATTATAACTGCAATAATATAAAAATATAATTTTTACAAAGTCACCATTAACAATTTGAAAGCGAAAAAAAAGAGAAATAAATAGTAGAATAATAGAAATAATAAACAGACAGAATTATATAAAAATTTCAAATAAAGTGCAGAGTCTTTTTTTTGAGATGTTTAAGTAGAAGAAGAATGTCAATACAGGTCTATTGTCATTATATTTACATTTATGCATTACATATTGTGCCACAGTAATAATTAAATTAATAACAAAATATCCCGTTGATTGCTCTTGCTATTCTATCTACTAAAGTCATATCTAGTCATATCTACTAAAGCCAAACAATACATCAGCTAGAGGAAGCCTGAACTCTAATAAGAAACTCATTCAATGGCTAACATCTGTTTATTATTTTAGAAAATATTAAGGTCCATATGTTTTCACATTCAAGGCTATTTGCAGTCTGATTCCAGAAATTGATCCGATTCCTCTCTGAAACAGTACTCACTGGTACTTTGAAAGTGTTAAACTCTGTTAGCATTAATTACCACAGAAATGTGAATTTTTAGTAATATTTTAATGATTTTTTAAATAAACCCATCTGTAAAAAATAAAATAAAATAAACATTTTGCATAAAATGAACAAACATATTGTTATTATATCTGGATTATTTCTAAATAGATTATCTTGGTTAGTTAAGATAAAAATGATTATTATGGATCAGGACTAAAAGCACTGGTTTGCAGAAAGTAGGTCGATATTTTCTTACTTAATTTAATTTTAAATCTATTTTTTAAGGGAGTAAAAGTTGTTCACTGCCGTACAATTCATAATAGCATACTTTTTAACATTATCATTTTACGTTGTGATAAACGTTCATATTGCAGAGTTGCACACCTATGTTGCATGTAGTATATTTTGGATAGTGTTACAGATTAATCGCGTAGGTTCCTTTTGCGCATGCGCGGAGGATTGACCGGACGAGCGCGTGCGCGGTACAGACAGGACAGGAATCGTCCGTTCTGCGAGTGCGCGGCGCAAATCGAGCAGGAGACGCGGATCGGGTAGTCACAAGATGAAAACGCTGGAGTTTTACCGCATGTTGCAGAAATATTTAGTGGAGGGAGACTTTTCCCCAAACTGCAGCAGGAGAATGCGGAGTGATATACGCCGCGCGTGCGACAAATTCGTCATCAAAGGTAGCGAGGCTAATGTTGATGTGCGCGTGTGTGCTTGGGATTTCCGGTGCTTCTAGGTTGTACGAAAGAAAAACGAAAGAAGCAATGCAAGTACCGAATGAATCAGACAAGCACATGACTGTGAAAAAATGTTTTGAAAGTGTCAGATGTTCGATTGAAGTGCGCTGGGTTCGGCTCGGAATCGACTCCTCTCGGCTCTGAATCGGATCAGTAGTGAACCGAAGTGAATCGAATCGTTACTTGTTTAAAGGTGCAATAGGTAAGATTTGTGTAATTATTCTGCGTTCGAGGCGAGATTGCAACTTGTAATTCCAAACTTCCGAGACGTTAAAGCCAAATAAAACACTCATATTGTCAACAACAAGTTGCTTATTCCATTAAAGTTCTATCTCTTCCCTGTTTACGGAGCGACGACGTAAAGTCAATATGGTTCACAGCATCAGAAATAGAAATAGAGCAGCACTTTTTTTTTTTTTTTACTTTAAATGATACACAAGTATTAGCTTTATCTCGATCAATCAACAAACAGACGTATTCACTTATTAAATATAAAACGCTGACTCTAAACTATTATGTTTTTAATCATTTCTAATTTTTCCCCCACATTATTTGCACTTGTAGGAAATTTAAATATTAGTCATTGCACCTTTAACTATCACAGCACCTGAAAGACAGAGATTCACCGCACAGCCCGATTTGACATTATACCATTCTACAAGCTACAGTTAAAATGCCTATACATATAAATGATATTTTAATGATAAATAAATTTCCTTTTCTGACAGATGGCCGACTCTATTACGTCGGACCTAACAAGACGTACATGCGCCTGGTGGTCATGAGTGAGGATGAAAAGAAGTTCGCCCTAAATGAGTGTCATGATAACAGTGAGACTGGAAACCATCACGGTGTCAGAGGCACCAGAAACAAGGTTATTGCTGGATACTACTGGCCAACGCTTATAAAGGATGTAACGGAGTGGGTACGTTCTGAGCATGTACAGTTCAAGGTGCAGAATTCCTGCAAGGTTTAAACACAGCTTTAAACTGAGACATCACGCAACCATCATATACACAAATACATTAAAATGACTACATAATATTTGAAATCAAACACAGTATGTGTATGAGTGCATCCTCTCACAGAATGCCTCCTGAAGGACAAGGTAACATCACCACAGTTTGACTTCGACTAGAGCTCATAACTCAGATTTCCTGACCAGAAATAACAAAGAAAACACCGCTTCAACTTGGAATTCCTACTCAGAAAGTCAAATGTCCTCAACCACATGACATCTCAACAGACATACCTGCTGCTTGGTGTACAGTTTGCTGTTTTC
This sequence comes from Parauchenoglanis ngamensis, assembly GCA_030014255.1. Lineage (NCBI taxonomy): Eukaryota > Metazoa > Chordata > Actinopteri > Siluriformes > Auchenoglanididae > Parauchenoglanis > Parauchenoglanis ngamensis. The sequence goes on along the minus strand of JAQMYM010000014.1, from coordinate 17,260,738 downwards.
AGGATGTAAACGCATCACTTACTCACGCTCACTAGGCGTCCATGTTTATCCCAACATTGTAGCTCTAAAAATGACGTGAGCTGCTTGCGTTGCTTCCTGAAGCCACTACGTTTGGGTTTTGACCTTGGAGGCAAGGAAAAAAGATCTTATCAATTAAAATGTGATAAATAATTTGTATTCATTTATTAACTCTTATTGCAGGTGAAGTCTTGTGAGCGCTGTCAGAGCAATGCGAGTAAGACGGTGGCGCCGGCGTTGCATGCTGTGAAGGTATTAGTGGCTAGACTTTTGCTAAATAAAGACAAGTGTGTTTTGGTTTTTAAAAAAATTCCTTTACATCAGATCAAAGTCTAAACATGAAATCTAACCAACATTTCCATACAATAAACATAAATGACTAAATAAGGGTGTGTAAATGAATCCGTCTACAAGAATAAACATTTATATGTATACTCACTGGCTACTTTATTAAGAATACCTACACACTGTCGCAATTACACAATCAGCCAATCGTGTGGCAGCACCACAAAACATAAATACATGCAGATAAAAGCAAAGAGCTTCGGGTAACAATCACGTCGAACATCTAGTGTGTGACAGAAACAGAAACACCTTCTTGGAGGGAAATGAGCAGACTGCTTCAAGCTTACAGGAAGGTAGCTCAAATAATCACTCTGTACAACCGTGTTGAGCAGAAAATCATCTCAGAACGCACAAGTCAGACATGGAGAAAACCACATAGGGTTCCACTGCGTCAGTCAGGAACAGGAATCTGAGGCTACGGTACGAGCAGGCTCACTGAAACTGGACAGTCTGGAAAAACAGATTGGAAAATCATCACCTGGTTTCAGTAGAATGCCTCCATTGTAGCTGTTGTGCAGTGATGTTATTCTCTGGGGACTCTTTGAGAGTGACCAGTCATAGTGTCATTTTCTCACTGCCAAGTTCAGCTTTTTAAAATGTGAGGGAAAGCAAAGCTCGATGCTTGATTCGCTGCTCTGTTTTCAAGTTCACAGCACCTCACTCTGGTAACGAGCTCAGGTCTCAGGTCATCCGTCCTCTCTGTTAAAGATTACCTCACTGTTTAGACACCATGGTAATGATAAGTGCAGATCAACACTGTTACTGAGTAGGACTTGTATCTGTGTGTCTGCAGAAACCAGTTCCAGTGACGGTTTTAGTCACCCATGCTTCTGTCGCCGCTGAGGAAATCTGTACTTCAACAGATCTAGTAGAGGAGGAAGACCTACAGCAAAGTAGCAGGCTTCCCATAGTTACGACGATAGAAGGAGCGACGTCTTCAGGGGAAATAAATCCTTATTTACAAGGTTGTGTGTCATTTATTATTCTTGCAACCTTTTTCCTCCACTTTTTTTCCTTTTCTTTTTAACTAGAACTCAATGGTCTAATGTATTGCAGTGATGCTGGGAAAGGTTCAGACACTTCTGGATCCTCCTTTGACTCACCAGTTTCTGGTTAAAACTAATGTAAGCACCTCATTATGATATGATTAGGCTGAAGCATCTGGCCAGCAGTAACAACTCGTAACAATAATCTTCAGCATTTGTGTACATCCTGAACCCATGTGTTTTTTTTTTTTTCTGTGTACAGAATGAACAAAGCACACAAACCTCACACACACCTCACACTCACACAACAAGAGAACAGGTGAGTGGTACTTATACATGAGTTTAATTACAAATGTATTACAATCTACTTTGGCCTTGACAACTACACTGTCCTTTATCTATTTCTGTTAAAAAGGAAGCAGATGTCAATTACATATACAAAAGATATTTGCTCCAAGAACTAGAAGTAAGGAAAGCAGATCTCCAATACACAAAACTGAAAATCAGAAAACTTGAGCTGGAAATAAAGAAAATGGAGAAAGAAGTAAGTAGTTAAATAAAGCTTTAAATTGTAATGTGATTTTTTTTTTTTTGCTCGCATTTTAAATGAGATTTTTTTTCCTTTCCACAGGCTCAACAGGATCACTAAAAACACATTTGTTTTGTAATGCAATAAACACAAATTGCTAAATAAGGCTGTGTCACTGAATCTACTTACACGGGTGAATATTTATACATACATGCACAGGCCACTTAATTAGGAATGCCTGTGTACCTGCTCATTTGAGGCCTGTGGTGCAGTTGGTGTTCCAGTTCATCCCAAAGGGGTTGAGGTCAGGGCTCTGTGCAGGACACTCCAAACTTAACACACCGTGTCTTCATGGAGCTGCTTTGTGCACAGGGGCATTGTCATGCTGGAACAGGTTTGGGCCTCTTAGTTCCAGTGAAGGGAAACTGTAATGTACAATTGTAATGTACTGTACAATTGTGTGCTTCTTTGTGGGAACAGTTTAGAGAAGGAGCACATACTTTTGTCTCGTGTATATGGTCTGTACCTTACATGAGAAACAGTTTTAAAAAAAAAAAAATAATAAAAAAAAGATGTCCTAGGAAGACAAGAGGTTTTAGATTTAGTCCTTTTTTTTAGGGAACTTTAAAGAGCTCTTAAAACTATTAAATGATTAGTATTAAATGCATTCATTCATCTGAGCTCGTTTTTTTTCCCCAGAAAGAAGAGAATATTTATATGTTGCATATTTGAGAAATAAATATGAAAAAAACCCACAAATATTTATGTATAGGTTACATTTATAAAACAAGTTTTGGGGAACGAGAAAGAAAACACACAGTTCACGTCGCACATCGATGACGTAACCCAGCGCTTCTCTTCGTCGCAGGTGGGAATGCGTAAAGATTCCCTTCCGCCATCTTTTTCCCAGCCGGCTTCTCCGTGTGAAGAGCACGTTGGCTGATGCGGGGGGTTATAACCTAATATCACCTCCTTATAAAGCGTCCAGAGTCTCAGCGGACAACGGGGTGAGATACTGACCGTTAATAGCTGTTTATGCGTGATTAATAAACAGCTGTGTGGCTTTGTGTTGGCTAAATATGAGAATTAGCCACGTTGCTAGGCTAGCGGCCCCTTCCTGACGTAGCATATTCATTTTAGCTGGCGAGGCATGTTGCTATCTAAGCTGTGTCTATATTTGTATATACATACATCTCTGTGCGTTAGCCGCATAGCTAACGGTACTGTCTCATATCTCGTGTTATTCTATGTTAGCTAGCCTCGTGGCTAAGTTAGATAAGCTAGCTCCACCAGTAGGGCACTGGCAGGCTCACGAGGCCTTCATCTAGTTCTCGTAGAACCGGTTTATTTATATATATATATTAGAGTAATAAGCACTGTAATGTATTCTGAAAGGATAAAATAACTTGTGGAACTGGCAGAAGAAGAAAGTTAGTTGTTTAGTTGACGATCTCATAATGTGCGCGCCATTACGCTGTTATTACCAAGCCACTGGAAGAAAAAAAACAGTTTTTCTTCTTTTCTTTTTTTTTTTTTAAAACCTGGCGAGTTATCGGTGTCGGATTTGAAAAGAAACGTTTCTATATCTACCTTCTGGTGTAACGCAGTTTCAGGCTGAGAGGGAAAATAAAGCGTGATCTGTCCATATGCTGGAGCTGAGCTGTCACTTTCTGGGGTTTTTAAGTTTCTTTCTTTAATTAATTCATTCTGATTCCCTGTTTCACATCATTACACTGTCGTTAAGCGGTTACAGCTTCTCATCAGATGATTACAGAAGTCTGCAAAACAACATGAATTGCTTTTTTTCCTTTCGTGTGATCTCAAGATAGCAAAAGCTGTTTTGTCGAGATAATGACTTCTTTTTCTCGTGATGTCTGTATGCAAGATTAGGAATGCACACTAATCTATTTATTTATCCATTTAACCTGTTTGCCAGTGCTAGCCAGTTTCCAATTTAGTATCACTTGGAAATCTGCAGTTTCCAGCCAGTTTGTAATTAGTTATAAAATAAATAAATAAAACCCCAGACAATACGTACGACACGTCTCCAGAAACGATACTCATGTGATCTTCATCTTGCCCGAATCCTTTCGCAACTAAGAATAAGTAAATATTTTCACATATTTGAGAAAATGAATTCATTTGTAAAGTGCACTTCAGTTTAGTTTCTCAGCGCAATCACATTCTGAGCATTCTTGTGTTTAAGAACCCACATTTTTCCAAACCCTATAGTCTACCTGATATCAGACAGCGACATGGGCAGAAATAAAGTGCCATGGCTTGGTAAAGCTGGTGTCTCGTAAGTGCCACATCAGTGTGAATGGGATTAACCGCTTCTCTCTCCCGTCCAGCTCGTCTTGGCCAAACAGCGCTCTGTGGTGCGTCTGCGGTAAACAGCGCCGGCAAGATGGCCGACAAGAACACGCGTATCGCTATCGTCAACCACGACAAGTGCAAGCCTAAGAAATGCAGGCAGGAGTGTAAGAAGAGCTGTCCTGTGGTGCGGATGGGTAAGAAAAACACACACACACTTAAAAGGATGTCACCTGTTTCACAGCTGTGTTAAAACGCTCGTTTGTTTCTCCTGCAGGTAAGCTGTGTATCGAAGTGACGCCTCAGTGTAAGATCGTGTGGATCTCCGAATCACTGTGTATAGGCTGCGGCATCTGCATCAAGGTCACACACACACAGATCAACTCAGTAGAAATGCACCAAAATTATGTTTGACTGTAGAAACTATTGAAGTTAATATATATGCAGGCACCTTAAAGTTGATTATTTTCCTATAACCTTGGCCAGAGATTATTTTCTGCTAGAATGTCAGTTCATACATTCGATCAACTTATAGTCACATTTAATGTTGTGCAATATCTGCAAATTCTTATAATGTAATATAATGTGTTCACCACTTTAACGCTCACTCTTTTTTCTCTCCAGAAATGCCCTTTTGGTGCGCTGTCTATCGTAAACCTGCCGAGTAATCTGGAGAAAGAGACCACACACAGATACTGTGCCAACTCCTTCAAACTGCACAGGTACAGACATCGTCGTCACGGTGATCCGAGTTCTGTTATTGTACAGAGTCTTGAGTCGTATTTATCTAGACTACTGTTTTTAGACTTGTTTTTATGCAGATGGATTGTAGTAATAAATAAAAAATAATAGTAATAATGCCAACCGTGGGTATCGGTGAGCTCATGGATGCAGAAGAGGGCGGATAGCAGTTTTCTCCAATTGTGTGTTACGCTGGCTTACGTGCACGATACATTTTTTTAAATACAGCATGAAGAGAGAAATTCTCTGGAGCCTGTACACATTTATTACATCAGTTATGACTTCCTGGTGCTTTCAGGCCTTAGATAGTCACATGACTGTGAGGAGGCGCGTGTGTGTGTGTGTGTGTGTGTGTGTGTTTACCTCTCTTTGGTACTTGTTCCAGGTTGCCCATTCCACGTCCTGGAGAAGTGTTGGGGCTGGTGGGCACTAACGGCATCGGGAAGTCCACCGCTCTCAAAATTCTGGCAGGAAAACAGAAACCCAACCTGGGCAAATACGATGTGAGTCACGTATCAGCGCACACGCACATCATTGTGGTCTGGACACAATGTTGGACACTCCCTGGCTAGCTTGTTTATTGATTGAATGAATCATAGCACCTTGTGATACTTTTTATTTTTGCTCAGAATGTTGCTTCAAATATAGCACTACTAGCAAATGAACTAAATACTAGCAAATGCAAAATGTTATATATTTATATTAAAGACATTTGTACTTCTCAGAGGAAAATATTGTCATGTTTATGAGTATTTACAATATCTGTTTAGAATCTGTACCTGTGCGTTATTAGTGACCGTGTAAGGTGTGTGTGTGTGTGTTTGCAGGCTCCCCCGGACTGGCAGGAGATCCTGGCTTATTTCCGAGGCTCTGAGCTGCAGAACTATTTCACCAAGATCCTAGAGGACGACCTCAAGGCCATCGTGAAGCCGCAATACGTCGACCAGATCCCCAAAACCGTCAAGGTAAAGGAGAGCAAACGTACTACGAGAGGATTTCATACGAGCCTGCGCTTGTTGATCAGCTGCCTGTGGAACGGAGCTTTGTTGTAATTCTCTGTCCTGCCTGTAGGGGTCTGTGGGCGCCATTTTGAGCAGGAAAGATGACACTAAGACGGAGGAGCAAGTGTGTGGGCAGCTAGGTATGTTTGTAATATCTCCATTGATGTTGTTGCTTTTACTCTGTGGAACAGTTCTGAGTAAATGGATTCAGGCCCCGCCCACATTTTGTTTGCATCCTTATGTGAGATTTCTCAACGATTTTGCTGCTTGTATGGACAGGATGTTTTGGGGGGATTTCGGAAATGCCTGTGGGCGGGGCTTCGGGGTATGTGAATTTTACCGTGTTCTGCTGTGCTGTGATTGGTCAGATCTGCTGCATCTGCGGGATCGTAACGTCGAGGACCTGTCAGGAGGAGAGCTGCAGAGATTCGCCTGCGCAGTCGTCTGCATCCAGAGAGCAGACATGTTCGTCTCCTTTGCTTGGTTTTTTTTTTTTTTTAATATCTTTGTCAGCCTTTTTGGTTTGTTCCTGAGTTTGACGTTCTTCCCTCTGTCTAGTTTCATGTTTGACGAGCCGTCCAGTTACCTCGATGTGAAGCAGAGGCTGAGAGCTGCCATCACCATCCGATCTCTCATCTCACCCGACAGGTCTGCAACACACACACACACACACAGGCCTGGATAATATGACGCACATCATGTATTGTAGAAAGGAATACAATAATGAACATTAGATTGTGTGTGTGTGTGTAGATACATCATCGTGGTGGAGCACGATCTGAGTGTGTTGGATTACTTATCTGATTTTATCTGTTGCCTGTACGGCGTACCGAGTGCCTACGGAGTCGTCACCATGCCCTTCAGTGTCCGAGAAGGTACACACACACACACACACACACGAGTGTCACATCGCTCTAATTGAATTGTGTAATCTGAATCTGAAATGTAATCTGAAGGTGTTGATTAATTTTCTATAACAGCAGCTGTGAAAGTAGTGCAGCTGCATCATAACACCACCTTCATCCCGTCACTGATTATTTTCCGATAACAGCATGACACTTAGTGTGTGTTTATTACCTGTTTATTTGTACACCTTTTAGATTTGTTTTCTCTACCCGCTCTGACCTGGCAGTAGTTTTTCTGTCTCTGTCTGCCCAAACCCCTTAAGGAAGTCGACTCCCTCTAATCACTCCCCAGGTATTAATATCTTCCTGGATGGCTACGTACCGACGGAGAACCTGCGTTTCCGTGAGACCTCGCTGGTGTTTAAAGTAGCCGAGACGGCAGCCGAGGAGGAGGTGAAGAAGATGTGCCGCTATCAGTATCCCAACATGCGCAAGAGCATGGGTGACTTCAGCCTCACCATCACCGAGGGAGAGTTCACAGACTCGGAGATCATGGTCATGCTCGGGGAGAACGGTGAGAGAGAGAGAGAGAGACACACTCTCAGTGTGTGTGAGAGAGACAAATTCAGTATAATTCTATGATGTATTAAAACAATTAAATTTAAACAAGTGTGTGTCTCCGTGCAGGTACTGGGAAAACCACGTTCATCAGACTGCTGGCTGGCAGCCTGAAACCTGATGGAGGAGGTAACACACACACACACACACAACACACACACACAAGTAAGTGTAAGTAAGTCGCTCTGGATAATAGCGTCTGCCAAATGACAAATATAAATGTAAACAGATTAATGGAAATATGTTCTTTAGAACAACACAGAATAAGATCATGTTCCTTCACTCATTCGTTCCCTCCTCCTTTCAATCATCCATTTACTCGTTTGAACATTCATTCATTCATACGCCCCTCACTCTCATTCTCATCCTCACTCCTTCCCGTTCTCATTCACTCATTCCTCTGCTCACCCCTTCACTCGTCTGGTCCCTCGCTCCTTGCTTGTTCATTCCTTCATTCCTTTCTTAAATCACCCAAACCGTGTTAATAAGAATCTGTTTTCATTTTAAGTTTTGTGGAACCTAATTGTGCGCGTGTGCTCTTTGCGTGCTGTAGGTGACGTGCCGATTCTGAACGTGAGCTACAAACCTCAGAAGATCAGCCCCAAGTTTAAAGTGAGTCTCACCTCAACACACACCATAGTAATGCACCTTGATTAACACAATCCACTGAACATCAGGCAACTTCCTGTTTAACAAACACCACACACGCCGAGTTAAACCGTATTTCTATTCCTCAGACCATCAACCATGGATTATATTGTAATGATGTGTGTTTTTAGGGCAGCGTTCGAGCCTTGCTCCATGAGAAGATCAGAGACGCGTACACACACCCCCAGTTCGTCACTGATGTCATGAAGCCCATGCAGATCGAGAGCATTATCGACCAGGACGTAAGTCACCACTGCGAGTGGACGGCCCTCACCCATTTCCTGTTTAGCCGTATTGTAGTATTCACATTTCCTGAACACATTGTGTGTGTGTGTGTGTAGGTTCAGAATCTGTCCGGTGGTGAGTTGCAGCGTGTGGCTCTGGCTCTGTGTTTGGGTAAACCGGCTGATGTTTATCTGATCGACGAACCGTCAGCCTACCTGGACTCCGAGCAGCGTCTCATGGCTGCCCGAGTCATCAAACGGTAAATATCAAATATACCTGTTCATTCTGTCGCGGTATCGTTTCTATAGTAACAGCCCGTTCGCATGGCCTTGTACGGCTTGTTCTTTCCTTCACCCATTCGATCACTTCTTCCGTCACTCTGCCTATTTGTTTCCCTCAGTCGTTCATTCCTTCTCTCCTGTATACATTCATTATCTTTCTCCTTCTCACAGAAACGGGTTGAAAGTGTGTGTAGTCATTGGAGTTTTCCATAACGAGCTTTATGTAACATTAACGGAAGGAGTCTCCAGTGTAACAGATTTTCTAACATTCCGATTGGCGCTTTGTTCTTCATCTTTGCTTCTATTAAACTCCATCTTCTTTGTTGCTCTTTCTCTGGTGCAGTCTAGTCTCTGTATAGCATGCGTGTGTGTGTTAACTGTTTTTCCCCTTCGCAGATTCATTCTGCACGCGAAGAAAACGGCTTTCGTGGTGGAGCACGACTTCATCATGGCCACGTATCTGGCGGACCGAGTCATCGTGTTCGACGGCATTCCCTCGAGAAACACCCGCGCCAACACGTAGGAACAAACATGCACAGCATTCATTTTCATGGAAAAGTGCATTTTCAGCGTAATAAACATTGTGTGTGTGTGTGTGTGTGTGTGTGACAGGCCACAGACTCTGCTGGCTGGCATGAATAAGTTCCTGGCACAGCTGGAGATCACATTCAGAAGAGATCCAAACAATTTCAGACCAAGAATCAACAAACTCAACTCCATCAAGGTACACGAGTACAGAACTCCTGCGTGGAGTCAGACGTCTGGTCTGTATACGAGTATTATAGAGAGATAAAACTCTCCGAATGATGCACTTTTCATCCTTCATCCAGACCAAACAGCATTATAAGTAAATAATCGGTACAGTGTGACCGGACAGTATTTCTTTAGTCTGATTTTTTTTCTCACCGCTACACGGCTGCTGCTTTCAATTTGCATAATCTTGAAACCATTTCTCACCACGTTGCCGCTGAAGTGCTCTCTGTCCCGCAATCCGAGTCCCACCGGTCCGAGAGCGAGGCGAACGCAAGTGAAGCTGTTAAACTGAGCCAAAGCAACTCGGTCCCTCGTCCTGTAAAAACAAAAATAGCATTTGTTCATATAATACTTGATTAAGGAGCTTTGTACATCATATCGTTTAATTTTAACATTTTTGTCTGTGAGAACATTGTTTAAACTCGTCTTTTTTTTTTTTTCCCCCCTCTACTCTCGATCAGGATGTGGATCAAAAGAAGACCGGCAACTACTTTTTCCTGGATGACTGAAACGTCCATTCCTGATGCAAAGATAAAGTCCCCCAAATTTATTCCTGTTTCACTGGGCCACGCCTCTCCCAACATGTGACATCATCCACGAAGATGCACCCGGACTGTTTACTTTCAACACTGACACAAACGCCACCATTTTGTCCCGCAGGTCCAGTAAACATTAGCGTTTATCCAGTCTCCTCTCCTCCCTTTTCATCAGCGCTGATCTTCTGGCGGACCGGATCGCTTTACCATGAACGGGAAACGGAGCCGGCGGCCATCTAGTTTGTTTTTTTCTCTCCTCGGTCCAGTCCTTATAGAGGACCGAGATGAAATGGAGGAGAGCGGATAATGTTTAGAAAAAAAGAAGTATAAATGGGACCTATATCAGACTTCTGTTTGTTTTTTGGGTGACCAATAATAAATCTTATCACCATCTGTGTTTTTTCTGGTCACAAAGCGTGAGACAGAAACACACGCCAAACAAGTGTATAGTTTCATTTAAAATATTTTAATCATTATGCCATAATACATCTTATTAAATAATCAATTTAACTTGTTTGTTTTGGTGCATGTTATGAAAATTTCACATTTCAGCCTATTCCGTAATCCTTGTGTTGTCTCAGGGATCAAGACCGTCTCTTGAGATTTGCAATACCGATGCGGCTCCATGCTTAAGAATGATCCTCATGCAGGTCTGTGCACACGCTGATAAATTAGGTTCTAAATTGTGCAAGCAAATATTTAAGATTTCTTTTTTTCAGGATTGCCTTGAGGAGCTAAATTCTAAGTCCGGGTGTCATTTTAAATTATTATTCAAAACCAAACAGGAAGGTTAAAGTCACAGGGTTATACTGAGATTTTAAACACGTCACTCGCACTTTGTAAAGTTGTTAAAAAAAAAAATTAAAAAAAAAAAAATCGCTCTTCTTGTCACTACATAACCGCAAGGCTATATTTTTCCACCCCATCATGCCCCAGGAGAAAAGAATCCTCCTACTGTTCCTCTCATTACGGTAGTTGAATTGGGGGATTAAGTACCAGGTCAGCGATTGTGCCATGCCTAAGTGCCACTGAGCGGCCATAAGTAACCAAAACGTCCGTTATAGACAAACAACAAAATAATTCACAAACTGCTGAGAAAAGCAGACATCTCTTTATTAATGTTTTATATCAAAATTGCATCCAGTTGCATCTTTGGTTGTGATAAATGTAGGCACTCGATTTAAAAACTGCTCAAACACAATCTTTAGAAGGCACACATCAACTTTCATCACAAGTGCATAAAAAAACCGAGAACTGAAAAACTCACCAAATAAAGTCTAAGGCACTACTTGAGAACTGACAGATCAAACACTCAGCAGATGAGAGGGAGGGAGAGAGAGAGAGAGAGAGAGAGAGAGGAGCAGGCGTTAGGCTGTAATTCAGGCAGCTTATCCCACATATCCGTGTTTCCTGATCTGAACAAGTCCTCTGTCAGGTTCAGAAAAAAAGTGCATGAAGCTCTAATTTTAAACAAAACAATGTGCATCACAAGGTGACAGGAGTACAAACAGTAGCATAAAAATTCTCACACAGAAAACAAACCATGAACTTGTAAACTTGATCCAGATGTGCTTAAAAGAGTAATTCGGCCAAAAACAAAAGAATTGACACCACGTCGCCACTTACCCTGAATGTAGCCGATGAGCTGAGAGACCTTTACTTCTTTGGTTATTGCAATGAAGCGAACGAGTAATTCAATCTCTATGGCTAAAAATCTGAAGATAAATACATACAGGTGTGATTCAAACACCCACTTTTAAACTTTAAAAGGCAGAAACGTGGCTGTTCCAGAAGACTGCCCGCGTAACATTTCAGTGTTCAGCTACACAGTTAGGTTTAGTTCAGGTTTATAGGTACAGGAAGTTCCGCTGGATGTGACCTACACACAACGTGTTTGTCACCGGTACGTGATGGGACTTCCTGTAGCTAACTAACTAACACAAGCAGCTCGTGTTCTCCTGCCGCCAAAGCTACAGTGAAAACAAAAACCAACCTCCTCATCACCAATAATAAAATGAATCTTAAGGTAAGGTAGACTAGTTAGTTAGCGGATACTAGCGGGAACAGATAACAGCGTTCTGGTTACAGTGGTTACTTTGCATAAGACTTCAAATAAACACAAAAAGTGCTCCAGCTTTCTGAGAAAAAATACCAAGAACGAAAGCACGATTCAAGAAGCAAACATGGCATATTGTCTTAGCTGATGGACTACATTTGAAGGTGGCGAATTTTGAAATTTAAATTTTTCTGCTGAAATCACTCCTTCATAAATGGAGAATACATTAAAAAAACAAAAACAATCTACAGTATCTATCGGTTGTCAAACGCAGGGTCTTGGAGTTCAGCCATTTTCCTGTTACATGACTGATTTGATTCCAACAGGCCACGAATGCACGTCTAAGGTTCAAACAATCAGTAAACAAAAGTTCAATTGAGATTCATTTGCAGTCTCGATGGTCACATTCACGTGCTGCGAGATGAATGAAGTGTGTGCAGCCATCGCTTTTCATGCGAGAGATACGGCACGCGGTCACCGCCCTTCAGAAGGTGTTTGTCTCCATATTTCACTGCGAGGAGAAAAATCACCCACAGCTTCAAGCTTTTATTACCTTTAATACACACGAAAACAAATACAGAGTTGGCGCACCTTTCTGGGAACACGGCAGCAGCAAAAGAAAGAGTTTTAAATTAGAAAAAGAAAGTTTTAAAAATGAACACCTCACCAATTTTCAAGACAATTGTGAGTTAAAGAAACGAGTGATTGTCAGCTTTCAGGTGAGGGTGCAAACTGCCCGCCTGGGTGTCTGGTCGCTCTGCTGTTATAGCCCCGCCCCCTGCTCCTCCAACCATTCCCTCTGTAGTAGGGCAATTGGCCGTCATGTCTTCCCCATCCCGCATACTCTCTCCTTCCACGTGAGCCACGCCCCCGGAGTCCTCCTCGGTCATCCTGGCCATGCCTTCCTCCGGATCTGTACGACTGATTATGATAGCTCCGCCCAGGTTTAAGATCTGTGTCACCAAACGCCACCTTCTCCGTCTCCCAGTCTTCCACTGAAGATCCTATGAAACCACCGCCCTTCTCTCGTCGGTTTCCATTGGCCAGTAGCGGCGGCTCCGCCCCTTTACTCGGCACACAGCCACTCAGAACTGCTTGAGCTCCACTACTGTGAGGTATCTCCATGGTAACAGGGACCGCCCCTGGCTTGATGTCTCCACCCTCTGGATGTTGTTGACCTTGACCTGCCCAGAATGGTTTTTCTACCTGTGGAGTCAAAGCCCTCTGACCGCCTTCCATTATTGGTGGCACTGTTGGCACGGGGACCTCCATCCCATAAGGTCGGGGAGGAGGGACAGAGAGATGCTGAAGCCCTATAGAGGGGGGAGGGGCAGAATACTGTAGTGATGGACCAGCAGGGGGCACTGAATGCATTCCTGCATATACAGTGGGATGGGATACAATGGGCAATGGCATCTGCATAGGAAGTGAATGATGGCTGAACACCCCGACTTCCATCGGAGAAGAGGTGCGGACCACTCCCCTTACCTCAAAATGATTAACAGGAGTGCTCCCAGCAGGGGAAGGGTTGGGGGAGGGGAAAATTGGTCTAGAGTTGTTCTCTGGTTGCCAGGATACTGGAGAAGGAGAGACTTTGAGGTGCATGTGGTGGTAGGCCTGGACAAGTGGCGCCAGGTAGGTAATCGGAGGAAACATCTGATACATGTATGCCTGTGGACGAAAAACAAGTACAGGCTTTAGCCAACTGCCAAATGACTGGATCGGGAATCACAAATTGATTCCATTTATTGAGGGTAAGTGACATTTCCCACCACTTTACGGCAGGTTAGACATAGCTTGCATCTCTTGGCCAAAAGCGACCCTGCAGATACCACCCGTCTAATGAAGCTTACACCTTTATTTCAAACCTACAGTCTACGTAGCACAACAGAAATAGTACCACCTTTATATTCATATGAAATATTACATGTAACCGTATCTAACAGCGACTGATGAGGTTATAAACTTAGATATTTGTGGCCACGTGCTTGATTCAAGGCAAGCGTGGGATGGTGTTTTAGGATCAAGCCTGTTGTACAGCACAAAAACCCTGTAGCTGTTCCTGGAATTTCTGATCTCACTAAATAAAATGATTACTACAGTACCTTTTTAATAATAATCAAGAAAAGTGAAGACTCAAGCATGCACAGACTGGTGCATCAAAACTAGTATTCCTACATCTAGGCAGCTCATTTTACTGAGAACCAAGTCTGAGAACATTTATAAAATTATAAATCAGGAATCCTTACCTTAAGCCCAAGGTTAAAGAAGAATCTAAGGACACTTGTATCTGTAAGCAACAGAAAAGTGTTCAAGTCAAATAAAAGTGATTGTATACGAGCTAAATGTAAATGAGCCCTTTTTAGTTGACAAGGCACAGATGATGGTTCTAGAGCCAGTGCCTAATCTTAAACTATTCTGCGCTTTTCCCCGTAAGGGAACAGTAAATATGTTTGGGTTTTTTTGCAGCTCCAAAATGCTGCTAAAAATAAGATCAGGTACCCATCACTGCAACAGCCCAGGGGATGGAGACAGACCTGATCCACCTCCTCCAACCTAGGCAGTGTTGAACCAAAGGTCCAGAGGAGAACAATCAGAGTGCTTGTGTTTCAGGCTTCAGAACTTTGCTAGTTCTGTGTCGTGCGACATCTTTTGGGTTAGGGTTACAGGAAGAGTTGGATCAAGTGCAGTTCCACCCCTTGGACTTTTGGTCCTGTAGCAAGGACCATCTCGAGTAAGTGGAACCGGGGAATTTGTAGAGCATAGAAACCAGGCTTATGGTTGGCATCATTTTGTTGCCATGAACATCGTTTAGATCATCAGTGGCTACATTCCATTTTGTTCAGGGTGTCTCTTTGTAATATGATGTAAACCAAACTTTTCTGGAGAAGATCCATACCCACAATCTTAAATGCCTAAAAGTTGGTGATTTTTAATTTATGTCACCGTTCTTAAACTTGCAGACGATTATGTAATGGTTTGGTTCTTAAACAAATGCAAATGCTGGCTGCTTCAGTTGGTTGATTCCCTAAAGCAGCACCAGCTCCAGCATTACCACCATGTCTGTGGAAAAGGGTTGTCAGAAAAGAAGATTAGAAGATGGTACCGGTTGGCAGGTCTTTTCCGGTATTGTGCTGGGAGAATGGTGGGGGCTGGACAGGTTCATTCTTGTCGTTCTGGGGAAAACCAGGGTAAAGCATTTCTTGGCAAAGCTGCGCGAGTGTGACCGAGTGCTGGGGTGGGTGATCGGGCAATAAGGCACCTCCAGCACCTGTTGAAGTAAAGCAAAAAACAATCGAAACCTCGATAATCAGGTGTGGATATCTAATGCTGCACTTCTATACAAAAACTAGGACATATGCAACTTTACCTCCAACAGGTGAGCCTGCAGGTTCATACACGTAGGACTCCGCAGCATGACAGAAAGGTGGAGTTGGGACAGCAGGAGGAAGACAGGGATCTGGCATGGGGGCAGATATATTTGGAGATAAAGATGGCACAGGAGCAGGATATGGAGGGTAGGGTGGATAAGGCAGATAAGTACCAAATCCAACAGTGTAAGAGGGGGTAAGAGAAGGGGATGGTGGTGCAGGAGGGTTAATAGAGTGGGGGACATGTACAAGATGGGGTACACCAGCTGAATCAGACTGCTCACATGCCATATGTGCAGGAGGAGAGTTTGAGGCAGCACAAAGATTTGTTGAATCGGGCACTTCAGCAGCAGAAGTAATCGGAGGAACAGGGCCCTGGGTGGTTGCTGAGGTAGTTTGGGAAAGGGCATGAGTGGATGCAGGAGCAGTCCGAGAGGAGGAAGGGGAAGATAATGGGGTAGATACAGGGTTAGAAGCAGGTGTGGCTGGAGATAAATGTATTGTGGCGGTTTGAGAAGGAATAGGAGTGGTAGTAGCTTCTGGAACGGAGTTTGAGGGCACAGGGGTGGTTACTGTGGCAGTCGGTTCCAGGACTTGGGATTGACTTGTTTGAGAGGAGTTCTGGGATAAGGAGGTTGTTGTAACAGGGATGGGGGGCTTGGGTACAGTTAGACAGGGAGTTGGGGTACACTGAGAGGATACTAGGGTAGGTACAGATGTGGCAGGAAAAGGGAGGGTTTGAGATTGGGCAAGGGTAGTCTGGGAAGATACTCGGATCACTTCAGATGGCTCAAGGGCAACTTGAGGGTTGATGGGGGTATTCTCAAACAAAACTATGGGTCTGGTAGATGGCACAGGCGTAATTTGAGACTGGATGGGGGTAGTCTGCAAAGAATCTGCGCGTCTTATAGATGGAGCAGGGGCAGTTGGAGATTTCACGGGAGTCGTCTGGAAAGAATCCGTGGGTCTTGTACACGGAGGAGAGGCAGTTGGAGACTGGACGAGGGAAGTCTGGAAAGAAACCGGAGGTCTGGTTGATGGAGCAGGGGCAGTTTGTGACTGGATGTGGGGAATGTGAGCAGACAAAGATGATTTGTAGGGAACTCGGGCAGGTGCTGTTGTGGATGGAGGGCCAGCTTTTGTGGACTTTGGACCTGAAGGGGCAGGTAAGGTAGTAGAGGGTATAGGGTTTGGTTCCTCTTTGGAGGGAGAAGATATTCTTTGGTCTTGATCCACTGAACCTTTCTTCTGGAGGATAATAGAGCATAAAACATAGGAATTAAAGTACATTACAGAGTGCAGAAAACACTGCACTAAACAAGTAACCCCCGACATTTCAGACAACTTACTGCCTGTTTTCCTCTTTCTGCTTTTTGAATAGGATTCGGAGATTGCTCATTGGTATCTGAAACAAATAAAAAGTCAAAACTTTCTGGTAAACCAAACATTCAATTCCTATTAAAGAGAAGAACCTAAAGTCGACCTGAAATACTACAAGAACAGCAATAAACTGGTTTTATGCATTTTTTCATAGGCAGTATCGTGCCCGTTTGAATTTCAAACCCCTGGGTAGGGGGTCTGAACACAGCAGCTGTACAATTTTTCATACATATATACAATTTATATTCATATCTTTCCAGGCCCTTGAAATCTCTGCATTATGATCCAAAACACATCAAGGACACTTCTTGTGTTTGCTCAAAGGGGAGTTATACCATTTGCTCATTAAAGTACCAGGTATCAACCTGCAAAAGTGCTCCATCAACTTGTTCTTAAATTTGTAGCCCTGTTCTTCAGAATCAGTTGTTGGTTTTTTTTTGTTAGATTTATTCAATGCAAAATCAAATTTGATGAAATGTATGCAAAAATCAGAAAGTGCTGGTAGGTTAATCTGGTAAAAACTGCAAATATCAGAGCAAAGTATTACAACAATTAGCAAACCATATGCTTGGAGATAAAGGACTTGTAAGCCTAATTTGAAAGAATAAAAAGCAACAGGAGACTCGATCGATTTCCTTAACTCACCTGCGCCAGCTTTCTTTCGGGAGCCTTTTTTCTCAGCTCTTCTACTGCCCTCAACACTAGCAGCCTAAATATACAAACACACTTACATTAGTACACCATATAATGCAATAACTTTACAAAATCGTTTCAGGGCACCTCAGAATACACAATCGACTCAGTAAGACATCTCGGTTCACTACACAGCTCATTCGGACATTCAGCATTACAGTGATGTGTTATGATAAACGGTCATCCTCAGAAGTGATTGTGTATACAGCACAGCAAACGTGCATGTTCTACCTGTGCACTGGCTTCGAGTGTCGGGAAATTCTCCTCATCTTTGTTCAAGAGCTCCAGCAGCACCTGTTCGTTTTCCTTCACAGGCGACACACACAACCCTCCTGCACCCTGATCACTCCTCCTGCACACATACAAAGTTCCTTTAATATGCGCGTGTGTGTGTGTTAGGTCATGTGTGTGTACACTAGGTTTGTAACATACCTGCTGCTACCATTCTTTCCTTGTGATTGAGGCTCTACACTGGCTTGTGGGGGCCAAGAATGCTGTTGTTGTAGCGCCTGGTTTCCAGGGGCGGAGCCTGGGGATGCTGTAGAACCATGTGACACTGACCTCATGGGCTTCCTCACAGATTTGGCATCTCGCTCTGAAATCAGAACGATGAAGAAACGGTTTCAATTTTCATCAAACTGATTACACAAACGATTAAAATATTGGCCTGAAATGTGAACCGAAGAATTTATAACAGGAAGGAAATGTTGCCACAAAAATACACAAGGCCAGTATAATGATATGTATTTTAATACCAATAATGTAACAAATAAATTTTTTTTTTTTTTTTAAAAATCACAAATGCTGGCAGTGTCTGTATTTATAAAACACTGAATACCTTCATAAGATGTTTTGACCAATCACAGACACCGTAACCATAGTAGGGTTAGACAATACAATATGAAATCACTATCGTGATAACTTGCTCCGCAATACACTTTGAGACATCGAGGCAATTTAGGACTTTTTTTTAAACTTTGAACAATTACAGTGAGCAGTTGTGTAAATGGACAGCATGGAGACCCACTGCATGTAAGGAGAGTTAAAGACGGACAGTTCTGTGACATTTCGTACCAATAAAATGTTTGGAAATCGAGCTAGAGAGAAAAATACAAGCGGGTATGAAAGCTAATGAATACTACCTGCGGGGCCGTTGCTGCCTTGCTGTCTTTTGCTTTTCTCCTTCACTGTAGACCAGGAGTCTTCTGAAGGAGTGCGTAGGTTCCACAGCGGAACACTGTGCCTACACACACACACCCCACATCGTCATTTTTTTTTTTAATAATCTATTTACAGTTACTGTTTGGGTATATTCTCATAATGTACAATCTGAATAGTTTATGCTAAATAATTAGAATTTCAATGCAGAACAAATCTGGTGAAATTCTTCAGGTTCCTGATGAGTGCAAGTCGGAGCCTATAGGGAGATTCCCTCCCTCTCTCACACACAAACACACACGGGCGTACTTCTCTCCAAGTTCCTCAATGAAGACAGTGACCGGTCCGTCATCTGGGCTGACGTCCTGAATGTAGGCGTTGTAGAAGCGATCGCAATTATTGAGCCACACCTGAGACAGAGAGAATTTTTCGTTTCAGAGTCAGATGAGCCTTTTCCATGTTTGGTCATCACGTGCAAGGAGTTCGCCCTGGCAAGTGTTCAGCATTTTAATAAAATGCTCAATAAAAGGGTGTGGAGACAAATTAATTAGCAGCAAGCACTCCGAGTAAGCAGTAGGAGCTAAAATCTAACTGTTTTAGTTGACAAAGCTAGATCAGACTCGCTGCGGTTTTAAACAACGGTCATGGCAAGCTCCGCCTCCTCTGTATTTGCACATGCATAATAATACGAGAGAGAGAGAAAGATCACCATGTGTGAAATTTTTCGTTAGATATTGCTGTAATACACACCTGGCACTTGTCTCCAGCCTTGTAATGCATCCCGGCTGCCATGCAGAAATCCCTCCTCTGCTGAACTGAGACACAAAAATAACAACTCATTCCGTCAGTACAGAACATACTGCATCAGTGTCCAAGACTGAAAAAAACACACACACACACACACACACACACGGTCACTGTGTGATTACTTGATTACTTCATATACAACAGTCTAATGTTCATCTGTCTATCCTTATTTTCTGTGATGTGAATCAGGACACAACCTAGGGGAAAGAGATTATTACCACAGGAGTGTGTGTGTGTGTGTGTTTTATAGAGACATTAGTTATCTATATTAGTTAGTTATTAGTAAGTCTGTTTGTTGTTGTTGTCATAACCATAGTGCTAGTTAGTTATGCTAGGTTATAACTAGTTAACTAGCTAACATATCAAACACGGGGATTTATAATATAAAGTTAAATAACTAACTGAGTGTTAAATAGTAAACAAATCAGCTTCAATACCAATAAATAAAGTTTATAGTCAGGAAGCCGGGTTAGCTACTACAATGCTAATGCTAATGGTAATACTGAAAACTAAATAGTTTCGTTAGCAAGAGTATAAAAATAATTTAAAAAAATATTAATGTCGAAAACCACCAACTAATATAACACATGAAATATATACAATAGTAATAAGAAGCGTAATGTATTACCTTATAGTTACTGTGTCTATTTATGTACAGGTAAGAGTGATCTTTTTTTCTTTTAAACTCATGAAGCTAAATCAGCCTGAGAGAAACAACCGGAAGCACAAACGTCACTGTCGGAACAACATAAAAGTCAACATGGCGTTTATTTTTCAAAATAAAAGTCATATCGTGGCGCGTATATTTTTTCATAAGTGAAAAATATATGGCGCTTATTTTCCAGGATCCTGTATTGAGAGTTTGGTTATATAATTCTATAACCGTATAATTTAGGATGTACAGTGACATTCTGCAACGAAAGTTTGCACATTTTCATGGATGTTGAAGTAGAATCTAAAGATTAATTGATAACAAATACAACAACATATTTTACATCATTATGCATTATCCTCAGTACACCGAGTCTGTATTGTGCTGTTGTTGAGGTGTGCAATATTACGCTACACAGTAACACAATAACAATCACATAATCAAAGGTAAATCACAGGTAATCACAAGCATTCATAGGTAAATAGATACAGGTTGTATCACTCAGCATAAAGTTTAGTAATGGTCAAAACACTAATTTAATGTAGAAGCTGTACTGTAGCATTGTTGAGTTCTAATTCAAATATAATTATTAACATGTGATGTTGGAATGGTGAAGATATCACACACAAATATCGCTTCCTGTGCATTTTAAACTGTAAAATTGTAAACAAAACTATAATGCTAATAAAGCCCTCATCACTGTACACACAGTAACGGTAATTTAATGACACTGTGTTTAGCTGCTTCTGCTGTAACAGTGAGATGAGGAGATGAGGAAAGCTGAGGAGAGACGCGTGACTACAAGCTTAAGACTAAAAGTAATTCATAAACATTTTAGAAATTTTTACTGTTAATTTCAGCTTCAGAAGGATGTTTGAGAAACTTCCACAAAGGAGAGAGAATAAAGCTTCTGCTTGTGAAACTCATTTTTGTCGCAAACAAAACAAAGTCGTCTGTCTCAGGAGACGAAAAAGACCAAGAAACAATTGAAAATATCTTAACTTCGGCTAGTTTATTGGGTGGCACAGTGGTGCAGTGGCTACCAGTAGTTTGCTTGTTCTCCCCGCGCCTGTGTGGGTTTCCTCCAGGTGCTCCAGTTTCCTCCCACTGTACAAAGACATGTGGATTAAATGAATTGGCTACTCTAAATTGCCCGTAGGTGTGAATGGTCCCAGCCACTGGGGTGCACAAGTTGGTCAGGAAGGGCGGCAAACCTGTGCCAAATAGACGAGTGGAGGGATGATCTGCTGTGGCTCCCCAAACAAGAGCAGCCGAAAGAAGGAGAAGAAAAATAACTTAGGCTAGTAAATTGTTTTTATTATTTTTTATTCATTCTCTGTACATATTAAAATAATTTACCTGAAATACGTGTTTGTGTGTGTGTGTGTGTGTGTGTGTGAGTGACTATATGGTTTATTGTATAGTAACTATATTGTTTCTATATTATATTTTAAATGTTTTATTTATATTTTGTTTGTATCTGATTTTGATTTACTTAATATATAATGGAATTTTATATTTAATATCTAAGATCATTTATATGGATTATATTTTCATTTTATATTTCATTAAACAGTAACTGAAGCTAAAATCTAAAGCTAACGGTTTCTGTTCCATTCTGAAAAGAGACTCCCGTTAGCCGTTCTCAGCTCCGCCCCCTCCCTGTTCTCATTGGTTGTCGAACCGAACCAATCACAATCCTTCCTGCGTTAGAAGAGATTTGAGCAGAGAGATTTCAGGCGCAGAGATTGTTCACTCTCCAAACACTTCCCGGTTTCCATTTCCGCTGGAGCGCGTTGTCTCATTTTTAATCTGAAGACACATAGAAATATTTTTAAAACAGTAGATATCAAAATTAAACCTAGTGTTAAACTTAACCTAAAGATTAGCGAAGTAGGCTAGGGCCCGAAAAGTTGCTGGTTCGATTCCCTGGTGCTGCAGGAAGAATGTGTGTGTGCGGGGAGTGAATGAATAGTGCTTCCCCTTCACTCTGCATCCATGAAACATTTATTTATTATTATAAAAGAATATTTTATGTATTTTATGTACATTAAATTGTTTGTTATTTTTCCGCTATAAAATCTAACATAAATCCAACAATAATCCCTCTGTAAATTCCTCTGTAATAAATTGCTAATCAGTGACAGGAAAGGAGGTAAAATGTCATGAATGTCTCTAGGAACTGAGATTTCTGTTTTTTGAGAAATTGAACAATACAGAATGTGGTGTAATGTGTTTCACTGTAGTTAGTGTGATTTATGAAGTTTTTAATGGATATCAAAGTGCACCATAAAGACTCATTAACACACATATATAAGGAAACAGGCTTTTCAGGAATATATGACACGAGTCATATAGTGGGCGGAGCTTAAAGCTTCAGCTTCAGATAATGTGCTGATTGTGAGTGAACAAAAATATAAACAGTGAATTAAACATCTTTCTATTGGGTTTTGATTTCTTTATCGCTACAGTTTAAGATTAAACTGTGTGATTCATAATATCTATTTTTTAGCTCACTAATACTACATTAAAAAGCTCTTCTTAAACTATAATAAAAGATTTACAGGTTTGTATCTTATCTGAATAAATGGGCGGATTTTAGAGATTAAAGTGTATTTTGCTGCATTGTCATGGCATGTTAAAATACAAGCACACTTTAATTACAGATTCTCCACGTATTATATATGTTATATCTCTCTGCACACTTACTATATATACGCTGACATTAAATTTATGTGATAAACAAGATATTCAATATTGATTGATGGATGGGTTTATATTTAATACCGACATGAGCTGAGCTGTAACCTAATTGATCAGTTTAATATTTTTATTTTATAGGTGAGCACAAATTAAGTAAACTGCGCACAATTTTAATGATTCATAATTTTAACAGCGTTAGTTTTTCTTCTCGCCCAGTGAGTGGACAGCCTCAGAGCGTGAAGAAACGTCTTTGGTACGATGTAGCCCCGCCCCCTTTGTGTCAGTGGCCCCGCCCCAAGCCCCCTCCTCCGCAGCGCTTCAACGCTGTCGTGCTGCGCGCGGCCCTGAATGAAGAGGAACGGCACTGGAGTGGATTTAACGGGACCGGATGCTGCACGCGCTCACCCCACTGTTTGGCTGTGTATGTGTGTGTGCATGTGTGTGTGAGCAGTAGAAGGTGTGTTTCCGGTGTCGGTGTGCTGGAGGACAGAGGAATGTGGAGTTTACAGAATGCCCGACAGCGCCGGAAAGAGATTTAAACCCACCAAGTATATCCCAGTGTGCACCGCGGCCACTCTACTGGTGGGCTCCTCCACGCTCTTCTTCGTGTTTACGTGAGTGCGCGCGCTTTTATTAATTATTTACACACTTGTAAATACACGCCTGAGCATGTGCGCGCGCGCTCGCACGCGCTCCTGAGCACAAATGTGTTTGCTATCCTGATAGACCCGTTAAATAGTGCGCTATGGACGATGTATTAATGCTCTTCACTAACTATCCACACTCTTCCCTAGCCGCATGCCGGCTCTTCCCTAGCCGCATGCCGGCTCTTCCCTAGCCGTATTTATGCTCTTCCCTAGCCGTATTTATGCTCTTCCCTAGCCGTACACTGACTGTTTACTAGCTGTATATTGGCGCTTCGCTAGCTGTATGCCAGCAGTTCTCTAGCTGTGTATCAGCTTTTTGTTAGCTGTGTTACTGCCTCTTCACTAGCTGTATTAACGGCGCTTTGCTAGCTGTACACTGGCTGTTCACTAGCTGTATGCCAGTGGTTCTCTAGCTGTATATCGACTTTTAGCTAGCTGTGTTAGTGCGTCTTTGCTAGCTATATTACCGGCTCTTCACTAGCAGAATATCTGCTCTTTGCTAGCTGTATGACTATTTGCTAGTTGTGTACCAGCTCTTTGCTAGTCATATATTGGCTTTTCATTAGCAGTGCTCCAGCTTTTTGCTAGCTGTATATTGACTGTTAACTAGCTCTTAACTATTTCTGTTTGGAATCTTTTTATCATTATCTCTTAATTAGCTCTTGAGACTGACAGATAAACAGGTATAAATTTCACCCACTAGTTTGTGTTCGCTAGCTAACCTTAGCTGACGTCTTTAAAGCTTTTTTCTAAAATGCATTATTTCGGAGGGAAATTTCAGTTTCTCATTTCAGATAATAAAAGTGTAACTGATCATTTTAGCTGTTGAATCTGTACTTGTGTCCTGCTAGCCTGTAGTGCTAATGTTAGCATGCTAGTTTTACAAGCTGCTCAAAGAAGCTTATCGTCAACACCAATCAAATTCAGTCTGTTTTCTTTTTTGACAAACAAAAAAAAATTCAGCTAATTAACGGGTGTGGCTAAAGGAGAGGGAGGAGTCAGGAGCGCACACTGATGACATCAGGTAGCAGTGATTGGTTAAGAAGAAGAATGCTTTATACATTACAGCACTGTGAAATTATGTTCTTCACATATCCCAGCTTGTTAGGAAGTTGGGGTCAGAGGTCAGGGACAGCCTTGATACAGTGCCCCGTGGAGCAGGGAGGGTAAAGGGCCTTACACAGGAGCCCTACAGTGGCAGCAAGGCGGTGCTGGGGCTCGAACCCCCGACCTGCTGATCAGTAACCCATTCATTCAGTAATTCTTGCAGCTACACAGTTAACAGTTATCTCATACTGCAGAAGTGAATGGAGTAACGGGTTCTGTGCACTACAGTTCTATATATCTGACATTTAGGAATGAAGTGCACTTCATGGGGTGAAATAAATAATGCCTTCCACACCCTATCCTATGCATTACATGACCATTTGTGTTTCAGACCCTTACAGATAGTGTATAGACAAAGTAGTCTGTCTACGTAGTGCGTCCCTGTGTAGTGTGTACATGTAGTCCACCTCCACCTAGTGTAACTGCGTCTCAGTGCTGAGTCCCTGCAGTGCACTACTGTAATGCTTTTTGAGTGAGACTTTCCCCAGACATGCTGCCTACTTAGGGAGCCTCCTTGTGAATGGAGTTACATGTGAGCTACAGGTGAGTCTGTATACTGAACACAGTGCTAAACCTTTGAAATGTGTTAAACCTGTTCACTAGCCTTTAGATTGTGTTTCTCACCGATGTTGTAGATTTCTGAGCTACCGAAGCGAACGCCATTCGGGTTCAGCGTCCCATCACTGAGAGAAAGAGCAAAAGAGAAAAAGGTTTCACTCTTAAACCTCCATTTGACACAATGTCCGTTCATTTTTCACTCCGTCTCTCTGAATCTGCGCAATCATTCATCACAAAATCATTTATTATAAAATAATTTATCACACAAACAAGTATCAGAGTCCAATGATTTATCTGTACAGACACAAATAGAATAAAGTTCTGTGCCAAATCCCAAATGCCTCTGCACTCCCTATATAACGTACACCACGTGTCCACTTTAACTGAGGGGAATTTGGGATCTTTCTGCACACGTGCACTGGGCAACGTATCAAAAATAGACAAGCACTACATAGGGCATGGAATGATGTCATCTACACCATCTGTAGTGCACAGTGTGTGTGTGTGTGTGTGTGTGTGTGTGTGTGTGTTTTGATGGATGAAGCTCACCTTCTCCCCAGCATCACGAGTCCTCCTGTCTTTGGGTTGATCTTGCAGTAATCTCCATGAGCCCACACTCCTAAGCACACACACACACACACACACACACACACACACACACACACACACACACACACACACACACAAATATATTCAAACACTC
>JAQMYM010000014.1:17172051-17185814 GCA_030014255.1 Parauchenoglanis ngamensis | reverse complement strand
AGACAAACACACCCTCTCACACACTCACAGAGACACACACGCACACACCAACACACACACTCACACACACCACCACTCACACGCACACACACCACACACACACACACACACACACCACCACCACTCACACGCACACACACACCACCACTCACACGCACACACACACACACACACACCACCACGCACACACACACACACACACACCACCACTCACACACCCTTTTAACCTCAAGCACACTGTACACTTTACAAATGCTAGTTTTTCTGCATCTCCGGTTCTTTTTCTCTTACAGGATAATGAGAGAACGATGCAGACAGAGAGACAGACAGACAGACAGGCAGTAAAGTGATGTAAAAAAATGGGGTTACTTACGCTTACCTGCCAAATGGGCGGGAGGCAGGAAGCTGCTGTGATGAGGGGCGGGGCCATACGGTGATGCGGCTGGATGTCCGGATCCTATTGGACAAAAGCAAGAGCACTGTTATGAAAATGATCCAATCATCAGGAGGATTATAAACACATTTAAATTCAATTTTAATTCAACAAGTCTCAAATTCTTTCTATGAATTGATATAAACTTCATATATAACTTTATTTGTTTTTATATGAATGAAGTTTTAACCCCGCCTCTAACTCCGCCCACAACCCTAACCAGAACCTTCAGAAACTTTTCTCTCTCTCTCATCTCTCTTTCCTGTCTCTCAGTCTTTCTGAGCTCCTTTCTCTCTTTTGTCTCTCTCTTTCATTGGCTTTCTCACCTGTCTCTCTCTCCTCCTGACTCTCTCTTTCCCCTGTTTCTCTTTCTCCTGGTCTTTCTGTACCTCTCTCCCCCGTCTCTCTCTTCTGGTCTCTCGCACTCCCCGTCTCTTCCTGTCTCTCCTTCTCTCTTCATGTTTCTCTCTCTCTCCCCACTGTGCCTCTGTCTCTCTCTCCCATCTCCACCCATAATCCTGACCATTATAACGTTCAACAGAAGTGTGAGACAGCATTGTTTTTTATCAAGTTGTACAAAAAAATTTATTCTGATTAACATTCAGATTTATGGTAATCGATCTTCTATCTCATAATCTCATCGTCGCTATGGTTACCATTGAGCTATCTTGAATGAATGAAAAATGTGACGTTGTTTAAAAAGCAGCGCTGTGTTTGTGTCTCAGCAAGACATTGTGCCAGACGTGATGAGTCATTAATGACACGTTTGCGATGCTCATCAGTGAGACAGACACGTGTATGGATTCGACCGTCTGACTTTGTGGAGTTCATGGAGGCGACGGGTCTCATTAGAATAAACGGAGAAGGGGGCTGCCCCTCGTCTGCACCGCGAGCCGTGTGCTTGATTCATTAATGAAAGAGGCAATTACAGGCTTGTTTTGGGACACAATAGCGGATAATTGCGTGCTAAAGGGCACTCGGATTTCCGTCGCCCTTCAACCAAGGACCTGCCGTCAATTAGCTCAGGTGGAGACATTTATATTCACGCCAGTGACGACGGAGATAACAACACGCAAATCACCTCGCCGGCGGGGCAAAACAACGAGGCGAGACACGATATTCAGATTTATTAGTGAGGAAAGATGGCGGCGATGTTGTGAATAATGTGCTGGAGGGATGAATATAAACAAGGTCAAAACATCAGCAGATACGAAGTGACGCTCATCTCACAGTAAAAACAAATCCTCTTATCAATCCAACACACCAAGTGTGTTTTCTGAAATCTCTCTCACACAGGAACGCAGAAACAACGCACTTACGGATCTGAGGAAACACCTGTAGGGGGCGATAACATCAACAGTTTCTATGGCAACGCACAGAAAGTCACAAGGGACACACGGACAGCTATGGCAACTTAGGGCACAAAGCTACATTCTATAAGCGATGATGGTGGTGGTGGTGGTGGTGGTGGTGGTGTTACTACTAGGACATGGTGAGATTGTGTCCTTTTAACTACAGAAATTGTTGCCATTGTTTCAGTTGTGTTTGTTTATAATGTGTGTCTCTCTCTCTCTCTCTCTCTCATACACACTGCTGAGTCATTGTTTTCTAAAGAAAAACTACAACAATTAATTAGGAGATTTGTGAAGATGAGTGTTTTTTACAAATCAAACACCAACATTGTTTCATACTATTACATATTTAATACAATACAATTCATACTAATTCGAACAAGCACACAAGGATGATTTAGGTACGTTTCGTTTCTGAGGTTTCAAAGGTATGAATGTCAACCCCACCCTGTAACCCCGCCCTCTGACCCCACCTTCTAATGTCCCACCCATTGGAGACCAAATTCTGACCAATCACAATCCAGAATTCAGCAGCGCTTTGCTCTAAGAGGATTTAATACAGCTTTTGTGACTTCCTTTCTGAGAGACACACACACCTGTAGATGGGAAGAGAGGCCTGGCGAGGTCGTGAGGATAGGGAAACCCGGGGAACACGCCCGGAGCCGGAGGTCTGCTGAACAAATCCAGTTTTCCGGTTATATCCAATTTATGAGGATCCAACTGCATCTGCTGCACCATGATGGAGAACATAAACCACACGTCAGCACACCAAATAACAACATTTTCACAAATTGATCTACCATCTGTTAAATCTCAGCTGTTTATATCTCACTAAAACATCAGGTAAACATCTCGTCCATGTTTACGACAGATAGAGTCAGCCTGGTGGGCGGGGTTAGCATGCTGGGGGGGTCAGTTAGCTGGGGTTAGTGTGACATTTCACATTTCTTTAAATAAATCTTATTTGTTTGTTTGTTTGTTACCTTCATCTTCTGTTGATGATGGTAGATCTGCCAGGCGATCTGTACGTGAACTGCACACCATTTACCCGGCTTCTGTAAAACACAAAGATAAATAACAGTGTTAAAACTTAAAACTTTAAAACTGTATTGCACACACTGCACTATTTATATAATCATATGAATGAGTGTTAATTACTTTTTACAATGTATAGCTTTATATTAATTATACATTATACATTAACATAATATCATGTGCAAAATTAGAGACTCACTCTCACTGAGGTCCTGAATGGATCAGTTAGCTGCAGAAAAAAACATAACTGTCAATTAAAATATCAGCCCATTATACAGTGTGTTTTGATTGGCTGAAAGCAATACAGAATGTGTTCTAATTGGCCGAGAGCAGTACGGTGTGTTCTGATTGGTCTGGAGCGGTACGGGGTGTTCTGATTGGCCGGGAGCGGTGCGGTGTGTTCTGATTGGCCGGGAGCGGTGCGGTGTGTTCTGATTGGCCGGGGGCGGTGCGGTGTGTTCTGATTGGGCGGGAGCGGTGCGGTGTGTTCTGATTGGGCGGGAGCGGTGCGGTGTATTCTGATTGGCCGTGAGCGGTGCGGTGTGTTCTGATTGGCTGACCCGTGGATCCTTCTGCAGGAGAGTGTGAGGAACTGCTCCTGGTCTCGCTGCTACATCAATGGGATTTGAGGCCTGAAAAAAAAACAACAATAATAAAACACTTTAAAAAGACTTCTTAAAATTAATTATTTATAATGCAGTTTTGGAGTTTCACCATTTTTTTAACATCTATATTTAAATAACTCCAAAGAGTATTTAGGTTTTTTATTAATATTTTTCACTAACTTTCCTCCTTGTTACCAAATTTTATCCCAAAAATACTGATCACATGACTAACACAGCTAACCGGCCAGAGAAGTTAGCAGCTTAGCATCGTACAAACTGCTATGGCTAAATCATTTTACACTCACACACGTGAATATGAATGAAATATGAAAACGAATAACTGATAATAATAGACTGCAACAAAATAATAATAATAATAATAATAATAATAATTTTGAGGTTCTGACCTTTGGTTGAAAGGCTCCTTGTAGGGAGCTGAAGGGACCGGGGTGAGGGAGGAGCGGAGGCATTCCCGGCATCGCTGGAGGATACGAGGAAAAAAACTACACAACACAAATACACACAGAATTAAAATACAACCTTCAAACACTCCAACACACGTTGTGTTCTTACAGGAATGCTGACCGATATAAAGCTCTGATAATAATGATGATAAACCTGAGATATTTATAATGAGTTATAAAGGGGGTCTGTGTTAATCACAATACTACACTAACATTACACACACTTAATAAACCAGCTATAAACTGCAGGTTAGCCTTAGATAGCTAGCTAATATTAGCGGAGTTAGATAATAATAATAGATAAAATAAACTGTGATATTTTAAAGATATATAATTATATTTCATATTTCATTCCTCTTTGATGTGTACCGCATGACTCCGCCCATATTTTATTATCTCAACATCTTTGGAAAGTTATCTAAAGAAAACATTTTCTTCTATTAAAATCTTTAGAGATGTAGTGTAGTATGTCCTGAGTAAAATGTCACTTCATTATAAGCACATACACACAAATGTACATTAGGAAATCACCATTTCATTACTGGAAGATTTCTAGAAAATTATTTTGTCATCTCTGGCAAAAGAAATTATTTTGTTATATGGAAATAAAAAAAATAAAAAAACCTGTTATCTATAGAAAACAAAACTTTATCCTATCAACTTCTTCAGAAAATAACTTCAGGAAAACATTTCGTTATCTCAAGATCCTTGATCTTTTTCTTTAACTTGAGAAAACGATGGCGTTACCTCAGGAAACACGACATTATATCGAGATGTTTAGAAAGTATTTTCATTATCTTATTTTTTGATCTGTAAGATCTCAGTTTAACTACATCATTATTTATTAATTATAAAATCATGTGTCTGGAAAATGCAATCATTATTCTTAGTCATTAAGAAATGTTTCATGTCACTGTTTTAGAATCCTTAAGAAAGTAATCCTGTTATCTTGGACAGAAACATGAGGGCAAATAAAACGTGTGAATGTTTTATGGTGTTTCGAGCTTCTGTACAGATCAGTTCTGTTGCGTAATCCGTAATCTGTAAAGCTGTTCTGCTGTGATCCTCCGGCTTTCACACTTACACTCGACTGCCTTAAGAAGGGATTGTCCAGCTTTGGAGCGTACTTGTCAAACTGTAAGAGGAGAGACAGACAAAGAGAGAGAGAGAGAGAGAGACAGACAGGCAGACAGAGAGCGAGACAGAGGGGGGAGAGAAATAAAAAACACATCAGCACTACAAATCGTGTTTAAATGGAAAGCATGTGTGACCAAACAGGAGATGAAAGAGCTGCGTAACGGCCGAGGAGGAAGCGGCGTGTTTACACAGCACAACCAGAACCAGACGAAGCTTAACAAACGAATTTCACTCGCTCGCTCAAACAATTACACAATTACACAGCAAAACAGCCGGCCGCCGGCACATCAAACACTCAAACCGCAGAAACAAAGAACGCAGATAACGCTGCTCTTGTGCAATCACGACAAAGCAAACGATCCGATACGTTCCGCTGGAAAAACACTCGGAAAATAACGCCGATGTCCTGAGTGCGGGGTCGAGAGTGATGTCACCTCACTAAAACGGCACCAAGAACAAAGGGCTCCGTCCCAAACGCAGTCATGTGGTGCTAGGGCTCTTTTCTTATATTGTTCAATGTGAGGCTCTGACGGAGTGTGCAAAGTTCATAAATACATCGCTTCACTGATTTTGACTAGACTGGCTAGCTTTTAAATGGTTCTGTCCCAAATCATACACCATTTACTCCTAGTTAGTGTTCCTACCTCAAAGTTACCCATTTTAAGGCTCTGTCCAAAATCCAAATATTTATGCCTAGCTGGTGCTCTTACTAGAATATCCAGAACTATTTTCAGTTCCACCACAACTAGAATATTAACCAATCTAAGGTTCAGTTCCAAATGGTCAAGTTATTCCCAAGAGGTTTCCCTATTTTAAAAAAATAAATTTTAAAGCTCAAACACTAGATCTAGAACTTGTTAGTGCCCTTTCAAGAAGCCATTTTAAGGCTTTGTTCCAAACACTAGAACGTATTTCTGATTAATGCTTATACAGGAATGGTGTTCTTCTTTAGGCTCTGTCCCAAATCAAATGCTACAGTTTATCTCATTAGTGTTCTTACTGCATTATTTTAGGGCTCTGACAGGAAAACACTAACATTGTTTCCCTAATAGGTTGCTGGCCATGTTCAAGCTCTACACTATACCTGATTCATGTTCTGACCTGAACGTCAGCCATTACTGGGGCTCCGTCCCAAACAACAAAACTCCACACTACCTAGTGTTCTCACTGGAGTGTTGGCCTGGTCCTGAATGCTAGGGCTTTAGGTTCATCACTCCATAGTTAGCTGTTAGAGCAAAACATCAGCCATTTTAAGGTTGTAAACCAAACACTGATGACTTTTTGCTTTCTTATTAGAGCATCTGCCATCTTAAGGCTGTGAGGGAGTGGCCGTGTTACCCATAATGCACCGCAGCTTAAAAAGGAAAAAGTGTAAAGTGTAACGCTGTGTTATCTGGAACAGTGAGCTGGAGGTCACACGTGTTTAGCATCTCCGTGTCCTCTTACGCTTGTTAATCTCACATGCTAATTGCTAATTAAGCAATTATCTAGCAGGTAATTAGTTTCCTGATTGCTCTAATATACATATATTTAAACCACACACTGTGTTTGGGACACAGCCCACGTCTGAATCGGACTTGCGTGTGTTTTAGAATATCCTCCTTTAGACGAATAGGAGACAAAGATCACTTTATTTTGATTTAACACGCACACAAGACACGGAAACACACACGTGAAGGGCACAAAAGTCCAGTTCTGCTTCATTAGCCCAATGTGAGAAGGAGAAAGAGGAAGAAAGAGAGAAAAAATAAGTAGTAAAGTAAAAGTAAAACAGAAATTAAGAATGAATATTAAGAGAGAAAGAGTGAGACAAAGAAAAAGACGAAGGAAAAGTAAGACAAACAGAAAGAGAGATGGAAAGAATAATGGAGAAAAAGTGGGAGTGTAAAGGGAGTGAATTAAAAAAAAAAAAGACATGAAAAAAAAAAGAAAAAGGTTTTCAGCCAAATGTGAGAGAGAGAGAGCGCGCAACATGTAGATATAAAAACAAGAAAGAACGAAAGAAACAGTGAGAAAGATCTGTCTAAAAAAGAATTTAAAAAGAGAAAAGAAACACACACTCAAGATTCATTTCTAAAAGTGTGTCTGTGTGTGTTACACACTCTCTGACCCACACACAGCTACACTGCACCCCGTCTGCACTAATTAAGACCATAATTAAGACGCCATATTTCATCATTTAACAATTAAGAGTATTCCATGTTTCCATGTGGAACGCCAGCTGCTCAGGCGAGTCGTAACCATAAACACACACACACACACACACACACACACACAAACAACTTCATTAATTAAAGCGATTAGCCGGAGGGAGGGAGCCGGCTGCTGTTTCAGCTGGGGGAGAAATTCACAACGCCAACATCAGCTCTGAAAAAGAGGAGGGAAGATTAGCGAGCGGTCACTGTGGAGGGAAAGAAGGGTTAATTTAGCACGCAGCCCGGGTGGACTGGTGAGAGTGAGAGGCTTGTAATAGTGTGTACCCTACACAGGGTGTGTGACGTGTGGTTTGGGACGCGTCCCCAGATATTTGTGGTAGTGTTTATGATGAGCTTTTATTAATAAATCCTCTCAGAAATCCTTTCAGCTTAGCTTATATTAGGAAGAAAGCTAGTTTAGCATTGTAGAATATTAACAGGTATCAATACAACTAAAAAATCCTGTCAGCTTAGCTTATATTAGCTAGCTAGGACTAGCAGTGAAAATTGTGAACATCTGTGAATAAAAGTCAAAAACCCCTCTCAGAAATCCTGTCAGGTTAGCTCATACAATTATAAACACTTAAAATCCTCTCAGAAACAACTTATATTTGCTAGCTAGTGTTAGCAGGGATGATTTATGAATATGAGTAAAAGAATTCTCTCAGAAATCTTGTCAGCTTAGCTTATTATTTGCTAGCCAGCTCAAGTTGGAAGTGAAAATGATTACAATTTGCATATACAAGTAAAATTTATCTGAGAAATCTTTTCAGCTTAGCTTATATTATCTAGCAGGTTACAGTTAGGCACATTTATGAATACAAGCTGAAAAATCCTCTCAGAAAAGCCAGAACAGGTTAGCAAGCTAGCAATATTAATGAATATATATTTCCTTTTATGAATATAAATTTCCGAAGTTTCTTCCAGATAAGCTCATGTTATGTAGCTGGCTAACATCATCAGTAAAAACGATGAACATTTCAGAATAAGGCATATACAGTAAGTTCTGTCAGAAAAAGTGTCGAATAAGCACCTTTCAAGCTTCCTAGTGAGCATTAGCGGTAAAGATTGTGAAATGTTACAAGTATGGCTGAGACTTCTCAGGCAAATCATTTCAAATAACCGTTAGCTTTTTAGCATTATCAAAAACAAAAACCAACAACTGGGATGTTCATGAATATAGTATATAAATACTATCACATTAGTTCACGTTAGCCAAAATGCTTATGCAGTAAATCTTGTACTATTTTTCCCTTGAAGAATTCTGTGTATAGACACAAACACACACTTTGTGAGGTATGCGATGCCTCGGGGGGGTTTTAAGTTTTCCGATGGCAAGTTGCTGGCGTTTCCCTCTTAATGGCCTCTGAGCACATGGAAGCGATTAGCTTTTATCAAAATAACTCGCTAATATCACGACTTTCATCAACAATGAGGTCACCGCCAATTTTTAACAGGAAACGCCAAAAAATCACCATTAGAGTCATACGAAAGCAATAATGCATGTCCGCTGCGTGAACCACAAACAGTCAGAAATACGTTGTTAGCACGAACAGACCTTATTAGCTTTTATTATAATTTCATGTCCTTATGTTACAATTTCTGGCTAATGTTAAAGTTATGTGTGTGGTTTGGGACACGTCCCCAGTGGACTGATGATGGTGATTATGCCCTATATAGTGAATAGTGTGTGTGGTTTGGGACACGCCCACAGTAGATCGTCGGTGATGTTTATAGGGACTATGTAATGTTTCTTCCCTAGATTAATGTGCTACATAGGGTGCATGATGGGTAGAGGGAGTAGGGAGTAGGGAGATGTGTAGACCCCAGCGTGGTGGTGAAGGGCAGGAGGTCGGTCTGTTCTGGTAGTTTTCGTTACTTATCCTCACATTTCTGGCTGCGGTACGCACCATGGGCGGTGCAGTGGGCGGCCCAATGATGGCGGGAAAAGGCGTGAAGGTGTGCTGATGCGTGTGCTGATGCTGGTGCATGTGCTGGTGTTGGTGAAACTCCGCCCTCAGGAGCGACATTTGGGACAATGGCGAGCCGGTCGCCCCTGGCGCCGACCCCCGACCCCGCTCGGAACTCTGAACCAGGAAGCGGTTGTTCAGCTCCTGCCGGAGGAGGTCATGATGCTCTGAGAAGAAAGAAGGAGAGTGGAAAGAGGGGGAGGAAAAAAAACAAAACAAAAAAAGAAACAAAAAAAAAAAACAAAAGGGGGAGGGGAAGGAAGACAAAAAGAAAAAAAAGCACGGGCGGCCAGTGAGTTTAACCAAACGGCGGGAAAAAGAAGAGAAAGAGGATAGTCACCTGGCTTTCTCTGTTTCTCCAATTCAAGCTGTGAGGGTTTTCTACGTGAGGGCTCATTGGTCGAGGTAAAAGTGTTGCATGTGACAATGTGCCAATCAGAATCCCCGAATGAGGCTGGCAATACATGATTGGTTGGTTGAATGATATCAACAGGCTGGTATCTGAAGACAAGAGAGAACCGAGAGTCACCTCAGCAGAAAACACACACACCTTTTTAAAGGAGTAGTTCTGCCAATAGCCAAACGTCTGCAGTGTCCCATTACACCAAATGTGGCTAATGTCGCTAACACGTAATGAAAGCTTATAGCCACCAGTTTAGCAAGACATACTAGCGTTGGTTCCACAGTCGTGTCTCTTCGATTGTGGAGTTGTTCAGAAGTGCTTTTTTAGCAGGCTCTGCAGGGTAACCATAGCAACTGAGAATACTCACGACGGGACACGCCCACTAGCGACAATCATTCGGTGACGACTGAGACGCGAGACGTGAACACAGTGAAACGGTCTTTCTTTAGCGCCACTCCACACCAGCATCGCATTCAGGTACGGGGTGTGGCTTACTATTCAAACGCAAAGACTCATGTAGTGATACGGTTAGAAAATAATTAGTACAGTTTGATGTCAAGAGCACAGATTTAGAGCACCATGCTAAACTGGTGGCTATTAGCTTCCAACACGTTAGCTACATCAGCCTCGGAGAGCCAGGATAATCCGCTCCGTTTGGAATAACGGGAACGCTGTGGACACTTCAGTTTTGGCTGAACAACACCTTTAACATTATTAAACTAAGTGTGTAATATGGAGAATTATTATTCTTACTGTTGTTGTTATTATTATTATTATTACTATAGCAGAAATTATTTTGGTCTCTAGAAACCTTTCAAACTTTAAGTGTGTTTTATAATAAGTCACAATTCCACCATGGAATCATATTTACTCACCTTTAACCATAAACCACAACCATTCTGCTTCTTAAAACAAACCTTAATTATATGAAACATATCCAAATTTAGTGTACTAATATATTTACAATATATTTCTTTCA
Source organism: Parauchenoglanis ngamensis (assembly GCA_030014255.1). Taxonomy (NCBI): domain Eukaryota; kingdom Metazoa; phylum Chordata; class Actinopteri; order Siluriformes; family Auchenoglanididae; genus Parauchenoglanis; species Parauchenoglanis ngamensis. Next base: position 17,175,241 of record JAQMYM010000014.1, on the reverse strand, counting down.
ATTTCATGGAAATAAATTTGTACAAAATAGTGCAATATGGATTTTTCCCTTTATTCTAGTAGTTATTTTATTACTAATTCATTACTGTTCTATTTATTTTTACTCATTATTTCACATTTTCGTTTGAATGATCAGCCCAAAAGGATGCTTCAACATCAGTACTTATTATTGTTATTATTTTTACTTACCATGGAAGAACAATTGCAGTGGCGTATCAGATCAGTATCAGATATTACATTTAACATGTTTGGTATCTTTAAAATTTAAATAAAAAAATAAACAATCAAATAAATAAATAAAAGTGGTATTTTGAAAATAGCTACAAAATGATTTCACGTTTTCAAAAAGGGCAATAAATAATCACCCGTTTCATAATGTTAACTCAAAATGTGCTAAGAAAACTACTCTAAGGTAATAATTATAAATTCCTTATCAAACATGTCATACAGCATAAACATCACATGTCTGCTTGTGTCTACTCAGGGGCGGCGTTCCTGATACAGCTCAATCTTACTGAACAACAGAAGGATGTACATGAGCATGAGTGCGAACGAGTTGTGTGCAATTGTGTGGTGTGTAGTTGTGTATAGTTGTGTGCAGTTGTGTGCAGTTGTGTGGTGTGTAGTTGTGTGCAGTTGCGTGGTGTGTAGTTGTGTGTAGTTGTGTGTAGTTGTGTGCAGTTGTGTGGTGTGTAGTTGTGTGTAGTTTTGTGTAGTTGTGTGTAGTTGTGTGCAGTTGCGTGGTGTGTAGTTGTGTGTAGTTGTGTGCAGTTGTGTGGTGTGTAGTTGTGTGTAGTTGTGTGGTGTGTAGTTGTGTGTAGTTGTGTGTAGTTGTGTGCAGTTGTGTGGTGTGTAGTTGTGTGTAGTTGTGTGCAGTTGTGTGGTGTGTAGTTGTGTGTAGTTGTGTGTACTTGTGTGTACTTGTGTGTAGTTGTGTGTAGTTGTGTGTACTTGTGTGTAGTTGTGTGTAGTTGTGTGTACTTGTGTCAGTCAAACAGCAGATTCACAGCCTGGATTTCTGAATAGCAGATGATAGACAGTGTGTGGAAGCGTGCTGTGAGCCGCTGGCCTGTCCAGACGCCTTATTAAAGCTCCCAGGGATGCTAGCGCGGCTGCTCTGAACGTAACCTGAGTAAGGTGTAGGATTGTAGCGCGGCGGGTAAAGCCTCGCCACCTCAGGGTCCTGGGCTCGATCCTGCGCTCCGGTGACTGCGGCCAGTTTTAAACAAACACCATCAAATCCTGTTAGCTTCACAAAACCACAGTGTGTTAATGTCACTGACGTTTGTACGGCTAACATCAGTAATAAAAGCCGTGCTCATTCTTTGTACAATGTGCGTTGAATAATAAAGTACTCACGGAATAACCAGCGGGTCAGGAAACTCATTCATTTACGGACGTTTGCGTACTCCTTTAGTTAGGAAGCGTTTCAGGAAATGCTCGATAATTAAACAACGCTGTTACAATTAAGATAATGAAGTACTCGGCGTTATGAGTGTTTCAGAAAAACCACCCCTGGTCATTTTTTTAAACAACCTTGTGATAGCAATCTTGTGATAAAAGTTACGCAACAATTCGAATATAAATGTTAATATTCTCCACCTCTACACAATCTTTATTATTAATATTCCACGTTTCCCCCGCCGCCAGGGTGGGGCCGCTAGCTGCACTGCTAATGATGGAAATGTTCATTATTTCCACACAGAAACACTAATTTAATGTTAATTTGCTGCATGTGGCTTCGGCCCTGAGTGAGACGACTAAAACCACTCGAATCTCATTTTAATACAACACGCGAACACAAACAGCACCAGTTCAGTTGAGACATAAACAAAGACAGAAAGCATGAAGATGTGAAGGAAGAGTTCCTGTGTCAGGGTTTGTAAACACTCTAATTTGAACATCTGCTACTTTACCTCTCAAACTGATTAGGTTTCATTAACATTAATTAGTGTTTTCATCACTCAGGGAGAGAAAAAGGCGCTCGGGTTTTTGGAGATAAGCGTTAAAGCTTTACTCGTCTCTAACGCGGGACTGAAACAGAAGTGGCCACTTGTTTTTCATTCTGCAGACACGTGGAAGTCGTTACACCGCATTAAACATCGATATTCTTTAATCATTACTCCAACACTCTTTAGCTATTTCAGACCAACTCTATGGTCACGTTCATTTAAAGAACAACAAAAGCCTTCTTTCCAATGTATAGCTAAGGTACAGAAATATTATTATTAGTATTATTATTTTCATATTGAGCAGCTTTAGAATGTTTTCTTCAACATAAAGCTGGCCTTTGATCTTTGATAACAAAACCCCAGTGATGTCACAGTGACGCCCAGCTCTCATTCCAGAACCCCAAGGAGCGTTCTACAATGATCATTACAATGAAACTAACTAAAAACCCTGATGACGTATCCAAGTGACAGAGGATTCCATTCTAGAACCCCAATCAGAACTGCAGACTGTAATAAATGAATTCATAATAATTATCAGAATGACCAGGCCTTTATCACAGCCGTTTATATTTAACCAGAATGACACAGTGTTCCACTGCAGAACCCCAGAGATGATTCTAGAATGTTAACCATAAAAAAAAAAAAAACAGGCCTTTGATCTTGAACTATGAACCCTGATGATCTCACAACGTTCCGTTGTACACAGAGACACAGAGTTCCGTTCTAGAACCGATAGAGAATGAAACAGGCCTTTGATCTTTAACTGCAATGACTCGGCGTGCCATTCTCGAACCCCAATGACCATTCGATTAATGACGGTGGTAATAAAAGAGGCCTTTGATCTTCCATTAAGAAGAGTCATGATGTCATAACATCACAACGTTCCTTTTCAAAAATGACCATGCAGATTCAGGTTCTGGAACCTCCTTTATTCTAGAACTAGATCCTCACCTCTTCAGGCTTTAAAGCGGAACCCTGAGTGCTGAGGCTCCAGCAGTGAAGATGTGTGTGTGTGTGTGTGTGTGTGTGTGTGTGTGTGTGTGTGTGTGAGTGTGTGTGTGTGTGTGTGAGTGTGTAGCACAGCTCAGAGCACAGGCCCTGCAGGTACAGGTGTAGGTGGTGGTGGTGTAGATGCTCTTACCTGGGTAGGGCGTGGCGGCCGGGTGTCCGGGGACCACCAGGCTGTTGGTGGGTAAAGCAGGAGGAGGGGGGAGGGCAGTTGGGGGGGCAAACATGGCC
>JAQMYM010000014.1:17147275-17158811 GCA_030014255.1 Parauchenoglanis ngamensis | reverse complement strand
AACACACTCAATGCACTGTAACGCTGTACACTAACACACTGTACCACACTGTAACACACCGTAACACACTGTAACACACCGAAGCACACTCAATGCACTGTAACGCTGTACACTAACACACTGTACCACACTGTAACACACCGTAACACACCGAAGCACACTCAATGCACTGTAACGCTGTACACTAACACACTGTACCACACTGTACCACACCGTAACACACCGAAACACACTCAATGCACTGTAACGCTGTAAACTAACACACTTTACCACACCGTAACACACCGAAACACACTCAATGCACTGTAACGCTGTAAACTAACACACTGTACCAGACTGTAACACACCGTAACACACCGAACACACTCAATGCACTGTAACGCTGTAAACTAACACACTGTACCACACTGTAACACACCGTAACACACCGAAACACACTCAATGCACTGTAACGCTGTACACTAACACACTGTACCACACTGTAACACACCGTAACACACTGTAACACTAACACTGTACCACACCGTAACACAAACACTGTACCACACCGTAACACACCGTAACACACTGTAACACTAACACTGTACCACACCGTAACACACTCAATGCACTGTAACGCTGTACACTAACACACTGTACCACGCTGAAACGCTCTGCAACACTGTTACATGCCGCAACACCACACTCACACTAACACTGTAACACACTCTTAAACACTTGCTCATGCAAAATCACACTATAAACAGAAAACAGGATTTTAAACACTAGCGCTATTAAAGCGGTTTTAACATGATTTATGGAATACGCTGATGGACGGCATGGCTGAGTTTCTGTTTGCACAAAGTGAAACAGCAGGAAGCGTAAAAGTGTACCGAGTGTGTAATTGCTTTTTTCCCTCCCTGAAGCTGCTTCCTGTCTCATATGAAAAAGGCCGTCTCTGTCAGTAATGGCTCGATTAATAATTAAACACACGTTTCATCTCCGCCAAGCTCGCGCTGTTCATTTCCCTCCTTCTGACAGGCAGCAATACACAAACAGGGTTATTGCTATCAATAACCAGACACACACACACACACACACACACACACACACACTGGAAAAAAAGACATTCAGTGTCTCACATAAATCCAAATGACGGCCCACAATGCACTGAGGAAGAAGCTCTAAGACTTCCAGGGTAAGAATCCTTACACACACAGTGTATATTCCTGAATATGAAGATGGAGGAAACTGTGGGCCAATCACAGTGCAGATAACAGGGACGCTGATTGTGTTAGAATTGTAGCTGCTTATTCAATTAAGGAACTAAATCCTCGTTTGGCACTCGCACATTCCTATAACCGGCTGCTACAGAGTCAGACGTTGTGTCCGGTCTATTTCCGCCTCCATTTCCACTCCGTTGTCTCCAATCATTTCCTCTCTTCTGTTTCGGCTGCTCTCTTCCTACTTTTCCATTCCTACTCCTCCAGTCCTGCTTCCTCTGGATGGTAAATTTCATTTTAAAAAGCTTCCAAATGGAAATTTACACTTGAAGTGTGACGTTACCATCTTTGGGAAAAGCATATTTTAGCTGATATTAGCAAAAATGTTCGCACTGATGCAGGATCGCCGTGTTTGTCGAACTACACTGGCAGAGAACAGTTAGGCCACGTCCGTCAACAAACTGACAACAGCCAAGCTAATCGCTGCCATCGCAAATGGATTGCCATGGACTGCAGGCACTGTTGAACACCAGGGGCTTCTCCAGATCGCTTCAGGTGACCATCAAACCACCTTCAGGGGCAATTATTTTCACAAGGATTCATGAATGGTATGGCACTGAAAAGGCAGCGAAAGCAGAGCAGGTGGCACAAGCTACCAGGACAGGAGGCCAGTGGAGTTCAATAAGCAACCACAGCCCTCGCAGTATGATGGCAGCAGCAGGGGGGCTTCCCTCGGATCATGCGCCCCGTGTCACAGAGGGTAATCACAATGGCGCTCCATGACAGTGGGGTCGACTATGCTTTAGCCAAGTGCTTTAAAACATTCGGACACTGTCCTGCAAACAAAGCAGAGCTGAAAGTTCAGGAAGCCTCTCATGAGCAAGAAGAGGAGTCAGTCATCCAGGACGTGCACACTCGCTGGAATTCAGGTTTTGAAATGAAATGATAAAGCGGCGCCAATGTAACACAGACCCGGTGACGGTAATGATGACACAGCAGAAATCACAGCGTAGCCATGCTAACCTCAGCTGAACATGACACGCTGGCAAAGTTGGGAACACCGCTGGAGTCCTGCAGATAAGGGCATGTCCCCATCTCCAATTTTATTTCCTGACAAATATAACTAATATAAAAGTCAGTCTGTTACTGTGTTTGGAAAATAAGTTTCAGCCTGTAAAAAATGAAAAGTGTAGTCAGTGGTCTTGTGTGTTTATAGTCATGTCACTGAGCTCCTGGGTGGTGGCAGACATGCGTCCTGCTCTGCTCTGGACGATGGAGGTCTCAGATGCTGATCCTGCCTTTATAGTGAACAGATGAAAGGAAAACGCAAACCTGTCAAAAGATTGGCTAAAGATAGCAACAGCTCTAGATCCAGGACTCGAGGACCTCAGGAGCCTGCCCAGGGCAGAGATGGAAGAGCTGTGGTGAAAGGTGAGATGATGAAGGACACAGAACCTCCAGAGAGGAAAGTGAACCAGACCCACCACAGAAGAAGACGGCCCTGCTACAGATGGGGTCAGAGTCGGGTGCTATGGCCACACTGATATGTTTTAGTTTCAAAGCGCATCACTTTCGTTATGTTTTCACCTGGCACCTGGCATGCATACTACTCCGGAGTTTTCAAGCCCCTAAAACTGAGAGTTTTGGAAACACATTGGCTCCGTTTTTAGTTTGAAAGCATTTTATTGTGGCCAGCCAGAGACGGAGGCCTTTGGAAGCGATGACGCAGACACCCACACTCACTTCCTGATTGGATCTCATCAGTCACGACGTATCCTTCCCTGATTGGTCACGCTTCCATCATGTGACCCTTTTCAGGAAGTAAACACACGGCATCATCCTCGACTCCCGGCGGTGACGCAGCATGGATAAGGACTTACGAGCGCTGCTGACCTTGTTGTCTTCGCTAGCAGCTGTTGTGCAGTTAAACTCTGCATTTTATTACGCTGCAGCTGCCCACATGCAGAGTAGACAATCTGCTTCCTGTTTACACCGGCATGCGCATGCCCAGTGTACAGGAATGGTCATGTGATGCGCGTTTTCAGGCGCGGCAGTATGGACTGAGGTTATTTCTGATACAGGGCTAAAACTCTCATCTGGATGGAGATCGTTTTCTACTTAAAAACGTGTTAATGTGGAGCCTGAAGATGAGGTACTGCACACAGAATAAACCCTAGACAGGTGGGGGCAGGGGTCAGTGTCAGCACAGAGGCCTGGCCGCTACACTGGTGGTGTAGTCTGATGGTAAGCTATCCCGTATCGCACAGAGGTACTGGGCTACCTGGGCCTCCGCAGTGCCGAGTTACAGACTGTTTTCTTTGCAAGGCCACGCTGTGCAGGACAAGAGCTCAGCTCTGTCACCTGAAAATGTCAACAAGCTGGTCTGCCCGAGCGACTGGTTAAAGATAAGTAGACTTCATGCACTGCTTGACTGAAGTCGTGTCACACGCGTTCACGCGGTTTCATCGTACTCAGCTGAGAGTGGAACAGCACTCCTGACGTGGGGTTCTCAGACACTACACTGCAGCAGCAGTTTCCTGCACACACCTCGTTTGGGTGAGACGTTTCCTTGCAAACCATTTACAGGCGAGCTGTTTATATTCGCTCTGAAGCAGACGTGACTTTATGTGCTTGTCTGCTAATTACGTCTGCAGTTCATTACGGATGTTGTGGGCAGCGCCAAGCACTCCGTCAGACTTCCTTTTTCCCAGCAAATGAAGAGATTCCAATTCTAATTTAGAAATCATCAAATCTGAACAGAAGCTTAGATGTTACGATACAAAATCCTCTGATTCCTCTAACCAGTCTTTATCCCATCACCACACAAGTAATGGCTTTATTTGTATGGCTCTACCCCAAAAATACAATATTAGTATTTTAACGTGTCATTGATGATAATTAATCCCAGCCTAGTCCTCCGATTAACTGTGATTTACAGCCAGAACCTCTGATCCTGTTTCTGCTGTTACTCTCTTCTGTTATTTGCTCTTATTTCTGTTTCTCTTTTGCTTCCCTCTGGTTCAGGCCCTTGATTTTTCCCTTCCATTTCTGCTCTGCAGGTACTATCACCCTTTTCTTCTCGTCCTTTGTTTGTACGCCTCCAGATCTTATCCTGTCTCTGCCTCCGTTTATATCCTTCATCTTTTCAGCCTTCATCTTTCTCTCTTTACAAGTGAGATGAAACATGAACGAGTGAATTTTCTATCATTTTCTATACCTCTGAGGGAGCACAGAGGGCAAGACTGTGACACAATGCAGTGTGTGTGTGTGTGTGTGTGTGTCCAGCCCCCAGCCATCCCTCTGTCCTTTTATTCCTCCTTTTTTTCTTCATGCAGGACACAAAAGCGAACGTGAATTTCCTATAATTTTATATTCCTGTGAGAGGGAATGAAGGGCAAGTGTAAAAGGAAAGTGCAAGTGTGTGTGTGTGTGTGTGTGTGCGCGTGTGTGTGTGTGTGTGTATGCACACCCTGCCTCTAGCTACTCCTCTATTTCTGCTCTTCATGTCTCCATCCCTCTCCCTGTTTTTTTCTACATGCAGGAGGAAAGAGCAGCGAGTGAATTTTCTATTCCAGAGAGAGATGGAGAGAGCGAGTGAATGAGGGTGGAGGAGGGAGCATGTGTGTGTGCGTGTGTGTGCGCTGCAGGTCGTGCTCTAAGCGCTCATTATGTACTACACGGCTCCGTGTCAAATCGCTAATCAAGCTCGCTGTCTGCAGCGCCACGATTCAATAGCCGCCTAGTGCCCTTTGTTCCTGCCTGCTATCTGCTGCATGTCAATAAAAAGTCTGCTCCCTCCTCCACACACACACACACACACACACACACACCATCCATCCATCCATCCATCCGTCCATCTATCCACTGGGGAAATGATTTCAGGAACAGTGTGAGCAGGAAAAGCTGGAATGGAGGTGCTGTGTGAAGGTAAACATCATGATTTTCATGATTCGATACATTTATTAGACCTTTATTGCTCTTTAATATGTTATAACAATATTTACAAACTATTATCTAAGGTACTGCTTAAAAACTGTTTATTTTAAATCCATAATAAACACACCTCCACCTCGTCATGAGTCTCTCTCATCGGCTATAACATTATAAAAATCTTCATTTCATCTGGATTAAATCTCCGCTGCAGTCAGCCTGAAATCCGCGCGCAGGTGTTCAGTGGCGAATCCTTAAAAAGTGTTCAGCTGTGATAAACGAGCTGAACCAATACAAATGGCAGGAAAATAATGTCAGAATATCTGTTTAGGTATTATTTTAAATCAGAAAAGCATACGATTAGATATTACACTTTTAGGAAATTACATATTTTATGAGATTCTATAAACATGACTATTTTATTTTTACATGTCTGGAATTATATTTAAACAATGTTTATTTTTATTATTTTTTATGAAAAACCTTTTATAACATTTTTGGCAATTCTTTACTATTATTATTAGTAGCAAAATTAGTGTTATTGTTCAATTTAATTATTATTTTTTAATTAAAATGTTGCTATACTGGTTGGTTTCAGTTATTTCCTTTTGTCCCTGTACAACACATGAACCGTTTCTTTTAGGCAGGCAACGACTCGCCCAATTCACAACTTGATTCGATTCACAATATTGGCTTCATGATTCAATTTCCCACAACATTTTTGAAAAAAGATAATTTTATTACAAAAAAAATGCAACATTTATTTTCCTATTCTTAATCACCTTAAATATTCCCTTTATTAGACTTCAGTTTAATTTTCTTAATAACAGTAATTATTTACAAACATTTGTAAAAGTTGGAGTAAACTATAATAACCTAACTAAAGTGTTCCTTTTATTAAAACTAATACAAAAAGTTAATAACAAATAGGCCTTATCTTATAAACATTTATAAACATTTGTGAAGGCTGTAATCAGCTTAAACATAAAAGCTCATGACTTCATCTTTCAGCTGTGTGTAAAAAGATCGCTCTGTTTTCTCATGGAATCTGTTTATAAAGTTAATCTCACAAAAGCTCTTTCCCATTTTAGATCAGTTGTTTGTGGGTTTTGGTGGCATTAAAGGTGTGTTACTTCCGCCTAGGGTAACGTCACATGTATTCCCGTTATTGTACATTATTGCGCCCTCTGCTGTCTTACCAATGCAATTACAGCTAGGAACAACTGAGATTACGCAGCCTGATACCGTGATTTATCACTGCATGATATATCATGACATACCTAGTTTATCATATGAAATGTGCTGTAAAATATTATAAATAATAATAATAATAATAATAATAACTAATGATTTTTTGTTCACCAAAATGTGTGATTTATTTACATGTATTAGTACATCCTGAAAATTCTGAATATTTTATTTTTTATATAAACCCCAACTGCTTTTGTATGATTTTTAACTTAAATACAAAAACAGTCAAATTCAGCTTTTAAAAATTAAAATTTAAATGAAAACAGTTGATAAATTTTATATATATATATATATATTATATATACATTTTTTAAGTAAAAAAAAGACAAATAAACAAAAAGAAAAATGAAATCACATCACTTTACCTGATAATAATAACATAAAGAGTTGTTGTATTTTTGTGTAACTGTTGTCACATGGCTGAAACACACTGGTCGAGTCTCTCACCCTCTCCCTCTCCTTCTCTCACTCTCCCTCTCTCTCACCCTCTCCCTCTCTCCCTCTCCTTCTCTCACTCTCCCTCTCTCTCACTCTCTCTCGCTCTCTCTCTTTGTCTCCTGAGTCACAGTGAGACGCTAACTTTAACAATTTATTAAGTCGGGATTAAAATGCCAGCTGCTGGTTAAGCCTCTAAGCTTTGTGTGTTTCTTTTTGGCGAGTACGGTTTCAAAACGAGCGCGACGGCTCAAAACTAATCAGGATTAGACGCCAGAAATCCACTTCGCAAAATGGCTTTTCACCACCATCTTCCTGCTCTCTCCCAGCATGCCCTGGGGCATACCTGATCCGCTCTCTGATTGGCTGAAAGGGTTTTGCTCCCACTTTGCTAATCTCAGGGTTTTTTTTGTTTTAATCCTGAGGAGAAAAGCTAGCAGTTAAAATGTTCATTGGACTAAATCATTTGTTCACTCTGAGTCAGATGTAGTTCTAGAAATGTTTTAAAATGGCAGATGCAGCGCCACGGCGATCAGGAGGGCGGAGTTTATGTCTATTTAATCACACTCAATAACTGCAAGAGAATTTCAATATTTTTTCACAAAATATTTTATCACAAAAATAACTTTCCTGATTTTCTTGTAAAAATTTTTTATAACGGGACATCATGTGACGTGTATTAAGGGTGCACTGTGTTTAAGTTCCAGTACTCGCTGTGTAACAGAAGCACTGCAGCAGCGTAGCAGCCCCGTTTAAGCGATACAGAACCGATAAATCACTCGTGATGTTGACGCTGATCATCAGAACAGTAATTAAGTGTGACTGCACTTCATTAAATGCTGAATATTTTACACACTTGTTCATTTACACACTGTAACTTCACACACACCGTCTCTCAGCACACACACTCATCTAATAATCAGTGTGTACGTCACTGAGATCAGACCAGAACCAATCCAAACGCACCATCTCAGTGACATCACCAGCTACATTTCCAGCCACTTTATTACACATGTTCCTTGTTTCCATTAAACAGATGTTTTGTGACAAAAATGCTTTCCAATATGACATCACTTCCTGCAAGAAAGGTTTTGCTATTAAAAAAACCCCCAAAAACAACAATGTCATCATCATGGACAGAATGTGTAAACCTGCAGTGCACGCAATTCCTCCACAGTGAACAGCATCAGGAAGACAGTGTGTGTCCTCACCATAAAGCAAGTATGATGACATGACAGATATTGTTCTCCCTGTCTCTCTGACATTACAGCGCTCTCTCTTTCTGACATCACAACTTTCTGACATTACAGATCTCTATTTGACATCACACCACTCACTGTTATACCAGCTCTCTCTGAAATCAGTGCAATCTCTCTCTGACATCACAATACTCTTTGTGACATCACAGCTCCCTCCCTGACATCACACCTCTCTCGGATATCACAGCTCTCTCTCTGACATGACAATTCTTACTGTGACATTATGGCTCTTCCTCTCTTTAGCATTACAGCTCTCTCTGATGTCACAGCTTTCTCTTTCTGACATCACAGCTCTCACTGACATCACATCATTTTCCTTTTTATGACATCAAAGCGCTCTCACTCTCTGACATCACAACTCTCTTTGACATCACGTCTCTTTATCTCTCTGACATCAAAGCTCTCTCACTCTCTCCTCAACAGAATCATATTTATGACATCACCCAACAGATATTATTCAATTCAATTCAATTTTATTTGTATAGCGCTTTTAACACCAGACAATCACAAAGAAGCTTCACAGAAGTATATAAATTCTGAATATAAACTTACAAATGTATAAATACACCTATATATAGCCGTATAAATATAACCCTAATGAGCAAGCCTGTGACAGAGACAGCCTGTGGCAAGGAAAAACTCCCTGACACAACATATTAATGTTTTTTATGACATCACTGTCCTTTATGTTATTAAGTTGCCTCTGATGCTGTTTTTGTTATGATGCCACAGTCTTCATTATAGCGTCACAGCCCTTTCTGACATCATCATTCTCTTTGCCACGTGTGTGTGTGCGCGTGTGTGCAAGCGTGTGTGTGTGTGTGTGTGTGTGTGTGTTAGGCACTACAGCAAGGATACATCAAGCTTAAAATTATTTTAATCTCCTTTCTATCTCCTCTTCTGTAATTTACTCACACTGAATTCTTTAATCTGACCTGAGATCAGTGAGCTGGTGTGGCATGGTGTGGCATATAATCACTAAAACTGCTCTCAGATCAGCTCTGAACACTTACACACACTACCTAACTGCTGCACAGTAATAACACACAGATGAGCATCTGAGAATGAGCACACCGGAACGAATGAAGCGAGAGCGGAAACTGCCTCAAAATGGCCGACATTTCAAACACACACATGCACATACGCACACGCACACACACGCACACACACACACACACACACACACACACACAGCAAGGTCAGACATAAATGCAGACAGCTGAATAACAGATTCCACAGACGCCCTTTAAACACAGTCCTTGACCTCACTCACACACACACACACACACACACACACACACACACTGCAGAGTCCCTGTGCATCTCTCTGTCTCTCCCTTTATCCATCTCATCTCCATCAATTTCTACTTTTTCTCTTTCTTATTTCTCTTTTTTCTTTTCTTTATCTCTCTCTCTTTTCCTTTTTTAAGCCCCTTTTTTCTGTCATTTTCTACTTCATATTTTCCGTCTGTCTTTCTTTGTCCAACATGTTTCCTTTTCTGTCTCACTCTCTCCATGTCATTTCTCTTGCTTCATTCTGTCTGTCGCTCTGTATCGGCCTCTCTTTATCGTTCTGTCTCACTCTGTTACTTGTTCTTTATTTCTCTCGGTATCTGTCTGTCTTTTGTTCCATTTTGCTGTATTTCTTTTTATCTTTTTCTTCCAGTTTTCTGTCATCTTCTCACATTAACTTGTCTCTCGTTTTTCTGTTTGTCCTCTCCACATCTCTCTCTCTCTCTCTCTCATTAAGCCCCTTGTTATGCTCCCTGTAGCAGTCTGTATTAAATCCCCTCATTAGCTGTCTGAGTCTAGAAGTGACAAAAACGAGGGTGTTTAAAGTCACTCGCTCGTTTTGTAGCATCTCTGTGATGAAGACATTCTGCTGCCTGAGGACGGGAGGACATGAAGCTTCCATCTGCCGACTTTCATCATCACGTACAAACACAAGAACTCTGCCCCTAACTCTAGCATCACTTAGCAAACTGGACATCTAAGTCATCACTCACACCTGAGAAGACAGTTTTGTTTCTGTAACACCATTTGCACGAAGGTCGTGTGTCTCACCTTTAGGGGCAGTCGGGGAAAAGAGCTTCTCCGATCCGACATCAGACGCCTGAAAGAGAAAAAAACGTGATTAGAATTTGCACAAAAATATAATGTGAATTCATGTTTTGGCATACAATTTGAACACGTGACATAATACACTCGCTCTTTCACGCACTAAAGCTAGCCAAGTAGGAAACATGGACCCTGAGCACAGGCAGGCTAACAATGTACCCAGCTAGCATGCAGTCCTTAAAGCAGACGGTGTAAAGACAGTGCAAGTGGAAATGAGCCACAATAATCCGAAATGTCAAAGTTTACCTCAGTTATGTTGGAGAATTACTAAGAAAAGACTCAGAACAACAAAAATTAAACTGGAATCTTACTTAGTATCAGACGATAACAAAGCTGTCTAAGCAAACAGAAAACACAGACACAAAGTGTAAGCTAGCTAATAACTGAGGCTGACAACATATCCAGTGAGTACATAGTACAGCGTAAAGTTTTGTACAGACCGAGTGACAGTGAGAATGCAGAACCATCCGAGAACACGAGATCACGAGAACACGGTTCAAAGAATATGTGCAAGCTAATGACCCAGGTTAACCATTTATCTGGCTAGGATGAAGCTGTTATGTGATTTCTATATCGCCGGTAGAGTGAAAACGACAGAATCATCCGGAATGACAAAATTTACCTCAGATGTGTTGGTGAATTAATAAGCAAATGCTCACAGCAACAAAAAATTACACTGCAATTACATTTACCAAACTTCAAGTGGATAAAATTATGAGAACATGGTGGTTAAGCAACTGGAAAACACTGACACAAAGTATACGCTAGCTAATGACTGAGGTTAACAATATGTCTAGCAGGTATGTCATCATTGTGTTTTATACACACTGCAGTGAGACTGAAAACCACACAGAAGATCCGGAACGTCAACATTTACCTCAGACGTGTCTGTGAATTACTAATAAGAGACTCAGAACCACTGAAAAATAACTTAACATCCACCGCTAACCACAGTTACACATGTTCCACCATTTTGACAGCATAGTGTGAGTCTAAGCACTTTTTGAATATTCAAAATTAATTGTAGTGTCTCTTACAGAGTCCTAAATTCTAACCTTTACATTCTAGAGCCACGATGATCAGAAATAATGCTTAAATAATCAACCAACGCTGTTTAAGTGGCTACAATCATGAGAAAACTGTTGCTAGGCGAATGGAAAACATGGACACAGTAGAAGCTAGCTAATGACTGAGGCTAACAATATATCCAGTGAGTATGCAGTCGTTAAGTGTTTCATACAGAAGATACGGTGAGAGTGAAAATGACACAGAACTATCCAGAATGTCAACATGTACCTCAGATGTGTAGATAAGTTACTAAGAAAAGTCTCAAATTAACTA
>JAQMYM010000014.1:17082185-17097508 GCA_030014255.1 Parauchenoglanis ngamensis | reverse complement strand
TAGAGTACAGTGTGTAGTGTTTAGGTTGTAGGATGTAGAGTACAGTGTGTAGTGTTCAGGTTGTAGGATGTAGAGTACAGTGTGTAGTGTTTAGGTTGTAGGATGTAGAGTACAGTGTGTAGTGTTCAGGTTGTAGGATGTAGAGTATAGTGTGTAGAATTTACAGTGTAGAATGTAGAGTATGGTGTAGAGACAGTCATCATTTACTACATGCTAATGCTAACACTAATGCTAATGTTAATTCAGCACGTGTGAGACTTCAGAAACACACAGAGCAACCGTGCCTCTATTTGTACAGCAATCATCTCGAGGAGGTTTAAGGAGAACCAGCTGTGGAGAAAAATGTGTATGAGGTCAGGAACCATGTGTGTGTGTGTGTGTGTGTGAATGTGTGTGTTTATGTGAGTGTGCAGCAGCTTTATTTTATTCCAGGATTTATCATATTATCATAACACTCATCTGGCAGACACACACACACACGTACACACACACGTACACACAAGGCAAAAGACAGGAGGTGCAAGAGGAGAGAAGGGGGTGTGACCCATTATTACTGTGCTAACTAGTGTTAGCTTTGCCCACTGGCTTTCTGGGCAGTATAACACTGAATCATTAGTAATGTTATAGATCTGTAGTACTTATAAACTGGGAATCAGTGAAAATGTATTAAAATACAATTTGGGTCAGTGAATAAGTAAACATGGGTCAGTGAATCAATCTCAGTCAATAAATCAGTAGGAAACTTACAGACTCTGAATCAGTGACTCAGTAGTATGGTTATAGACTCAGAGGCAGTGACTCATGTAGTATGGTTATAGACTCAGAGGCAGTGACTCAGTAGTATAGTTATAGACTCAGAGGCAGTGACTCATGTAGTATGGTTATAGACTCAGAGGCAGTGACTCATGTAGTATGGTTATAGACTCAGAGGCAGTGACTCAGTAGTATGGTTATAGACTGTGAATTGCTGAATCAGTAGTATAGTTATACCTGCTGAAGCAGCCAGCCATTTTGACCGACATGGTGAAACCAGCCCATGTCTGCATGTGATTGGTTGATTTTGATGATGTCATCACATTGTTTCTTTCTAGAACCTTCCACAGAGAACCACTTTTTACAGGAAACACATTTTCACACACACATTTCATAAACATCTGGATGAAACCCCTCCTCCCCCAACAGTGCTTCATAAACATTGCCTTCTGGAAAGTTTTAACTAATTATACGTTCTGAGATGCTATTAATGTTCTAGGCCAGGTTCAGAAATGCGATGTAGGCCAGACCACGACGCAATCTCCCTCGACCATCAACACGAGAGTCAGTGAACAGCTCGGTCTGAGGCCCGCTGCATTCCACCCGGGAGACGGAGCGCGTCTGTGTGTGATTTAGCTTCCAGTTCCAGTTTGACACAGTTTAAAGAGCTCTAATTGAGAACAGAACAGAGGGATAAAAGAAGAAAAATCACACATTGTGTCCTTTCCCCCTACGCTCTTTGGACGGAGGGAAAAATATGCAGAAAAAAGTGCTGAATAAAAACCTCTGAGGGGGTTTAGAGCCAAGTGCACTTCATTTTAGCACTAGATCTTCCTGCAGACTAAATGCTAAATCAATGTCTCCCAAAGTAAAAAAACAACATGCTCACTTGATTAACCTTAAACAACTAGTTATGCCTAGACTGCAAAAGTTAGCGAGCTAATACTTAGCATTTTAAGTGTTCTTTCATAGGAAGATAATAGGCTAAGGCAAATCAAGATGCCAAATCGGGAAGCAGGAGTGCTAGCTAGCTAAAGTGATGAGAAGGCAGGATTAGGAAGCTATTATTGTAGGAAGCAAAGTGTTAATTTTTTTTAAAGTACCATTTCCTGGGAAGTTAAAATGCTAAGGCAGCCTAAGACACGAGGGAAGCCAAGACTTAATGCTTTTCACAGGAAAGCCAACAGCCCTCTGGGAAAGTGCTCTTTCCTAGGAAGCTAAGGGATTAATATAGCACAGGACTAAACTAAGGACTCTAAGGAACCCAAGATTATATGGAAGCTAACATTTAATGCTCTTAAATAAAGCTAAGCTAAGACCTAGCATGCTAGGAGAGCCAAGTCTAGAATGCAAGGGATGCCAGGATTTATGACTCGTCAGCAGGAAGATAAAAGTGAAAGGGAAGAAAAGAAAGGAGAGACTCCAGGAAGCCACGATGATAAGACACAGGTTAGATAACGATCAGTGGGCGGAGCCACTAGTTTTGAGTCTTCTAAATGACACCCAGGTGAAAATAATGGTCAGTGGGCGGGGCTACTTGTTTGTCACATTCCTCTATTGCCCACATTCCTGTCTTTTTCTACTCTTTTTCATTCTTTTCTTTTGCTGTCTTATTTCCCATCCCATCTTTCTCACTTTCTCTTCCTGTCTTATTTCCCATCTGTCTACACCTTTCTTTTTTCTCTGTCATTCTCTCTCACTCTCTCTGCCAGACTGCTTTTATCTCTCTCTCTCTCTCTCTCTCTCATTATTATATAGTTATGGAAGTTATGGAAGAACTCATTTCTTATTTATTAGACGCTAACCAACTACCGCGCCTCCTGACAGTCATGGTAATGACCTGTCTGCCTATCTCCCTGTGTCTGTCTCTCTCCATCTGTCTGTCTGTCTGTGTGTGCAGACGGGATGTACAGGGTTAGGGGAGGAAGTGGAGGGAGGGAGGAGACCCGAGGGAACAGCCGAAGGCAGACAGACAAATACCCACTGACAGGTGTGTGATTAAATCAAAGCTACAGCCGTAAGTGCTGAAGTATCGACCTGTCACTCGCAATCTACAGCCCTGTGACATCATCACACACACACACACACACACACACACTGTGGACATGTCCCAAACCACACACCCTATTCAGCATTCACTATATAACACCATCACTGTGGGTGTGTTTCAAACCATATGCCCTATTCACTATATAGGTCTCCTAAACATCTTCCTCAGCCCACTGTGGACATGTCCAAAACCACACACACACTATTAGCCCATGGTACGTATGAAAAGGACAGTCCGTGTAGGACACAGTGATGCAAGTTTTATGACTTTTACATTTAGTGCCATATCCCTGATGATGATGAAGATTTCATAGTAATGGGTTAAATTTTATTGCGTGTTATAATTTAATTTTTTACGAGGCTGTAACGTGTTTTATTGTGAATTATATAACGCATGGAAATGAGTATTTTAGCTTTATTGCGCCTGCAGTTACACTGCTACCTTCTAACGAGCTTTAACATGTCTCCAGATCAGAGAGCCAAAACTCCCCTAGCCCCTACTGTTCACCTTCATCTGTGTGTGCGTGTGCGCGTGTGTGTGCGCGTGTGTGTGTGTGTGTGTGTGTGTGTGTGTGTGTGTGTGTGTGATTTGGGACACGTCCATAGTGGATTAATGATCGTGCTTTTGTGGCCTATAGAGTGAATAGTGAGTAGTCTGTGTGGTTTGGGACACGCCCACAGTGACGGTGTTTATGTGGCCTAGTGAATAGTGAATAGTGAACAGTGAACAGGGTGTGTGTGATGATTTAGACATACAGTTGGCACTATGCTAAACTGGTAACTATAAGGATCCATTTCTTGTTAGCTACATTAGCCTATTATCTCCACTTGGAAAAAAAGTAAAGCAAAATTCAGTGTGTGTGTGTGTGTGTGTGTGTGTGTGTGAGAGAGAGACCTGTGTACATGCTGATAAGCTTCATATCTCACATATCTAATCACATTATGGCTGGTCTCGTCTCTGCGAGTGCGCGGCCATTACAGCGTAAAAGTGCTCCAAGTGATTTCCCGCCGCTGAAGGTCATTTGAAAAGTGCAGCGAGGAAATGAGCATATCTATATCAGCGCCTTGTAAAGTTTTACGACGCCGTTTCGCGTCGCTGTATAAAACGGTCGCAGCAAACGAGCTGCAGTAGATTAACCTGATGACCCTGATGTCTGAGCCAGGGAGAAGAGACTCCATGAAGGAAAGTGAGTTAGCGTAGCAATCAACACTTCCTCAAATATGTTCGTGTGTCACCGTGTTCATGAGACATTCCACATTTAACAAATATGGAAATGAAAAGCTTGGAGTTTTGACACCAATGATGCCATTTCTTAATATGGAACTTCCGAACATATTAGTTTGATTAGCGTTCGATGTTAATCCGATGAAGTGTAATTTCACTTGTTCTGAGTCTTTACTTTACTGTAATTTACCAACATATCTGAGGTAAAGGTTGTTCCCGGATGGTTCTGTGTCAGTTCCACCCTCACTGAGTCTGTGTACAGTCTGTAAGGGGCTTAGCAGCTACATGCTAGCTAGCTAAATCTTCATGCCAACTTTATCCATACAGTGTGTTTTTTAATTATTAATTTACCAACACATCTGAGGGGAACATTGAGGTTCTGGAGGATTCTATATCATTTCCTCTCCCACTGTGTCAGTATAAATGCTATAACAGCTACATCTTAGCTAGATAAGTTGCTTACACTTAGTGTGTCCATGCCCTAGTTGCATAGCAACAGTGTTTTCATGACTTTATCAACTTGCAGTTTGGTTAGCGGTTGATGCCAAGTGTAATACACTGTAGCTTCACTGAATGTTTTCTTAGTAATTCAACACATCGGAGGTAAATTTTGATGTTCTGCATTTTGTGTTGTTCATGCTCTCACTGCGTCTGTATGCTATTTTTAGTCATTAGCTAGGTTATGATTTGTGTTTGTGTTTCCAGTTGCTTAGCAACAGTGTGACAACTTGAGCATTACTTCTGACCAACAGGGTTCTCAAATATAGAATTTAGAACATTCTAGAACAACCAAGACTCACACTGTGTTCTCAGTATGGCGGAGTGCATGTACGTTTGGTTAGCGGTTGATGCTAAGTGGAATTACAGTGCAATTTTATTCTTTTCATAGCAGTATACCAATACATCTGAGGTAAAAGTTGACATCCCGGATGGTTTTGTGTCGTTTCCCCTCTCACTGAGTCTTTATATTTATCATTTCCAACAAAAAACAAACAGGAGTCTTTTGAGCGTCCATGTTTCCAGTTGCCCAGCAACAATGTCATTATTAATTCAAACATTAAATGGCAAACACACAGCACATTTCCTTGAATGTCTTGCTAAGTTTATTGGTAACATTGACCTAACGATCATGTGTTTAGCATCCATGTGTCCTTTGTCATTTATTTAGAATCTCTCAGATCCTGACTGTTAATTAGCCAATTAGCTAGTTTTGTAGAAGAGGGTCTTTTACTATATTGTAGTCTTTTGTTATGTGTTCCAACAAAATGCTAGCAATATTTATGTCATGCTAAAGTGCGATACTTTAGCAGTAAATCTGTAATCGCTAATCCCTTGATACTTTCCATAGCATTCTCTTTTGCAACATCAACAATATTCTCATCCTCGTTCCTCTGAATGGGCTACGTTTTCACTTTAGGAGCGTTGCCGCGTGGCCGATTTGTCTCTTAAATCCCACAACGGAGAGCCATAACGCGCTATCGCTCCTGCACTCATCTTTCACGCTCCTCTAGAGACCATGCTGCTAATGCTCTTCCTGCCCGCTAACTCCACTTCCTGGAAGTGCAGATCTCCTGTGGGCCATCAGACTCTGCATTAGCACAGACAGATAGCTGGAGACAGAAAGCGAGCGTGGGGGAGGGAGTGAACAAGAGAATGTGCTGCGGTTCTCTTCCATTCCTTTTCCCAGACCCATGATGAATTACTCATGCCTGCCTGTGGCCTCCAAAGCTCACTCCAATTCCTTCCCTCGTTCCCTCATTCGAACGCTCCCGAAGGCTTCTGTACATTAGCGCTTCAAATGCTAGCATACGCTGAAAATCCCCTTAGAACAAAAACAGAGCAATGGAGAACAAGAGAGAGAGAGATTGAGACACTGAGGAAGGACATGACCGGAATGATGGGCTGAGACACAAACCCTAAAACTCCCTAAAAGGGTTTCATTATCGCTCTCAGTGCACTCTTACTGACTTAACAACTTCCATCAGATTCCGTCACGGCAGCTCCCTAGCTAAATCCCTACTTAAAAGTAAGTTAGCATGGCAACTAACAGCCGTGTGCCACCACTCTCAGCCCACTCTGTTGGAAGTCAGAATTTTCTGTAACTAGTTTTTGAGTTTTGACACAACCTTGACTTTTATTTTTTTATATTAAAATTTTAGAAACACATACATTTGATTAGCAGTCGATGCTAAGTGGAATTACAGAGTAATTTTAGTTGTTCTGATCTTCTCTTAGCCAACACATCTGAGGTAAACGCTGATGTTCTGGATGTTTCTGGATCATTTCCACTCCCATAGCTAGCTAAATTGTCATTTTAGCCATACGTTGATTTCTTATTAATTTAGCAACATATCTGAGGTAAGTGTTTGCATTCCGGTTGGTTCCGTGTCATTTCCGCTGAGCCTGTGGCTTTACACTGTCTGTATAAAAGATTCTATAAATCCAGGTAAGTGGAGTGTGTTATATAAATCTCATATAAATCCTACCCTACTTACAAATGTAAAATTAGCATTATGCTCATTAGAATGGCAATTAATTTGGTTTTATCCACCCCAAAAAATGAGACTTTCTTTAATATTCCTGTTTAGAAAATTTTATTTTGCTGTTGTAAGTATACTTCATACTCCATTTAGAGCTATCGGTTAGCTAGTCATTTTAACTCGCCTCTTAATTCAATGTTTAGTTTGCCATAAGGACAGAAATGGCACCAGCTAGCGCTAACAAACAAAAGGAAGAGATTGATCCCATTTAACTGTTGCCAATATAATATTAGCGTTCCTGCTAGCAAATGTAGCTGTGGCTTTTAGTTACACAGTCGATTTAGCATAACTTAATTATCTAGCAGGCTAGTTAATATCAGCACAGTGCTACTTTACATGGCTAGCGTAGCAAAGGGTGTTAAACTATTATACAGCGCAAATATAACAAATGGTTAATGCTAGGCACTTCCTAGCTTTATAGCCAGCTAGCTTAGCTAATTTGCCAGAAGTAAAATATGGTTGGTCATATACAGAACGAGGAGGTGGATGAATAAAAATCAAGACAAGTGGTGAAATGCTACAGTTCTGATCCCTCATCCAACCCTCAGGTAGCACACTTCACTCAGGCTGATGGGAAAAGTGAACGAGGGTGCGTTAAAAGCAATCTCGCATTCCTCCGTCCGCCGAGAGGAGAAATAAAGGGCTCATTTTATGAGACGACGTCTACGACGAGCTTTTTTTCCCCTTCTCGCCGAGCTGCCATTCTCCGTCAAATTATAACACGTCCATGAACTCGATTCCCTCGCTAGCGCTTACAAATTAGTCCATTAAGCTGCCCTTTCTCTCCTCCAAGCCCGAGAGAGAGAGAGCGAGAGAGAGAGAGAGAGAGAGCGAGAGAGAGAGAGAGAGAGAGCGAGAGAGAGAGAGAGACAGGTCCCAATTATAATTTTACAGAGAGAACACGATGTAAAGGAGGAGTGAAGGAGACAGGAGAGACGGCTAAACCCAGATCCGAGGGAATCAGTGGCAATTTAAAGCCATAAAGCTCTACGGAAAGAGAAATTCGCTGGTCGTTACTCATCATCAATAACGGCGCCAGGGTATTATGTGTAATGGTGGTGACGGACGAGCCTCCATCATCCATTACGCTGCTTCTGAAACCGTGTTATCTGTGTGAAAAAGATGATCAGGGGTCAGAAGGTGGAGGAAATGGGTTCTGGACGAGCTCAAAGAACAGGACGGTTATATAAATCAGACGGTTAATAAAACGGACAGAATGGACAGGAGAGGACGTGCAGTCTGATAATAATCTGATCATTAATAACCCCAATGAGAGATCAACAGGATTACGAAACCTCACAGTAAACTACAGGAAATCTTGAAAGATGATTCTTTGCCATGCTGTAGGAGACCCCAATAAAATCTCGTCCAAATTCTAACGGACTGCGTTGCACGTGTCTCCATGGCAGGCTACAGGTGAAGATCCTCTCACCATGGACCTGCGATTAAACAAAACGACTACGTTCTGCTCACATCACCAGTCAGTGCGCTGCAGATTATTTTCTGCTCATTAACACATTCTGTTTGAGATGGATAACCCTTTAATCATCTGTTAAACTGTAAACATGCGTGTGTGCTCCAGCACGCGATGCGCTCCTTGTGCAATAAAACGGAGAGATTTTTTTGACGATTCATTTCTGGGTGTAACTTCATCCAGTTAGATGCCCTGGAAAAAAGGTAGCTGCAGAAGCAGCTCGCTAGCTTGTCAGCAGTAAACATGGTTCATCACATGTTGTAGTGGGCGGACTTTGTGTGAGTTGGTGGTCATGTGACTTTTCTGGTAACTTGTTTTACTAACTTGGTAAAGCGTAACACTGCTCGCTCAGACTGATGGAGAATGCCATCTTTACACCCCGTCTCCATCGGTGAGAGTCACTTTATCTTCCACTCAGACACATCAGATGTCCCGCGGTGACGACTCTGAGACGCTCCGTTACCATCGGCAACGCTGACGCTCGACCTAAACACATACGCCATAACTCACGGCGTCTCGGATTAAAGCCACCCTGGTTAAAGCGGCAGGCGTGAGTGAGGAATCCTCCCCAGCTGCACAAAGGCTCTCCTTATAAACTCTTCACTGTTCTCCGTATTTAGCTAGCTCGCCAATTCATTTGTTTAGCTTGGCACATCTGGCCTGGCACATCTGAAATACTCCTGGCTTTTCAGGTACTTCAGCACACCGCCACTGTGACTTCCTGTTTCAGAAAGGAAATGCATCAACACACAGAATCAAATCACAGCTAAGAAGCCATTTCATGGGGATTTTAAATGATCAATGTGGCGTCCCAAACCGGATACCCAGATAAATCACACGGATGAAAACTGGACGTGTCTGGATGTTAAATAATGGATTATTGAATAATGTGGATCAGAGGAATATGTTGGATTACAGCTTGATAACTGATGGAATAAACACAGCTCTTGGAAGTGCACTCAGAGTCTTGGACTCAGCTGCAGCGTCCCTCCCTCCATCCCCTTCTCCTTCTCCCTCTCCCTCTCTCCCTCTCCCTCTCTCCCTCCTGGTAGATGGCTGAGTTCCTATTTTTGCCGCTGACCCTGCCAGTAGTTCAGACAGCGTCTAGTGTGCGTATCTGATTAATTGGTTCTGCGCCTCGTTTTGCACCGACGGCTAATGAAATCACGTAGGAATTAAGCCGTTAAGGGGCCAAACATTTCTCCTTGGCTCATCTTAACAAGCCTGGAAAGCAGCAGTGCTCTCACTAACACACACACACACACCCACCCACACACACACACACACACACACACACACACACGCGCACACACACACACACACCATCTCTCCCGAGCCGTGCCAGCAGCAGCTTGCATCCAAGATGTTCAAAAAAGGCCGAGAGACTGAATTTAATCAGGGGAAAAACCAGAGTTGGATGGAAGTGTAGAAGATCCAAGGGTTGAGACGAAGGGAGGAAGGGAGGGAACCGAGGGAACCGAGGGAGTGTGGGCTGAATTTAACAAGCGGGGAACCTCGTAGATTTAAAGGCGCTGCTAAAAATTTATGGAAGCGCATTTGGAACGAGGCCACCGTGAACAGCTTGGCCAGCCGAGCCTAATAATCCCCGTGCAATTTTTCACCCAATATTTTATCAATAAAAAAGCGGTTAAAGAAACCACGGCGGACGCCATCTGGAACCGCCGCTTCTTTCCCTAAACCCCGCCATCGTTAAAACACTTCTTGGCAGCCATGTGCAGAAGAGAGGGAGAGTGGGGAGGGGGCAGTCTTCAGATGCTTCCCTGATCAAAAAAACATCTACTCCATCATCATCATCATCACCATCATCATCATCAGGAGCAGACGGAGGAGGAATCCGCCGCAGGGCCGGATCCAGGGTTACAGCTAGCCTTTATTTATTTATTTACTTATTTATTTGTTTCTGCAGTTATTTATTTATTCTCCGCACTCCCACACGAGCTCCTGCAGGCCGACACGGTTCGGCTTTCACTGCGTGCTCGGGTTTCACCAGAGGAAATTTACGATGCAGAGCTACAAATCCAGCGCCGAGGGCCCTCCAGGGTTCACATTTGGCACAAAGCCGGTCATTTACATGTGACTGTTTGGCTCGAGTGACGGTTACACGATCCAGTATAAACTCTTAAAAATACAGAGAGAAAAAAAACCTGGATCAGCTTTATGTTTATGCAAATGCAGCCTTGGGTGGGTTTTTACAACCAGCGAGTTTTAACGTTTGTAAAACGTTTTCGGCAGCATGGTGGTACAGCGAGTGCTCGCTGCATGTCCACGTGGGGCTCCTCCGGGTTCCTCCTGCTTGTAGGCGGACCGCGTGAGCGTCCCGGTGTCCACGGTGTATTCCCGCCTCACGCTCAGCGTCCTGGGATTGACTCCGGATTTACCAAGTTCCCCGACCAGGAAACAGCGCAGATTTCCTGCAGATGAATGAATGAGTCTGCTCATTCTGGACAGCTGGAGATTTGACCGTATGTTATTTAGGAAGTCCTCTCATTACCCAGGACAATCCTAACATGCACATGTCTCAACTAAAATTCCCTGACCTCCAAGAAAAGGGTAAAAACGAGTAAGCTCTCAGTCCTTTCATGCTGGCCTTCCATGCTAACGCTAGCGCTCGCCACACGGGTTAATGTGGTGGGATTACGAGGGGCTCGGCACTCGCAGCGCCATCTCCCCTAAAGCCTCTGAGGCACGTCACACTCGTTTACTCGTTTGGCAGCCGTCCCTCCATCCATCGCGGCATATTCCGTCTGTCAGGGCCATGTGTTAGCGCTCTTCAGAGCCTCCGCCAGCTGCCTCTCGATGACTGCAGCGGGATTGCGCTAATGAAGTCAAATTAATTTAATCGAGGCCCCGTCTAACCTACCCGCTCTGCCAGCAGGGAGGGGAATTTTTATGCCAGTGCTCCAAAAAAAGAAGAGAAAAAAAATTCCTGTCAGAACTCATAAAGTGCACACGCTGGCTCGAGAACTAGCGAGTCGCTAGTAGACGACTAGCGGCTAAATTACACTTAAAGGAGCTGTGGTGTGTTAAGGTTCCTCGGAAGGGCTGTAAAAAATCCCGAGAGACCCCATTTTCTTGAGAAGCGAACAGACTTCCCAAGTCATTAAAAACTGCTAAAAAGAGAAAATGTGAGCGCTAAATGAGCGCTGGTGGCTAGCTAGCATCGTTACGACTCGCTTCCTGTCTCCCCCCTGTGACTCTAAACCCACTGTAAACTTTTATGTGCGCCTCTTTGATACGAGTATTATGATTCTTTTTTTTCCACCGTAATCCGCCGAGCCCTGCACCTTTCCCCTCTCTGGAACAGATCAAAGCAGCCGTTTTTTTCAACTCGATCTCCAGATAATTGGAAGCAGACGTGTGTTTTGGCGCTTGGTTTTCCTGCATTTGTCCTCCAGGGTCTCGCTTTTTTCTCTTTTCCTTTCTTCCTCCTCTTTTCCTTTTTAATACATCACCTGCACTGAAACAAAACGGCACGAGCCAAGATAACGCGCGGCATGGCACGGCGCTTTTTTATCTCCAGGCTTTGCATTTTGCTAGTAACACATTTTAGCGCGAGCATCAATCAGCTCAGTTTTCATGCTCGTGGTTCAGGCTGAGAAAATATACAAAAAGAGGAGAACAGCTTTGTAACAGGCAAGATCGGAAGGATGCGATTTTGCATGCTAGTTAAAACATTAACTTCACTGCTAATTACAAACAACAGTCCACAAATAAACAGTGTGTATTTAAAACTCCATTCATGCTAATTTACTAGCGCATTTACTATAAGTCGATGTTAAAATGCTTACTATCATGCTAATTTGTTAGTAGTGTTTAATATAAAGTTAATTTACGTTTCGAGTGTTTACTGTAATGCTAGTTGTGGTTAGAATGTTTACTACAACGCTATGTAGCCTTAAAAACGTTGAAGCGTATGAGGATGATGACGGCTCATTGAATGCTTTTCACTATTCTGGACGCTAACCAAACCAAACCAAACCAAACCAAACCAAACCAAACCAAAGCTAATCTGGTTTTGATTTCATAGCGCTGCAGTTAACTTCAAAAGGGACTTGAAGACTGTGAGGAGAAAAAAAAGCAAAAGAAAAAAACCGAGGCTAAAATGTCTGGCTCGAGTAAAGAGCGCTAATAAATTACGGATAAAAGCACTTCCACATTACCTCAGACCTATTAAATCCAACATGGCCGCCGTGTATTTCCAATCATGTACACGTTTTTCAAGCCTTTTCACGAAAAGAGCCGTGCTCTCCAGGGGAACATTACCGCGAACGGCTCGGGTTAAGTTAATAGCAACCATACGGCGCTTTATAACTGTTCCTGATTGTCTGTGGCACTTTGTTGGAACGTTGTGTCGAGCTCCTGGATCCCACTCTGGAAAACATAAAGCGGAATGCTGGCTAGCAGTTAGCGCTGACCCGTGTCTGTTGAATAAAAGACGTTTTAAGCGTTTACATTTTCGCAATACTCGGGTATGACACGCAGATGGGATTGAGTGCAACACACACACACACACACACACACACACACACACACACACACACACAGATGAAATGTTTTCTTTAGCTGACATCTGCAACCAATGTGCAGTTTTATAGCTAGCTGATGTGGAAAAAAATGTTTATAGCGTTTGGCAAATGATTCAAAACAGTGTTCTGTGTTTCTAACAAAGCCAACTGAAAAAAACCCAAAACAAACCTGCGCTGTTACTTTAAATCGAAACACACATTCATTTGGCTAAACATATATGTCAAGCTATTTAGCGTCACGTTTATTAAAAGAGTCATTAAACAAGAGGTCACT
Source organism: Parauchenoglanis ngamensis (assembly GCA_030014255.1). Classification (NCBI taxonomy): domain Eukaryota; kingdom Metazoa; phylum Chordata; class Actinopteri; order Siluriformes; family Auchenoglanididae; genus Parauchenoglanis; species Parauchenoglanis ngamensis. The sequence continues at coordinate 17,084,646 of JAQMYM010000014.1, read as the reverse complement.
TTTCCGGAAGTAATACATTAAAGGAACAGAATGAATACCGGATATTTAGCATGCTAGCTAACTCAGATAAACTGCGTGTGATTTCGCACTCCATCATTACTGACTCAAGGCTCACATACACGCTAAGCCTGCTTACTATTATGCTAGTTTGCCGTTAGCCTGTTATCTGTTATGCTAGTTTGCCGTTAGCCTGTTTGCTATGACGTCCTCTCAGTCTGAATAACACGGTTAGCACCTGATGGCTACATTTCCACACATTGTGGATATTTTTGGACTGCAGTCTCGGGTAAGTGTCCAGAAAACGTGTTTAGCATTTAGCATGTTGTGAGGAGATGATTACAAACATGAGGTCATGCTAACAGCTGCCTTTGAGATTCAGCACTTTTTCTTCCATTTAATCCTCCTTCGTGATGCAGAATCAGAAACGTAAACACCGCCATCTGTAGGATTAAAATCAGTCTGGCCAGATTTTTTTCTCTTTGGACACTCAGTGCTAACACAGTTAGTGCGCTAACATGATAGCAAGATTTCAGGGCATATGCTAAGATGGAACATGGAACGTTTTAGCTTGAGGTTTGTGAGGACGAGTAGCGTGTTTAACTAATCTCAACCTCACGATCATGATGGTAATGAAAAGCCTGAAAACCAGTCAATTAATGTTTTTAGACATTAAAAAAAATGTCGTAAACAATGCTGATTAGCAACATGAAGTACGTGAAGAAGAATGCAGCAATCCAAAGATATGTCAGCGTTAGCCTGAGTTCTAGTGCACTACAAATAAGTTACTCTCAAACACAAACTGAATGCTTCATGCTCATTTGTGTTCAGACGTGAGATTAAACAAATGGAACCTGCGTGAATCATAAACGTTATTCAGCCAAAATGTTAGTGAGCCAGACCAAAACTAATATTTTATTGTGTTACAGTTAAACTGAGCACTTCAAAATGAGTTTCCCCAAAGAGACACTTCCCAGTTTACACTCTGTAGGGAAACAGGCCGCTTTCAGGAACTAGCGCTAATAAATTATGGATAAAGGCAAAAGGAATAAACACTCTTTATGCACAACTGACAACATGAAAAACTGACATCATTTCTCACATTAACTGCTGTGGAGACGGAGACTTTTTGAACACGTCATCAAATCACAAACACAACAAAGTCAATGAGAGACACGTCAAAGGCACAATCTGGACTCTGTCTCTGCTGCCAAAACTGAGAAAACATGACTTCTGTAAACAAAAACACAAAAACCCCACAGAAAATGTCTAGCAGATGCACTTTATTAACATCAGAGAAGTGCACTAGTTTCCCTCAGGACAAAGTGGAAGAGACAGAATGTTATTAAAACACAACCAAAAATTAGAAACTTCATGAACCTGCTTAAAATAAGCCTTGTGGAAAAAAACAGAGTCATGTGAAAAGACGTTACAGTAAATGCTCTAAACACAGACTAGCATTACAATAAACGCCGTAAACACAGACTAGCCTCATAATGCGTTCTAGCACTATATACAGCGCTATAGTAAAAGGCTAACACTAAAGCAGGGATGGATAAAGAGATGAAGGGAAGAGAGACTGACAGAAAGAAAAGAGGAGGGCGATGGATCTTAGAGAGCAGAAAGGGAAGACGAATGGGTAATGAGATGGACAGAGATGGAGTGAGGGATGTATAGAGAGATGAAGGAAGAATGGAGTGATGGATGGATAGAGAGATGATGTAAGGGATGGATGGTTGATAGAGTGAAATGCAGGAAGGTAGAGATGGTTGGAAGAGAGAGGGGTGGATGGGTAGACCAAGGAAGAAAGGGATGGACAGGGTGAAGGACAGAATGGAGTCAGGGATGAAGGCATAGCTGGAGGGGTAGAAGCAGTGATGGAGAGATGGATGGAGGGATAACAGGAGGGGGAAGTGCTCGGTTGAAGTGCTCACAGTGTGATTTGGAACACAGCCGTGTGGGAGTGGTGTGTGGGCATTAAGGTGCGAGCGGCATGTCCGTGTTAAACCTCACGTCGTGTGTGTCAGTTCTAATTTCACGGCGTTCCCGGAGCCAAATCCCGGGCCGATGGTGGGATATTGCGGATAAATTGGTTGGGAATGAAAGGCGGCACGGCGGAGCGCTCTTCCCCAGGTGTGCTTAATCTAATTTGATTAAAGAGATGAGGACGGATGATGGCCGTGTGGAAACATCACGCCGCTTCATCTTCACCTCCATAAAGAAACTATTACACCCCTGTCAGCTCCGCCCACAAGGGGGGGTCGGGGGGTGTAGGGGCAGGTGGGGTGCTGTTTATAACTCACGCTGTGGGGGAGTGGGGGGTGAGGGGGTGAATTACACATCATTAACTCCCACAGAGAGAGAGAGGGAGAGAGAGAGAGAGAGAGGGAGAGGGAGAGGGAGAGAGAGAGAGAGAGGGAGAGAGCGAGAGAGAGAGCGAGAGAGAGAGCGAGAGAGAGAGAGA
>JAQMYM010000014.1:17058813-17075125 GCA_030014255.1 Parauchenoglanis ngamensis | reverse complement strand
TCAGGCACTGAATTATTTACATCAGTCGAGTGAAAAGAGCAACACAGAAAACACCGACAGCGTTTGAACACGAACACACACACACACACACACACACACACACACACACACACACACACACTCAAAAGCCCTTCCATCCTCCACTTTACTTTTCTGAAGCCCAACAGAAAGACAGACAAAGCCAGCTGTGTTCTCTTATTCCTTATTTTTGTTCGTTTGTTTATTTGAGAATTGTTTTGTTGTTTTTATGAAATATATCATTTTTAAAATATTTAAATTGAAAGTGTTATAGTATTTTCCTCTTATGTACACAGACAAAAACATCCATCACATTGTACTCCAACTGCCACTGATGATGTCACAACACGCATCACATCCAACCAATCAGCAGCTCCGATTTAAAACTCTCTCACACACGCACCCACCCACACACACACACACACACACCCACACCCACACACACACTGTAAGCTTCTCTTCTCTCACTCACTCACTACTCTTCATTCCTTTTTCTTTTCCTTTCTTTTACTTATCTCTCCCTGTTTCTCATTTCTCTTTCTCTCCAGTCCAACTGAATTTCTCGCATTTTACAGCCAACCAATCAGGAGCTCTTATTTAAACACAGTACAGGTGCACACTGTAGGACCCCAGTCTTCATTCTTCTTTCTCTTTCTCACATTCCTCTCATTCTTTTTCTCTCCTTTTCTCTTTTCCCTTTCTGAAGTTCTTTATCTTTTTCTCTACTCTTCCATAATCCTGTCTTCTTTCTTCTCTTAATATTTTTCCTTTCTTTCTTCCTGCATTCCCTTTTCTTTTTTCTACTTCCTCTGTCTATTTCCTTCTCTTCATTAGTTTTTTAGTTTTATTTGTTATTTAATTCTTTTTTAAATGAATTAAAATTAATTCTATTCCTCCTTTCTTTCCTCCATTCATTTTTTTTTTACCTCTATTCATCCTCTTTTCCTCCTTTCTTTCCTCAATTCATTATTTTCATCCTCCTTTCTTTCTTCCATTCATTCCTTTCTTCTTCCTTTTTTCTTTCCTCTATTCATTCTTTTCTTCCTCCTTTTCTTTCATTTTGCTCCACTCTCAATCACTGACACTTAAGTGAAAAATAAAACCAAACAATTTTGCTCATCATTTCCACCCCCACCCCTGTTCGTCTTGCTCTATGTCCAGCTTCTTCACTGAGGAGAAAATATTACATTTGGATGGAGTAAGGATGACACTAAGGATGTAAGGATGACGATGTTTAACAGACTGCAGATTAAAACCATCCACACACTTCTTCTTGTTAACATTAACCTGAAATGGCCTGGATTATGTTTTACTTCAGATAAATCATTTAAACTTTTCCCATCGTTCTTCATGATTTTTTTTTGGTCCTGTGTAAAAACGGTTTTAAATCATTAAAATGGCTGTATGAAGATGTTTCATACACTGTAGTAAAATATTTACATGAAATAATTCTGTGTTCAGCAGTCTGACATACGACACCAAAATTCCTGATCTGCTCTCTGATTGGCAGATTGATCAAACCTCTGGGCCCCTGGCAACTGACCGACCAATCAGATAGCAGATCATGAACGGATTACCAATATGATATAAAAACAGGTCCTTTTGACAGAGCTTCAATAAAAAAAATCTAATCAGTTTATTTAAAAACCTATAAGAAAATATCAGAAAACAAATGGTCATAAACTAAAAATCTAGACTTTACTTTTTCAAATGACTCACTTACATAATCATATTTAGGGTTACATGCAGAGTAAATCATTTTAACACAGGAATAGCTACCGGTTTACCTCCTCTCAGGCTGTTAGCCTTTTAGCTAGCTTTCTGAGGTAATTCTACAGTATCTGGCTCAAATCTAACATTACCTAACCAGTCTCATCTGGCTTTACATCTATATATGAAACAAAATGAACTCTTTTTTTAACTTATGTTCAATACTTACTGTCTGAAATTGATTTAGCAATAGCCATCTAGTTTTCTGAGGTAATTCTACTCACCACCATCTCTTACTCACTCACTATCCTTACTTTCCCCTCTTTCTTCCTTTTTTTATACTTATCTCACACTATTTTCTTTTTTCTTTTTCTCTCATTCCTACTGTAATTTTATTTATGATTCTCCTTTCCCTTTTGTTTTTCTCTCTATCTTGTCCTTCCATCCTTTCTTCCTTTTCAAATAATTTCACCACAATCAACTGTTTAACCACAGCGATGAATTTTCTCAATATGGAAAATCAGAAACCCTTTGATTTGACATCGTGTTAGCAGTTAATGCTAAGTGTAATAACAGTGTAAATTTAGTCATTCTGAGTCTTTTCTTACCAATTTACCAACAAATCTGAGGTAAAAGTTGAAGTTCTGGATGGTTCTGTGACATTTCTGCTCTCACTGCGTCTTACACTTTACAGATAAAACACTAGCTATCTAAAATACCTGTCATTAGCTAGCTTTTGCACAGCCTACTTATTTCCTAGTTACCTAGTGACAGTGTTCTCACGACTTGAACCACTTGAATGAAGAGTGCGTTGTATGCTTCGATATCCAGTGTCAGACAAATATGCTAATGCGGTCACTGATTAGTAATAGGAACATAGATTGATGCTAATTCTTAGCTACAGGCTTCCATTCACCATTAGATGGGTTAGCAGTCCTTTAAGACTACTTTAGATGAAGTAGACGTGAGATGAATTTTGTGTGTGTGTGTGTGTGTGTGTGTGTACAATGCTAATGACAAAAACTAGCAATAAACACTTTTAACAACACTGTCACCCTATCAGCACCGTGTTCACTTTGTCTCAATGAGAATGAATGGTTCATCTGATGTTTGTAAACGTGCCAGCTTGTGCGTGTGGGTGTGTGTGTGTGTGTGTGTGTGTGTGTACGCCTGTGTGCGCGTGCATCGCCTGGCTGTCTATTACGGCTTTCCCTTGAGTCTCTGCACCATATGGCAGCACATATGCGCCATCAATTAAAGCTCCTGTAAAACTGATTGAACACCAGCCAGAGCTGTCTGTCTCTCACCTGTCCTCTCTTTGTGTGTGTGTGTGTGTGCGCGTTTGTGTGTATGTGTGTGGTTTTCAGATCAGAAGGTGGTCTTGCAAACGTTAATGTCATGACTTGGCATGTGCCCGTGGGTACAGCTAGCGTAATACGACCTGACCAGACCGGTGGGCGTGTCTTTAAGCCACTATATGAATAGTCAATGACTTAAAACTCACCTCAGAAATCAAGTTAGCTCATGTTAGCCAGGCAGCTTTAAAATCGCCCCAGAGATCATTTCTAGTTAGCTTATGTTAGCATGATGGCTAGCATTAGCAGTGAGAAGCATTTATGGAACATATGTGGTCAAATATTCTGTGTGGTTCGTTCATGATAAACTGTTAACTAGCATTGGCAGTGTCGATTATGAACATTTATTAATATGACAAAAAATTTGTCAAGTAAGCTTACATTAGCCAGCTAGCTTTAAAATTTCCTGTCACCTGTTAGGATAGACCATGATTGCCAGCTAGCATTACCAATAAGAAACATTTATGAACTTAGACTTAGAATTTAGAAAAACATTTATGAAGTACAATTAGCAATGACAAATATGAAAATTTATAAAATGTGCTAGCTAGCTTTAAAAGCTTCCCAGTGATCCTGTCAGGTTGACTTTAAAATGTTTCTTAGGAATCCTGTCACATTAGCTCATATTAACCAACGGGCTAGCAATTTTTTAATGCCAATGTCATCCATCTTGAAAAAATAAGATATAGATTGAATCTTGTAGAAGATTTAGTATGTGTCAGTGTAAAATTTGCAGAAAATAAAAAAGTAATATGAGCGTGTTATGAATTTCAAAGAGAAAAAATAATAAAGAAAAACTTTTAAAAACTCTGAATTCAGGCCAAGCTACACTGTTAGCGTTCTATAAGTAATTAGCATGACTCAGCGTGAAGGAGAAGTTACAGTTACTCGCACTTAAAGTGAACAATCTTAAAAAATCTTTCATAAAACTTTACATCAGAGAATGGTGAAAACTCCTATGTGAATATTTTTTGCTGTCAGTGAGGAAATGTATGGAGATTTTTGATTGTAGCGCAGAACTCAGATTTAGCGCAATTAGCGCTAGCTCCCTAAAACACAGAGACATTTCTCTTTTCCTTCCTTATGCGAGTGACAAACCAGAGACATGCTCCTTAAAAAAAGGCTGTAGACATCTAATCATCGTCAGGATCAAAGCAGAAATCTGACGTTCGCTCAGATTTAGATGTTTTTCGGTGTCTCTTTTTGTGCAGACGTTCCGCTAGGACGTTCTAAAGTGACAGAACACAGCAGGGGAGTGCGGATAAAAAAGCGTAGAGATGTTTCCAGTTTCTCGGGCTCATTATTTCCTGATGGCAGAGATTTTCACACACACACACAAAACACGTTTTTCAGAGAGTGAGACTAAGACAGGCATTAAAGAAAATGCTGCAATTTTTTACGTCATAGAAGCGGAAGTGCTATACAAGCTGAACGCACTTAGCTAATAGCACTAGCAAAAAAAAAAAATCACACATCACCATTAAAAATTTTTTTTTTTTTTTTTTTTTTAAGCATTCAGGAACCCAAACATTTCATCATGTAGCATTGTTTCCAGCTAACACAGGGACGTATGATCGCTTTTTGAAAGCTGAGAAGCAAATCAATAGATTGTAGTACTAAGCTAAAAAGTCCATGATCATTTAAAAAAAATACAATGTGTTCTTGATGGTTCTCAGTTGGATTATTTAATTTTCTCTCTCAAAATTAAACAAGTTTAATTTTCTTGGCATTGCAATCACACTGACAGAAACATAGGTAACGTGTCAACAAACATAGTTAACAAAGCTGTTAATGTGCGACTCCATCCAAAACCTTCTAGTATTCTCAAGCCTGGAGAAATAAGCATGTCCACTGTGCAGACCAACTAAAGGAAAATCTTTCATAAAATCCTGAAAATAATCCTGAAAATGCCACACATGCTTTTTTACGTGGCTATAGTCACCTCTTGGCATCAATAATTCTTTACAGAAATCTCAGGAACCACCAAAGAGCAACATCCTAAAATTAGCCACTTCCTGGGATTTTCAAATGTGGTTTGAAAAATTAGCTGACAGATCAAAAGTGGTTCTGGCACTAAACTGGTTTTACACACGCACACACACACACGCACACACACACACACACAAACACACACACACACACACACACACACACACACACACACAACAGAGGTATTCGACCTTCTGGAGGATTCTTATTCCCTCCAGTGCCTCGTTTATCTGAAATCATATTGAATTCCAGTACAGAAAAAAACTTCCTAAAATGAATAGTTCACCAAGAAAAGCTTACATTGTTCAAAATGAACAGAAGCCAGCAGAATTGTTTTTTAATTAAAATACCACTGAATACTACACTCGAGATTCCTGCTGCGATGCTATCAGTAAATAAAATGCTAGTGCATATAAATTTATGTTAATATTACAGTCTAGGAATGACGTACAATTCCTAAAACACACAGTTCATTAAGGAATGCTAACATTGCCAATTTTGTGTAAAAGCCGGTGTGAATCAGTGTTCTGGGTGTCTTCGGGTTCTGTTCCCTCAGTCATGAGGTTCTCAAAATATCCTTAAGTGGGGACTAGCATACTGCTGTTTAATGTAATCTAAAAGTCTCTGTTTGAAGTGATTTAACTGATTTCCAATAAATGTCATGAACACAATTGCACATGTTTTTGACTGATCATATATCAAAGTTTTACTATAAACTGGTGTGGAGAGCAGACACTGGAAATATAGAATCTTGGGAAAATAGGAGTTTAGGAAAACAGGGCCCTATAAGCATAATGAGATAATCTTGAGAACACATGCAGTGCCAAGAAAATTTAGAGCACTTAGAATCTAGAAATATGAGAGAACCCTGAAAATGTAGGGTCCTGAGAACATCCTTAGTAAACTGGAAAAACTGGGGTCCTGAAAACAGGAATCTTGGAACACTAGGAACCTGCCCTGAAAATACAGGTCCTTGGGAACATATGACCCTTAGAAGGTATAGTGCTCTGGGAGTGAATGGCACTGGGAACATGGGCTTAATTACATAGGACCCTGAGAGCACAGTGAAAATATAGTGTACTGAGAACATCCCTAGGGAATATGCCCCAGGAATATAAGGCTTTGGAATGTAGGGCTCGGAGAACATAGGGCACTTGAAACGAAAAAAAAACCCTGAGAACCTAGGGTTCTGACCATATAGGCTGTGAGTTCACATTGTGCTAGGAACATAGGGAATTTTGGAATATATGACCTTCAGTATATACTGTAGGTCCTTGAGCCTAGGAATAGAACCCTGGAAATGTAGTATCTTGGAATACTTGACCATTAGAATGGAGGAATACTGAGGACACAGAGAACATACGGCCCTTGGAACACAACCCTCTGAGCGCATGTGGCCCTACAAAACATGGAGAACAGAGGTCTAAGAACACAGGGTCTGGGAGACATGTGGTGCTCGGAAAACATTAGGAAGTTAGTGCCTAGAGAACACGGGACCCTTAAAACATAAGGATTTTGGAAACATCAGAGCCCTGGTATCATAGCTCCCTGAAAATATATGGTGCCAAGAACATAAAACCCTTAGAACATAGGAGCTGGTGGAGAGGAATCCCTGGTAGTGTAGAGCCCTGAAAACATAGGGAGCCTGAGGCTAAAACTCTAAGGAATATAGGGTTCTGGGAACATGGTACCGTGGAACATAGTGCCTTGGGAATGCAAGGCACTGAGAAGATTAGGGCCTGAAAACATAGATCACTTGAAACATAGTGTCCTGGAAACACAGGTCACTAGGAATCTAAGGCCCTGGGACCGTAAGACCCTGGGAAAATAGTGTCCTAGGAACATAGGTTCCTGGAAATGAAATGTCCTGAAAACATAGAACACTTAAGAATTTAGTGCCATAGGAACCTAGTGTGCAGTAAGGATTATGGCCCTGAAAACGTCATGAAGAAATTGTTCCATTTGACAGATTTTTTATTAAACAATTTTTAGTTTATGTACATACACTTCCTCCTAAAATAAGCACCAACAAATGCTAATGTTGCTAATAAATAATAAAGCTAGTACTACTGTAAAAAAAACCCCTCAAATACAATGTACATATATTTCAAATAAAGAGTTGGAGATTGATGAAGTGAAAAACGCCACTACAGATAACAAAAAACTAATGCTTGTGCAATGGATCAAAGCTTCAAGTAAACGGCTAATTATGCTAATAATCCACGCTAGCACTAGTCACAGTTAGCCATGCTAGCATGTTAATAAATGAAAATATCAGCGGTTTATACGAGATGTGAGGTCACTTAAGTTTTGGCTCTCTGTGCAAATCGTAAATCATCGGTTAGCAAAAACAGGGCTAATCTAATTATATTAGCATGGCTACGTCCTGACAGGAAAAACACAATCGTTTCTTTCCTCCTCCTCCCTGTCTCGCTTTTTTTCTTTCTCTCTCTATCCTTCCTCTCCAGGAGAGAGAGATTTCGAGCGTGCACTTCTCAGCTCATCGGAGTGTAAAATTGAACGTTCTTCAGGCAGATGGAGAAATGAAACCTGGCAGGTCTGAAGTGTTAACCTTGAGATTAACCGAGAGAAACACACACACACACACACACACACACACACACACACACACACACACACACGTCTTCCGCAGTCGCAGCTCATTTCAAGCCTTCTGTGTTAGAAAATCGATTACGTAATCGCTCATAAATCGTGGCGCGGCCTTGCAAAACACGCTAGAAAGCAGAACCTGGGATTAAAAACTCATTTATTTATGTAAATATTTAGCTAAGCTTCACCTTATCACCCTTATTGTGTGTATTTTTTAATTGCCTTCATTTCATGCCTCAGCTTCATTTAAAAAAAAAATAATAATAATTTTTGAACGCAGGCACCTTGATATTTTATTACCATAAGAAAGAATTTAATATTGGGGCTGTCAAATGGCACTGTTTTATTTATTTATTTATTTTTAACATTTAAAAAAAAATCACTGTTACTTGTATTATCTTAAAACTTTGATAGTCCCTGCAAGTTGTTCTTTATTTTAAAATGAAAATTGGAAAGCAAGAAAACACCTTTTATTTCCTATTTGCTTTTCCTGGCGCACTCTAAAATAGGAAATTGATTTTTCTTAAAATCATTACAAAAAATATATATATATATATACGACTTGTCTTTGACTCTCTTTCTTGCTAGCCACACAGTAATCGCTGATACACATCTGGCTCATTTACAATCTGTTTTTTTTAAAAGGAGAAATACGAGAGCTTCTCATGTTTTTAATTTTGTTGGACATTTTGTTTGCATATACTGTTATATTTCATTTCAAAAAGAAAAATGAAAGAACACAACCTAAAACGCACTGTTAGAATATAAAACACATTGCTTTCGGCTAACACCGTACTGCACCGTCGTGTATTTATCACGCTACGTATGCAAGTGGAGTGCAGAGTTAGCGCAGAACCTGTTAGCTTAGCGCTTTGTAACCACTCTGCTCTAACAGAAGTAAAAACACTGAAACACCTCAAACTGCGTTAAAATATTAAGCAGCATTCTGTACAAAATGAATCTAGCAAAATCTGGTGCTAGCAATATTAGCCGTTTGCTCCCACAACTTGTGATTAGCAGCAGCCAGCCTGCTAGTGTTAACTAGTTGTTCTGATTTTTTTCTTACTAAATTACTATATGAGGGAAATGTTGATGTTCCAGATGTTTCTGTTACATTTCTACAGTCCCTGTGTCTTTATAAAAGGCTTATCAGCTACACGCTAGCTAAATAAATTGTTAGTCATTAGCTAGATTATACTTATATCTGTATTTCCCAGTTCCCTAGCAACAGTAGTCACTGAAATATGGCGGGTGTCGTGTTCGACTTGTTATGCTTTATTCTGGTTTGTGCTAGTTTAGACTGGCTTTATGCCGGTTTATACTGCTGTATCTCTGTTCATCTGGTCTATTCCAGCTTGTGCTGGTTAATGCCATGTTACAGCAGTTCATCAGGGATCTGCTAGGTTTTGCTGTTTTTCATTTACTCCAGTCAGTGCTAGTTTGAGCCGGTTTAGCATGGTTCATTTCAGTCTACACGTGCTAGTTGACTTGCTCTGGGTGTTTTCTTGCCTGCAGCTGTCCTGCTTTCTGCTGGTCTAAGCTGTTCTTCCAGCATGGAGAGAAACAGGAAGGTAAGGGAATGAAAGAAAGAAAAGGAGGGAGGAAGGGAGGGATAGAGCTTGTTTTTCATTCGGTTAGCTTGACAGCGCTGCTGCACACGCACTGACACTGCAGGGAGGGAAATTGCCCCTCTTCATTAGAGCTGACAAATCTTCCAGCTTTTCTTCACCTCACTTGTTTCTCTCTCTCTCCGTCTCCCTCCCTTTCTCTCTCTTTCACTGTTTCTCTCCAGAAGTGCTAACAGTGCTAACACTGAATAAAGCTAGCAGTAGGCAGCCAGTGTGATGCTAATGCTAACTGACCTTCCTCCATTTTCCCTCTTTCTCTACAGTTCCTATTGAAGCACAGGGTTAATGATGAATAAAAACTAGCTCAAGCTGGAGCCGGTTAGTGTGATGCCAAGACTAGCTAACATGGTATTTTTTCTTAGTTACTCACATTTAAAAAAAATTAAAGGCCAATGACATCAAGGCTAATAATGAATAAAATCTATTAGGCATATTAATGACTAAAACACCACGTCATCCAGAACATATTACCAACACTACCATGAGTAAAAACTAATAGGCAACAGTTAGCATGGTGCAACAGCTATTTATTTTTGTTTGTTTGTTTATTCATAGCATTGTTATTTTGCATTTTCAGAAGCTTTGTTTTTGGCAGTTAATTACTCATTACTTATGAGGACAATGCTAGTCAAGTCAAAGTGTATTTATAGGGCACATTTAAAACAACAGAAGTTGAGCGGTCTAATGAAAGGCAAAAATGAGCACAATACAATCAGTAGCAATAAACAGATCATTAAAAATTAAAAATAAAAATAGAAAAAACTATTACCCCCACCCTTCACACAATTACACACAACAAAAGGAAGACGGTGTGAGAAGACCTAATGTGGGGAGGAAGATCATTTCAAAGCCAAGGGGCATCGATGGAGAAATCCCCGTCGCTCCCCGACTTCAGCCGAGATCTTGGACCCACGAGAAGTAGCAGACAGATGACCTAAGTGATCTCGGTGCTGAGCAGGGATGAAGGAGGACGCAGATGTATTGTGGCTTTATGAAGTGCTTTAAAAACAAACAAGATTTTAAGCTCAGTGCAAACTGTCATGGGTAACCAGTTGACAGAGACTGGTACAGGTGAGATAGGATCCTCTTTCCTAGTGGCAATTAAAATCTAGCTGCTGCTTTTCGAACCAGCTGAAGGCGATTCGCAGATTGTGCAAAGCCACATATAAGGAGTAACAATAGTCTAATCGAGAAGTGATAAAAGAATGAATAACTATTTCCTTAAGTCCTTCTGTGACTTTTCTGTGAAAAGACTTCACTTTAACCATCTGCCTCAGTAGACCTCAGACTTAACAACAGAGGAAATCTGCTTGTCGAAGCTTAATGACGACTCGAAAATGATAGCAAGGTTCCTGACATCATTATGAATTGTGACCGATAGAGAACCCAACTGCTCTTATAAAGCAACGCTAATAATGAACAGTCTTACCAGGGAGGCTGGCAGAAGACCTACAGCAACATTAAAGGAGCTGCAGAACCATCTGACACGTACTGATTACTCTCTGCACGTGACAACCATCTCTCATATTCCTCACATGTCTGGGCTGTGGGGTGCGGCGGCTATACAGAAGCTCCTTCTCACAAAAAAACCATCCAACCCAAATAAATCACCCCAAACCATGGGGCAAAATGTATTATGAGAACAATTCCAAAAGCTATAATGATTCCATGATATTAAAAGGTTTGTTTGGCACAAAAAAGCACATGACCAAAAGAACCCCATCTCCAGGGTGAAGCACGGTGGTGGCAGCGTCATGCTGCAGGGCTGCTTTTCTTCAGCCAGAACTGGGGTTTTTCTCAAGGTGGAGGGAAGCATGAAAAGCTACAAATACCCGTCGATTTTAGTGCAAAACATTCAGGAAGGCACCTTTCAGCACAACAATGAGCCAAAGCACACAACAAAGGCACGGCTTGACCAAAAGAAAGTCAGTGTTACTGAATGCCAGAGCGCAGACCTGAATGCAACTAAAACTCTGGGGGTGACCTGAGGCAGGCTGTTCACAGGAAGTGACATCACAATACAATGGCTCTAGAATGTTTTTGGAACAAAGAGTGGGAGAACGTTGCTAAGTCAAGCTGTGCCGTGCTGAAAGCCTCTTACCCAAAGAGACTGAGTGGCGGGATCGAATCAAAAGCCGCTTCAACACACTATTAGTTTAGGGGTGTGCATACTTATGCAACCAGGCCATTGTTAGGTTTTTATTTTTCCCTAAAAAGTTTCTGATTGTTTTTCACTTTATTTGTATACTTTGCAACTTCACATTAAATGTGGAAAAAGATGTGACGTGATTTATCTTCAGTGGGGTTATTTTACAGGGGCGTGTAGACTTTTCATATCCGCTGTAAAGACCAGCACCATATACGGTTAATTCCGTTTTCAAAATTTGAGAACGATAGCAAAACGTAACGCCAATTTCCCCCTTGACTAGCAAGGTTAGCAGTTCCTACATATTCCTGACTCTCTCCTCTAAACGCATCAAACACATTTACAGTCCTTTTTATTATAATATTTTGTTCATTATTGTTATATTAGAAGTAGCTAGCCATTGCTAGGTTAGCGTTTCTTCTCTAAATACAACAAACCTTTGTAAAATCTACACTTTAACATACAAGTTTGTAAGGATTGTTAGCAAACAAAAAAATGCTAGCACTATTCGAGCTAAACACAAATTTAACACTTTAGCATCATATGCTTAAATGTAATTTTATACAAAGCTACTAATTCAGTCATGTTAGCAGTATGTTAGCTAAACAAAAGGGTTTATTTCAAATAGCAAGATATCAGGGTAAAACATATACCTTTATAACACTGTGAAGACAATCTGTATTTTTCACCAGACCGTGTCACTATTTCTCAATTTATTGAGCTAGACTAGTTAGCCAATGCTAGCTAAACAAATAGCTAGCACGATTAACATCTACAGGGGAATCTGGTGTTTCTCTGCATTTTCCTGACTCCTCCGCTCCGAACACAATAAACAAACTAACACTTAATGCTAATTCTATACCGAGCTACTAAAATCAACACTATTAAAGATTGTTAGCCAAACAAATCTTAGCACCTCTAGGGTGAAGATGATGTTTTGTAGTTCCTGCACTCTCTCCTCCGAACTGGGAAGACGGTTTACATTTTTAAAAATGTACACTTATTTCTAATGTCAGTTAGAGAAGCTGATATTTGAATCATTAGAATGTTAGCAAAACCAAACAGCACTGTTAGCATCTGTGGCTGAGTGTGATATTTGCTAATCTTTTACATATCTCTGATATTCTCCTTTAAAAAACACATTTTGTACTTTCACCCCAGTGCTTTAATACTGTATAGGGCTAATTCTTTTTTAAGGAGCACCTAACGGAGAGAGGCTGCATGTGCTTTAACAGAATCGGATGTTTTCCTGACTGAACACTTTAGCATCGTATCTGGTTAACTCTGCTTCTACATTCTCACTGTTATTAGAGAATAATAGAAAGACAAAAGAGCAGTGTTTTTCCCCCAGCTAGCGGCTAAGCGCAGGCCCCGATGCTGCATTAAGAGTGCCGCAGTGGAATTTTCTCCACGAAAGATTAGTCAGGTTAAAAATGCGCGTTGGTGCGGTGGGATCGCTGGCCCCCTCTGGGCTCGCACGCTATCATCTACAGCAAAATGACTTCGGTAATGAAGAAGTCAGGCCCATAAATTCTCCCCTCCCGCCTCAACAGCTAGTAAAAATTCCCTTTAAAAAATTCATAGCGCAATTTCGCTCAAATCCCTCCTAGCGAGCACAATTATGGAACTTTCATCTCAATTGATTTATGTGGAGGGGGCCGGCGTGGGGGCTGGAGGGGGCGGCGCGGGGCCAGGGCCCAACACTAAATCATTGTTTTTAAGGAGAACAACCACGATTAAACAGCAGCATAGCCTGCCTCAGACTTTACAGATGAGTGTGTGTGTGTGTGTGTGTGTGTGTGTGTCTGAGATTAATAACACTAATTGAATTATGCAGTGTTCCTACGTGTCCCGAGATTCAGGGTCATAATCGCTCATAAGGGCTTGCTTCAGTGGAGCTCGACATTCACAAATCAAATCCAGCGGCCGAGACGATTATAATGAAGACGTGAAAAAATAAAAGCGGTAGAGCGAGAGAGATGGAGAGAGAGAGAGAGAGAGAGAGAGAGAGAGACTAAATGAGAAAAAAACTACAAGAGCGAGATGGACAGACAGACAGAGAGATGGGGGAGAAACTAAGAGACACAGAGACTAAAAGGGGAATACAGGAGAAAAAGAGAGAAATGAAGTGAAACTAAGAAATTAAGGGAGAGAAAGAAACAGAGAGATGGAGAGAAACCAAGAGAGACTAAAAGAGATACAGAGGGAAGAAAGAGAGATGCTGCACTTCCACACATTCAGCAAAAAACCCTGAAAAGAAACAAATAAACAAATAAACATGACAGATGATGTGAAATTAGCAGAAAAGCAGCTCTGTCCTCCATCATCGGCTCGCTCCGTGTCGAGCGTCGTGTTTCATTTAGCTCCAAATATTTCCTCGGTGTGAAAAGCGATTTATCATAAACGGCAGACGCATTTACAGAAACACAGGAACACATTACTGAAGCGACGTCTTCACTGGTGCTTCAGAAAAAAATCTTTAAAAAAACAACAAGCGCACATCTGGCTGAAGTGGAAGTTAATTTGATTAAACTTCCTGCCGTAATTGGCTCCGTTTCCTGCCCGGCGAACACACAGTCGGCGACGCGGCGCTGAGAACTCAATCAAGCTGTGTTACGTTTCTATCTGATAAAAACGTAATTGATTGGAAAGCAGACAGGATGTGTGAGGAGACGAGTGCGAGGTCTCAGCGGGGAAGAGAACGGGCCTACAGGGAGCTCATTAAACCTCCGAATCGCTCAGAATTAACGAGCTGACACTGAGCAACAGCCGCGTAGCACATCACACCACATCCACATCTGTGTCTACATCACATCACATCCACATCTGTGTCTACATCACATCTGTATCTACATCACATCCACTTTTGTATCTACATCACATCACATCCACATCTGTGTCTACATCACATCACATCCACATCTGTATCTACATCACATCTGTATCTCAATTCAATTCATTTCAATTTTATTTGTATAATGCTTTTAACAACAGACATTGTCACAAAGCAGCTTCACAAAAGTATATAAATTCTGAATATAAATTTATGAATCTATACATTTATCTATATATGTCCCTAATGAGCAAGCCTGTGACGACGGCGGCAAGGAAAAACTCCCTGAGATGGCAAAAGGAAAAACCTTGAGAACCAGACTCAAAAGGGATCCCATCCTCATTTGGGTCACACTGTATAGTGCAATTACAACTAACACACTTTAATTCTAAGGTCAAGTTTAGAGTGCAAGACTGTTCATGGTGATTTGAGTCCTATGCCATTGTAGTAGAACCGCTCATGTCAACAGCAGTCCAACGGTATCATCACAGTTCTAGGTGTATGTTGAGGCAGTTTATATGGTGCCAAATTTAACAGGAGCAAGTGGTTTCCATGTGTTGACTCCAACCAGGAGTAGGACAAGGGGATGGGTCAGGCAGGCCCAGAAAGCAGAAGAGGTCAGGATCACTGGATTCTCAGAAGTAGCATGTGCAGCTCGACAGACAGACAGAGAGGGAGAGAGAAGATAAAAAGCAGATTGTTAAGTATGGTCCTGGTCACCTAACGGTAAGGAACAGAGTATATCATGTGTTGAATGTAAGCAGGAACTCTGGCAAGGTTAGCTATGACAGCATAATTAAAAGGGAGAGCCAGAAAGTAACACAGACATGAGGGCACCCTGGGACATAAAGCGGCCAGCCACTCCACAGTCAACAAACCTGAGTGTACGTGCGAGAGTGGGTGCCGACAGCATCCAAACGTCCCAGTTTACAAAAACATTCTATGCCTGAGAACCCCCCAGATCACTCCTTTTCCTAGTAGAAGGCCATTAACAAAAGGCTTGGCTAAACATGTACGTTTTTCAGCATAGTTTGAACATTGAGATTGTATCTTAGTCCCGAACACTAATTGGAAGGCTGTTCTATGATTGAGGGGCTTTGTAAGAGAAAGCTCTTCCCCCTGCTGTAGCGTTCACTATTCGAGGTACTAGCAAATAGCCTGCACCTTTTGATCTAAGTAGGCATGGGGGGGTCATAAAAGACCAGTAGTTCGCTCAGGTACTGAGGTGTGAGACCATGCAGTAGTATTTTATAATCTGTGTGAAATTTGATTGGGAACCAGTGCAGTGTAGATAAGATAGGGGTGATGTGCTCATATTTTCTTGTTCTAATAAGGACTCTTGCTGCTGTATTTTGGATTAATTGGAGCTGGTTTATGCTTCTACTGGAACATCCAAACAGTAAGGCATTACAATAATCTAACCTAGAGGTAACAAAAGCATGAACTAGTTTTTCTGCATCATGCAGTGACACTATATTTCTTATCTTAGCAATATTTCTGAGATGAAAGAAGGCTGTCCTAGTGATATTATCTACTTGAGCTTCAAATGACAGATTGGAGTCAATAATCACACAAGTCTTTTACTTTGGCACATGGTGAAGCAGAAAGGCCATCCAGAGTTACTAAGTAGTTGGAACACTTCTAGCTACATGTGGTCCTAGTACTAGTACTTTTGTCTTATCAGAATTAAGTGGAAGGAAGTTATTCAGAATCCATTGTCAAATGTCCATTACACATTCCTCAATTTTATTAACCTTGTGTCTCTTGTCTGGCTTTGCTGAAAAATACAATTGTGTGTCATCAGCATAGCAGTGGAAGCTAATACCATGTTAACGAATAATATAACCCAGAGGGAGCGTATATGAAGAAAAAAGCAGTGGGCCTAAAACAGAACCTTGTGGAACACCAAACTTCACCTTAATATGCGTAGAGGAGTCACCATTTACATCAACAAACTGATAACGATCAGTCAAATAAGACCTGAACCAGGAGAGGGCTGTTCCCTTAACTCCCACAACCTTTT
>JAQMYM010000014.1:17020075-17030694 GCA_030014255.1 Parauchenoglanis ngamensis | reverse complement strand
TAAACCAGCGAGAGAAAGCTAATCTAAACCAGCGAGAGAAAGCTAATCTAAACCAGCGAGAGAAAGCTAATCTAAACTAGCGAGAGAAAGCTATTACATATATATATATAGGACGTTATATAAACTTTACGTTATATAAACTCAGTAAAACATACTTTTATTACGCATTCTGCATATAATTATGCTAATATTTCAATATTTAAATTGAATGTAAGACAGAGAAGTGGTGTAAAATTCATGAAGACTTCTACAGCTGAATAATGGGGATTCACTTCCTGTCTGTGTCTCCACCCTCAATTTCAGTTTTTTGATTAAGAACGCGGTTCGGGACGTAATAACATTTCTGTTCTGTGTGGTGGAGGTCTGACAGTATTTCAGAATCCCGTCCCCGATCAATACGTTCCGAAATAAAGTCCTTGAAGTCTTTAAAGTGTGTTTTTCCCGGGAGGCCGGAGGAGTTCGGTGTTCATCAGGAGATTTCACGTTTAACGGCCGTTTTTTACGACATCACTCTCCGGGTTTTGGTTATAGACCGAGGGCAGAGTCAGGGATGAAAAATCCTTTTAATTTTCTCGGTGCGAAACTTCCCGAGGTGATGATGCACATCAATCCCGCTCCGCGCCGCTCCCTCACTCCCCGCTAATGGAGGGCCGA
Source organism: Parauchenoglanis ngamensis (assembly GCA_030014255.1). NCBI lineage: Eukaryota > Metazoa > Chordata > Actinopteri > Siluriformes > Auchenoglanididae > Parauchenoglanis > Parauchenoglanis ngamensis. The sequence continues at coordinate 17,030,040 of JAQMYM010000014.1, read as the reverse complement.
CGCCGTTTTCTTCTCGTCTTTCTTCTCGTTTTTTTTCCTCTTCGCCTGTAGCGCTCGCCGGCTCATTTGATTTTTAGTCTAATCACCGGCGCTGAGGAGCGGCTAAAATGAAAATGTCGCCTCGTCTCTTTCCTCCCACTGAGATGCAATTCAATCAAATCCCCCAAAAAAGAAAACGGGAACGGTGATGTGTTTCCATCAGACACTGCGCTGGAATGAGGAAAAACGTCATGACATCATCAAAACGTGCCAGGCAAATATCCTGCATTTATTTATTTATTTAATCAATTCACCTTCTTGTCCTCCAGATTTATCCTGTTGTCTCTTTCGTGTCCTCTCTCTCTCTGTCTCTCTCTCTCTCTCTCTCTCTCTCTCTCACTGTCTCTCTGTCTGTCTCTCTCTCTCTCTCTCTCTCTCACTGTCTCTCTCTCTCACTCTCTCTCTCTCATTGTCTCTCTGTCTGTCTCTCTCTCTCTCTCTCACTGTCTCTCTCTCTCTCTCTCTCTCATTGTCTCTCTGTCTGTCTCTCTCTCACTGTCTCTCTCTCTCACTGTCTGTCTCTGTCTCTCTCTCTCTCTCTCTCATTGTCTCTCTCTCACAATCTGTCTCTGTCTCTCACTGTCTGTCTGTCTCTCACAGTCTCTCTCTCTCTCTCTCTCTCTCATTGTCTCTCTGTCTCTCTCTCTCTCTCTCTCTCTCTCACTGTCTCTCTCTCTCTCACCGTCTGTCTCTGTCTCTCTCTCTCTCTCATTGTCTCTCTCTCACAATCTGTCTCTGTCTCTCTCTCTCACTGTCTGTCTGTCTCTGTCTCTCTCTCTCACTGTCTCTCACTGTCTCTCTCTCTCACACGGTGTCTCTGTTTCTCTCTCTCGGTCTCTCTCTCTCATTGTCTCTCACTTACTGTCTCTCTCTGTCTGTCTCTCTCATTGTCTCTCACTGTCTGTCTCTGTCTCTCTCTCTCTCTCTGTCTGTCACTCATTGTCTCTCTCTCTCATTGTCTCTCTCTCTCTCTCTGTCACTCATTGTCTCTCTCTCTCTGTCTCTCACTGTCTGTCTGTCACTATCTCTCTCTCTCTGTCTCTCTCTCACTCTGTCTGTCTGTCACTGTCTGTCTGTCTGTCTCTCTCTCACTGTCTGTCTCTCGCTCTCTTTCTCTCTCTCTCTCTCTCTCTCTCTCTCTCTCTTTCTGCCTCTGCAGTTTTTCCCCCTGCTCTGTTTATCGCTTCATCTTGTGGTGAGACGTTTATTTTCTCTCTCTCACTGAGAAGCGAGACACAAAGCGCCGCTGTCACTACGATAAAAACTAAAAACCCCAACGGTGGAAAACTCGGGTGGGTTCAGCTTTCGCTTTTTCCTGTATCTCACTCGCTTTTTTCTTTCTGCGGTTGTTTGCTTTGTGTGTGTGTGTGTGTGTGTGTGAAGTTTTCAGATCGTGCTCACTGATTGGGAGATCGATTAACAGCACAGTGCAAAAAGTAATGGCACACCAACCCGAGCTAACGGAAAATAGAAAAGATTAAAGATGTGTATCCATCGTAGGCTGTATTTCAAATGCCCTCTTTCACTTGTCCCCTTTAATTAAGGGGAAATTGAAAATTGACCCTCTTTATTAATATAAATGAGTTTCTAACACATTTTATTGTGTTTTCAGTGTTTCCTTGAAGTGAATGCAGGGGTTTAGGATTTCTAGTCCTCTTCAGTGATGCACACTTCTCAGGGCGTTAGTGAGAGCGAACAGCGACTGCATCTCCACACGTTTATTGATCAGACAAATCCATCACCTCTTTTCCTGCGAAGGCTCCAGTTTATGGAATATCCTTTAACTCATTAGTGTAAATCGTTTGAACTTTCATGGTCCTGCACAATGAGCCACGACCGCGCATATCACACTCATCAATAACGATAAATGCACCGATAATGGATCGGACCACGCCGTCCAATCGGATCTGTTCATCTCTCATCCAATCAAATCTATAAGAAACTGAAAAATCTAATATCACCAAGACGACTGCTTTCCCAGCAGTCTCATAATCCTTTACACCAGATTATAAAAAATGGAATCACAGAGTCAGGAGCCATGACAGTGTTCTCTGGGTGGGAGGGGCATACTCTCACTCCCCTGTCAATCACAGGAACACTAGCCAATCCTGAGCATCAGTGAGCTCATGTATGCAGAAGAGGATGGATAGCGCTTTCTTCTGAGTGTGTTACAGCGCCCTGCGGCACAGCAAGAGCAGCAGTTCAAAAAGATGTTCAACCTGGCTTCACGTATCTTGGAGGAAGCACGTGTTAACCTTCACATTCCCTGGTTGGTAGCTGTTGTGTGAAAGAGATGAGTTAGCTAACGAGAGGGAATTGGAGAGAAAAAAAGTCTGGTGTTCACTACATGAAGGTGAATGTGGAGCTCAGAAAACCCACCCAATCTGCTGCATAACCCGACTCTGAACACCAGGAACTTTCCTCACATGAACACTGACACAACAGAATACAGCTCTTAGTGAATATACAAAATATATCAAATAAAAAGGATGATGTTAGAAATTGCACTTCAAGATTTCCTCCAGAAAAGAACACACAGGCAGTGAGGATGAGGATGAGGATGGCGTATGTGGATTTTTGCTAATCGTCTGGAGCTCTATATGAGTAAAGAGAGGTTAATGGAGACTACAGAAGCAAGAAAAAAAGTGGATCAGGCCAATTAGCAGTGTTTCTTTTTCACTGATAAAGCCAAATATTCCTGAGAGGACTTGTCTTTTCTCAAGTCCCAAGAGAGAGAGAGGAGACGAGACAGAGAGAGAGAAAGAAAAAGAAATGTCCTTTCTGTTCAGCTCTGGCAGTGAATGCAGCGCTCTGATTTGTGCAGCCCTGGGGGGATGCGGATAAAACACGGGCCCATCTGTCACACGGGGAATTGAACACAGCCTGTTACAGTAAAGTGTATTTGCATCCTCGAACTGCTTTATTACGGCGCCAGCTGAGGCCTCCGAGGCCCGAGTGTAACTGAGCGACACTTTTAAACGGATCTGACGCTGGATCACAGGGGGGACACGTCTCTCCTGCATCTCTCCTGAGTTATTGAGTTGGACAGGAGGGAAGCAGAATGGAGAGGAAAATCAGGAGGGAAACAGTGGATGGGAAGGAACATGAATAATAAAACACACACATATGTTCTTCTCTCTGTGTATTCTTTCTTCATACATACAAACAAACACACAGGTACGGTCTGCCATTTTTCTTTTTCTTTCTCTCCTAATTTTACTATAACTTTTCCTCTGCTAATTTTTAATGCATTTTTTCACTCTTCCTTTGTTCTTTCCTCCTTTTCTTTCCCTTCTGTATTTATTACCCCCTTCTTTTCTTTGCCACTGGCAGATAGAGGAAATAGCTGACATCAGGAAATCCTACCAGTGGCTAGAAAAAGCAGGCCTGAAGGACAGAACAGAGGCTCTAATCATGGCAGCAGGAGAACAGGCCCTGAGCACCAGATCTTTAGAGGCAGGGGCCTACCACATTTAGACAGGACCCAAGCTGAGACTGTGTACGCCCCGAGACTGTCCAGCACATAGTAGCTGGGTGCAAGCTGGGACAGCATATACAGAAAGGCATAACCAAGTGGCAGGGATAGTGTACAGAAACATCTGCACCACGTATAGAAGTTCCCAAGTCCCAATGGGAGACACCACTGAAAGTGGTTGAGAACAACAGGGCTAAGATCCGGTGGGACTTCAGGTCAAGCTGCTGGCCAACCAACCAGACATAGTGATGGTTAAGGAGCAGAAAACAGCAGCAGTGATAGATGTGGCTGAATCCCAGCTGACAGTAACATCAGGGAGAAGGAGAATGAGAAGATCGAGAAGTACCAAGGCCTGAAGGAACAACTGGAACAGATGTAGAAGGTGAAGTCCAAAGTGGTTCCAGTGATAACAGGAGCGTTATGGGCTGTGACTCCCAAACTTGGAGAGCGGTTCCAACAGATTCCGGGTACAGCAACTGAGGTCTCTGTCCAGAAATGTGCAGCTCTATTAACAGCTAAGTTACTGTGCAGAACCCTCACACTCCCAGGCCTCTGGTAGAAGACCTGAGGTTGAGGAACACACACACACACACACACACACACACACACACATACCAATCCCCAAGTAGGGGAGGAGAGAGGAGGATTATTTATAAAATTATATATTATACTGAAGCTGCAGTTGTGGACCAATGCAACAGGGTGGGATGGAGAGAGATTGAAAAAAATCATAAAAAATTAAAATTAAAAAAGTTTTCCAGCATTAACCTTCATTATAACGTATATATATAATGTGTGTGATGTTTTATGGTGTGTTATGGTGCGTGTGTGATGTTATGGTGGGTTATGATGTGTGTGTGATGTGTTTTGGTGGGTTATAGTGTGTTATGATGTGTATATAATGTGCTATGATGTGCCCCTCCCCCGCCCCTAAGCAACGTGCCCCGCTTTCCAATTTAACCTTGAGGTGTAACGCGATGTGACGTCCCTAAACGTCTCGCGTCCTTAAATCAGCAGGAAGTGCCTCAGCGGGACACGTAATCACCGCGCCAAATTGCTAATTTCATTTCTCCCTGTCGCGTCCCCGCTCGCCGTTCAACTCCATTACTCAACGACAGCCTTTTAATGTTGCTGCCTCCCAGAGGTGCTGCATTAAAATGGAATAACTCGCCATGTAAATGAAAACAAAAACCATTACTTTCCCACTATACCCCTCCTCCTCCTCCTCCTCCTCCTCCTCCTCCTTCACCCTCATCCTCATTTCCTCCTCCCTCACTCCCTAGCTCCTCTCTTCCTCCTCCATCGAGGGAAATGGAAGCTAATTGTCAGTCCATCTGGTGCGGTAATGAAGTTGGCCCGACATTCGGACGCACGCGACGCTCCTTCAGATTCATCCAGAATGAGGAACATCCTCTGTGTATCAGCAGCGTGTCATCAGTATGTGATACAACGTCCAAAAAATAATGCTGCGTTCATGCTAGCATGCCACAAGTCGCTCATGTTGCTTGTGGACGTGGCCTGTGAGCTCCTGTGAGAAACAGTAGTAGCTGTTAGAGGTGTAAATCTCAGGCTTCCACATGATACAACACAATATGATATGGTACTGTATGATACGCGTGATATGACATGATACAATATGATATGCTATGAAACGATACTATATAATGTGAACAATATGATACAATACAATACTATACCATACAATTTCAATTCACAAACGATTTATTATTTGATGATACGATCAAATATGCTACGATACATGCACTGTGTTCGATCGATATGTGACTAACTGCTCAGAATCAGGAGTAGGCCTGCTGTTAAATTGCAAATGCTGATGAGGTAGAGCAGGACTATTTTAGTACTATCAAAATATTAGATTATTTACACAGTAATCAATTAAAAATACAAATAATTTTTATTCAGCAGCTGACAGCTGACACTACGTCCTTGTTATTCTCATAGTTAGCCCAGTTACACACAGAGAAATTATTTTCAAAGCGAAAGTTTTAGATATAAGAAACCAATCCTGTTAACTAGCACCATATATTCTCATAAAACACTCACAAACACACCAATAATGCTAATAATAATAATAATAATCACTGTACCAAGATCAACAATAGCAGTGCTAATACAGTAGCATAGCTGTGTACAGCCAGCAGAAGCTATCAACACATGAGCGCAAATAGCATCATTTATGCTAACAACTAATGCTAATAACTAATGTTAAGATTATTGGAATAATACTATCATCTGTGCTAATCACAATGCTAAGACCCAGATTTTATTAGCTAACATTGCGTAGAAGGTAGCAACTTGTTAATGCTTAATGCTAAGTTAATGCTAGAATGCTAATATCTAGATTAAGAGCCAGATTTCATGTATAAGAACACTGAAGTAAATGTTAGAATGCTTGTTAGAATGTTTATAGCCATGTAAACAAAGGTAAAAATGATCCTAATCTCCACATTAAACATCTTTTATACATATTTGTATGTAAACTCTAATAAAAGTATGTATATCTGTACAACAATAGTGCTAAAGCGCATAGATCACATCCTGGATGTACTTTCTAAGAAAACTTGCCAAAAATGTTGCTTATGTTGCATCTTTGATATATAATTTTATTTCTTGCCCAAACAAAATATTAGCACAGCGTCCCCATGGCACCGTGTGTGTTATTAATGAGCCTGGTTAGCATGCTAAGAGGTGAAGTGGGCGCTAACGGCAGGTTTAACCTCCCCGTAGAGGTAGCACCTGTGTGCTGCAGGTTTATGTGAAGACGTCCAGCTACATGGAGGCTTTCATTATGACTAGCGCACTTCGGCACAGCTAGGGCACTAGAAGTGTATTAATAACTCAGCAGGAGAATGACGAGCCTCAAACACGAACAATCTGTCTCTGAATTTCTCTCCATCCAACACTCAGTCCAGAGCGCAGCCTTGAACACACATACAAACACCATTATCTGCTACAGGAAGTCAGCTAAACACACAGTAAACGTGCTAATTAAAATAAATCAGCTTTTAAATCTGTGGTAAAATATAAAGCATTAGCGAGAGCATGGCTAAATATGTGTTTTTGTCATAATTAGAATAAGGCCCCAACATTAGCATATGGCCTTAGTCTGTGGTACAAACTGATTTGGTAGTAAAATGTTTAAAACACGACTTCATTTTCTTATTAAAATGTAAAGAAAAACAGCCTGAGAGAAATAGTTTGGCTAGAAATGATAATGAGGCTAACAATAAAAGCTGCAGAACTGCTGAATCTAAAATTTAAAACAATAATGTTAGCCATATCCATATTTCACACACATCATAGATCACTCAAAGGGGCGGAGGGGCTAACAGGGCTAATGTTGGGCTCAAGTCTTTTGATGAAGAGACTTATGGTGAGAAACTGAGAATTAAACAGCCAAGATTTTAAATTTAAAGCCAGGGAGCAAAATAAAAGTCCTTTTATCGTGTCTTAAGACAGTAATATCGATTAACTGTGTTTATTATTAGTCTTAGATTATTAAGATCTACTGTACAATTTCCTGTGAACTACTGTCCACAAACACACACACACACACACACACACGCTAACATGACTAACAATCAGTAGGAGCTAGTGTAGCAGTTGATGTGGACACAGCTTGTGAATTTCTCCAAAACACCCCCTTTTATAATTAAAATTTTTATTTTGAATTCTAACCTCCCGTCTGTATGTTTTGAGTTTGTGTGTGTGGACGTGTTCAGTGTGATTACGTAGCCAAAGCCTTTTCCAGCATGGCCACAGGGTAGCCAAGCCAAGCAGATGCACCACACACAGCTCATGGATTCCTGTATTTCTGCTATTGTTACAGTAGTTTGTGACTAAAAACTGGAGATTCAATACTATTTCGTGCCTTTTCATTTCACGCCAGAATGCCACGCTGTTAACGCTGGCGTAACACACATACGGGTTATGCTAGCAACACAATATATAATCCTATCATTCATGGTAATTATTATTACTGACAGATTTCATGTCCAACAAAGCTAGCATGATTAATTAGTATTCCACAATAGCTAATGCTAACAGTAGAATAATGTTGACATGATAAACAGAGAGGGGAAGTAGCAGTAGCAGTATGATAGCGCTAAGGCTAATAACTATACGAGCAGACAGAGTTTATGTAAAACAACACTGAGGAGTCAGTTGCATGCTAATTCTGATAATCCTGCCAACAATTATGCTAATGCCTACATATTCCTTATATGAACTGCTTTATAAAAGAATGTGCAGCTTTTGTTAAAACTAATTTTTATTTGAACTAACAACTAATGAAAAGATAGCAGTAGATTTTTAAAAAGCTGGGTTCCATGTGAATGGAAAAATGCTAATAACAACGCTGCTAACATGTTAATGGTCAAATAGCTTACCCTCATAAGCCCTGCTAGCAAGATGTTAGCGCTTTGATTGGTTTGAACACTGTTATTAAAATGAAATTACTCCATTTTGGAGCTGGGGATAAGCTAAGACTAGCTGCGGTACTAATTAGCAGCACAATCCAACCCATGCTAAAAATGCTAGCAGCTAGTCAGTTATTAATTCACAACATCTGTGCTAATGATGAGGGGCAGATGTTATGCTGTAAACGGTGAGTAGAACATAGCAACAGGTAACAGCTAATGCTAACCACAAGTTAGGTTTCATGTGAAGTAACACTAATGCTAACATGATGCTAATGTCAGTCAGTGTTTCACAACTTCTTCATTTATAAAAAGGTCTTTTAGTGTGAAAATAGAGGCTGCAGAACTACGTAGCACTAAAATCCATACTAACAGGCTAACAGTCAACAATAGTCATAGTTATAATCCATGCTAGCATGTTATTAGCCATTCAATTCAGTAGACCATGGTTATTAAAATGATTTTTATTATGTTTATAGAACTAAGTACAAGCTGAGACAGGCAGGGTGGTGTGTGTGTGTGTGTGTGTGTGTGTGTGTGTGACAGAGAGAGAGAGAGAGAGAGAGAGAGAGAGAGAGAATTAAAAAAAAAGCCTTGCTAACTTGCAGGAAATCTGTCAGTACCTGCCTGTGTGTATCTTTTAGCCTGAGGCTAAACCACAGAGGGGAGAGGCCTAGCGTCAAACCCACAACCTGCTCTCCTGCTCTCTATCTCTCTTTTTCTCTCTCCCCATCTCTCTTTTATCTCTCTCTCTCACTCTGTCTTTCTCTTTTGCTCTTTCATGCTAGCTGATAGACACAGGGCTAATGATACGGCATGTTCCTGTAATTAGCCTCCCACCGCTAACATGCACCCCAAAGCTTCTTATGCGCCATGTTTTCCTCATAAAAGCTTCTGAAAACGTTCCTTTCCGCTCAGCTCTCTCAGTGCACGCATCCTTCCTAAGCTAAGCTTTTTACATTCTACGCTGCTGTTTAGCTAAAAATAAATAGTTCAATGTCTAAAGCCACCGTAAAGTAAGATGCTAACCAAAGCTAGCAGGCTGCTATAGCTAGAGTACTTTAGCTAAATTAAAAGCTTGCTCTGCTAAGCAAGACATAAGCTACCGTTTGTGAAACAGCAAAGCACAAACTCCTCTGTCCTGTAGACATCGAAAACCTTCACAAGAGCGCTGACACTGGCGACTTCCAGAAACGTTAACTAAACATCTGCTTACAGAAAACCTCACCACATCAACATGCATGTCCCTGTGAATAAGCTGTTACTATAGAAACGACAACCTATTAATCATAGTAATATAAACCTGCGCTACTGTCAGAGCTGCGCTTATAGAAAATGCATTAACACCATCTGACCAAACAGGATCCTGAATTCACAGCACCATTGCGTAAAACTGCATACATTGTGTTGCATCATCTTACTTTAATGTAAGCTATTCTCTCTCTCCATCTCTCTGTTCTTTATTATACAAACATTATGCAAAATACAGTCACATAACTTTTTTAACATTAAGTGTGTATTGACTTTTAATTTAAGCAAAAGTTTTGGCACCCACTACACAATGCAAACTGAGTCTGGTTCTTGGCGGACCTGCTCCAAATTAAACGTGCGGTTTATTAATCATATATAAGGAAACCATTTGTGGAACAGAAAAGGAAAAAAAAAATCACTCCTAACACCTCTAAAGGTTTTGGTTGGTTCTGAGGTACTGCGCTTTTAATAAAACTAACACAGGAAGTGTTACAGCAAGTGTGAATGCCTCAGGTATGACAGCAAGGAAGAGAGAGAGAGAGAGAGGGGGAGAGAGAGAGAGAGAGAGAGAGAGAGAGAGAGAATTACAAAAAATAAAAATGATAAAAACTGATTTCCCACCCTGTGAGTCAAACAAAAAGGTGGGTGAGTGAAGCAGCCCGAGGAGACGATATGGTGGAGAAATGAGAATATATTCCAGTGTGTGTATGTGTGTGTGCGCGTGTGTGTGTGTGTGTGAGAGAGAGTGAGAGAGACAGAGA
>JAQMYM010000014.1:16985284-16996811 GCA_030014255.1 Parauchenoglanis ngamensis | reverse complement strand
GACCAACACACACACACACACACACACACACACACACACACACACACACACACACACACATATGCTTTAACCCCTCGGCCAAAAAAGCATCATGTACGAAAACTAGAACACTAAGCAGAAGGTCACGAGGTGTATTCAGCTCTCTGTCTGTTCCCCTGCTCCAGTTCCCTGTCTTTCTTTCTCTGTATTTATTCTTCTCTTTCCCTTTTCTCTCTCTCTCTTTATGACTCTCTCCCCTTGCTCTGCATTCTTCTCTCTCTCTCTCTCTCTCCAAGGAGAAAGGCTTTGTCCCAAACCACACACTCCTGCACTAAACAGTATGTAAAAATCCCTACAAGCTGTTTACAAGCTTCCAAGCTGTTCTTGACTCTTTTGATTTGCGACACAACCAAGTAAAAGGCAAGTAGGCCACATGCCACACTGTGTGGTTACCCATAAGTCCACAGGGATTTCCCATCATGCAACACTTCATCTAATAATACAAATAAGATCATTAAATGTGCTAAAACACACACACACACACACACACACACACACACACACACACACTTTGATGACTTTGTTCTCTATTAGTGTTGAAAGTAGAAACATGTTTTGCTAAAGCTAATGAATGCTAATGAAGCAAATTCAAACAGTAGCTAATATTAATTCCTTTAGTTTCATCTTAACCACACACACACACACACACACACACACTTTGATCCTTGTCTTCTCTATTAGTGCTGAAAGTAGAAACATGTTTTGCAAATTGTTGCGAATGCTAATGAAGCACATTTCAATACGCCGTCATGCTCAGCTAGCGCGCTTCATTTGCAAGGCAAAACCAGAGTTTTAAAATCTTTTTGGCCCGAAGCAGCACCATCTGCTCCGAAAATAAACAAATCTGTGTCTTCATCGAGGACGGGCTCTTATTCTTTACAACACCGAGATGCTGAAATTAAATTATCACCATTATTATTCTCCTCGAGGACCGCGCTCCTGCTGTTAGCCTCCTGTAGCGTTCAGCACTTAGCCGTGCTGCGTTCACAGCCCCGGGTGTACCTTTACGACTCACAGCAAAACTATTTGTAGTTTGGAACGTTACGGATCGAAACGGACTCACAAGTAAGAGTTGCTAAAAACAAGACAGTCATATGTAACAGCTAGCTTTAATGTACGATTTTAGAGCTAGCATGAATATCTTTCTAGCTAATCAGCTAATTAGCATATAACTTGTTAAGAAGATAACAGGGTCACTACGTGAAGAATACCACACAACAGACCATGCTGTTATACAACACGTAAACAACACCATGTCAGTTCAGTCACAAACTCTACTTGGTGTTTCCACTAGAACGTTGTCCAGTTAAAGTTTCTTGTGTTCTTTATTAGCGCCGCAGCCATTTTACAGCTCCATCACAAACGTCTTTGTGTACTTAGTTGTACTAGAATGTTCCGGGTCTGGATAATCATGAAAAGATTTCATATGTTTGCAAGTTACTGCTGATGAATCCGAGTCCAAGTCAACTTGGGAGTCATAAAGCATAAAGTTGTAAGTCAAGTCTTGAGTTCATTTTTAGTGTGACTCGGACTTTTAGTGTGTCACAAACTCGAGTGCGCTTCTCTGGCTAGAACACTAAGTACTGATGAAGTCTAACTTTTGGAACAATGCTCTTAAATTTCCAATGTTCTAGTAAGAGCACTAAGTTGTACCTAGCTGAAGCACCCAGTGATATTCCTCTGGATTCACACCGAGATCAGTTTGCGTTTCTAATCTTTTTTTCAGAAATGTATAAAGTTATTATCGCGTCTCGCAGCGGTTCTTCCTCAGTGTGACTTTCACACTCTAAAATGACACCTGATGTAACGACACGTCCTGACGCTTCCTCCTTTAATTAAATCAAAATTGAATTCAATTAAAATTTAATTAAAGGGTTTTTCACGTTGGGAGGCAAGAAACTTCGGGTTCACGGCTGAGCACTGGTTTTACACATGTTCTGGAGTACAAAGTAATTGCACCCCTATCCCCTCCCCCCTCTCTTTAATATTAACTTTAATTAGCATGAACGAGTCCAGATCAAAGCCTCAGATCAAAGAAACATTATATATATATATACATATATAATCTCACTGTATTTAAAGCTAAAATAATAACTTTCTCAAAAGCATGTTTAGCCTGTGATTACATTGTTGCTGATCTGCCAAATCAACACACCATCACAATGCCACACGACGCTGCTAAACCACCACAGCTTTGGACCAATCATGACTGATATGCAAATAGCAGTATAATATAATAGTGATATTAGGGATGTCAGGAGAATGTGGGCCCTGTTCTAGTAGATGATCTACCAGGATCCATCATCTCTGGAGAATTATATTTAAAAAATTGCTATTCTACATAAATTAAAATTGCACTAATTGTTTAAAACTAAAGTGTGTGTGTGTGTGTGTGTGTGTGTGTGTGTGTGTGTGTGCTGAGAGTTGCAGGAAGTTACAATAGCTCTGTAAGACTAATTGTCTACACAAGCCAGGCTATGACCTTGGCCAACATTCATTTTCCTCTGTGTGTGTGCATGTGTCTGTGTGTTTGTGTGTGCGTGTGCGTGTGCGTGTGTGTACGCGCATGTGTGTGTTTTGCTCTGAAGGTCAAGTGAACATGTAGCAGCTCGCTAACAAATGATGTGGGTAGGAAACGTGTGTGTGTGTGTGTGTGGGACAACACAGTGAACTGGATCGATCGGCTATAAAACACATACTATTCACCTTAAATTAATAAATAATGCAGTTTTTTTAATTTTCACTCACTGATGTATGCTATACGTTCAGCATTGCTCTATGACATGGCTATAAAGGTGTACCCTGAATCGGCGGGGGTCACTACATGAACATTAGCTTGGCATTAGCATAACGTTCTATCAAGTTTAGCATTCTAATATCTAATGTCTAAAACATCTCCTCAGCACCCCTACTGGTGTAGACTGGACCTGCAGGTGATATTACTCTCCACCTGTTTTACTATATTATTTTATGTACTACTTAGTGTTATACAGCTAATCACAAAGCCAGCTAGCGATATTTAACATCCAAGGCTACATACAAATATGGGGTCAAAACATATTTCATACACTCACTATTAAAGAGACATTTCCTGTCAGCTGTGACCAACTGCACAATTGGTTGAAACATCAAAAGTTGTGTTAGCAGTGGATGCTAAGCATAATAACTGTAACTTCAGTTGTTCTGATTTGTTTTAGTAATTTACCAACACATCTGAGGTAAATGTGGATAAATCTAGATAAATTGTTAGGCTGAGTCTAACTAGCTTATGCTTAATGTCCGAGTTACCTAGCAACAGTGTTATGATTTTTATTCACTTGAATTTTGGTTAGCGATTCATGCTAAATGTAATTACAGTGTAATTTTTGCTCTTCTGAGTCTTTGCTTGTTAATTTAACAATATTTCTGAGGTAAATGTTGATGTTCTAGATGATTCTGTCACATTCACTCTCACTGCATTTGTATAAAAGACTTAACAGCTACTTGCTAGTTACAACATTAGCCAGCCATTATCACAGCTTTGTGCATATATTATTAGTTGCTTAGCAACAATGTGGAAATGATTTCCATTAGTCACATTCACATAGATATTAGCAAGTTAGCTACCTATGTGTTTAGCTAACATACACCACAGTTGCTTGGTGTTACAGTCGCTAGCTTATTTATTAGCAAGCTAACAAATTAATAATTAACTTTAGTGTATAATTGGCTGAAAAATGTGTCAATGTTTACACTGTTACAGTTTTCCAGTGGATTTTAAATGCTAATGTGTTTCTAATGATTTGTAATAGTAGTTTAATAAAACGTTTGGTTTCTAATTGATCTGATTTTATTGTTTCGCTAATCAACAACAACATGCACGAAGGTCCAGTTTGGTTCTGGTGGTATTTAACATTAGAGATTAACATTAGAGGATTCTTTCACTCTGTAATGCTTTTCGTTGTCTAATCACTGCTATTATTTTAGCAGAAATGGTTATTCAAGTAAAAATCCAGAATAAATGTAAAAATTAAAATATATACATCACTTCTCGGCATCTGCTATTCCAAAACAACGGCTGCTTTATTTCCATAAAACGCATCGCTGATGTTTATAATAATTACACTAACATCATTAAGTCAGACTCTGTAAATGTTCTGCATTTGAAATATATAAACTTGCACTGCTTTAATAACAGCACAGGAAAGAAATGAAATAATTCTGCATAAAGCCTGAAAATGGATTCAGCACATTTCAGAGGTCACAGAGTTCATCTTCAGCAATTTCTATAAGAAACACCATGGGGAAATTAACACACTACATTTACACTTACAGTCAAAGTGTCCAAAGTCAAAGTGCACCAGCACAAACTGTTTTTATTTCATCTGTTATCCAACAATAACTCAGTAATGTTACTCAGATGATCAACACGGAGGAAACAGCCGTAGAGCCGTGTATCAGACCTCACACTGGGAGATAATAATTATAAACATTCACCACACTGGAACCAGGAACATCATACAGCTCACTTCACTTAGCTTCACTTAGCTTCACTTAGCTTCACTTAGCTTCGGTTAGCTTCACTTAGCTTCGGTTAGCTTCAGTTAGCTTCGGTTAGCTTCACTTAGCTTCACTTAGCTTCGGTTAGCGTCGGTTAGCGTCGGTTAGCTTCACTTAGCTTCGGTTAACTTCGGTTAGCTTCACTTAGCTTCGGTTAGCTTCGGTTAGCTTCGGTTAACTTCGGTTAACTTCGGTTAACTTCACTTAGCTTCGGTTAACTTCGGTTAACTTCGGTTAACTTCGGTTAGCTTCACTTAGCTTCACTTAGCTTCGGTTAGCTTCGCTTAGCGTCGGTTAGCTTCACTTAGCTTCACTTAGCTTCGGTTAGCTTCACTTAGCTTCCTTAGCTTCGGTTAGCTTCACTTAGCTTCACTTAGCTTTGGTTAGCTTCGTTCATAAGAGAGCTGTTAAATTCACTAACTGCTAAACGCTAACTGACTGGGAGTTAAAAAGTTGTCAAATTTTCTATTTGTTACATTATATTTGCTAAATCTTTTTAAATTATATTTGCTAAATATTTTTTATTAGCTAATGTTTCACATTTTCTATTTGTTCAATTAGATTTGTTGAAGCTTCTGTATGTTGAATTCAATGTATTGAATTCTGTTTGCTGAATATTGTTAACTGAATTGTTTGTTAATGCTTATTTTATAGAATTCTATTTATCAAATGATATTTTTTTAATTCTATTTGTTCAGTTCTGTTTGTGTAATATTGTTTGTTGCATTCTGTTTTTAAAGCTTCTATTTGTTAAGTTCTGTTTTTTATATTTTCTATTTGTTAAGAAATATTGTTCAATTTGTTTTATCGTTAATGTTTGTATTTCTTTTATTCAAATGATTTTGTACTTACAGTATGCATGAACACTGGCACACTGCGCTCTGATGTTATTGTGTAACTTTCTGTCTTTGTTTTGTGTGAGGTTTTCAGAGATCGAATCCCTCTGAAAACGTTTCTCACCTTTACACTCTGTGTCTGTTCTTAAAGGTTCATATTTGAACCCTCCAGGAATGCTTCCCTATCAGAAAGGGTTTATTTTAAGGAAGCTAATTGTCCTTAATCATCCAAAGAACCCTTTATATATTAACTGGGTAAGTGTGCAGAACAAACTACATAGTACTGCTCATTATTTTCTTCTTAATATCCAGAACCTGTTAGGAGTTTAATGTTTAACTTCTTGGTAGCTGGCACAGTCTCAGAAAAAAAGAGTTCCTTAAGGGTTCTACTTGGAACCCTCTCTGATAGGACATTAATAATACGCTATTAAACACATAAAACCTTCCAGCTTTAACTTTACTGCATTACTCATTCCTTTGTGAATTGACTCACAGCATGCAGTGCATTATGGGTAATGTTTTTAAATCGAGAGAGAGAGAGAGATTTATCTTTCTCTTCCTCACACACCTCTCAAAGTAAAGTGATAATATCCATGTGAGCACACGCCTGTGTTAATTAAGGTGAACACACATGAAGCGCTGATGTGTGTGTGTGTTTTGGAGATGAATCTCCAGAGGAGCAGGAGGAGGAGGAGGAGTGTGTGATGTTCCACTCTTTCTCTGTGACAGAGCCTCGACGCTCGTTAAACCTTTTCTTTATCTCTTAACAATCGCTCTAATTATGTTCATTGAAGGGGGCCAATTAGCGCAGGGCCGTGTGCGCCCGAGGCCGCGCGCCTCCACACCAACGTGCAATTAACGCCGCCAAAATTTATTTAGAGACACTTCTCGCCTTTTGACTCCCTCCAATTATCGCTAATCAATGCTGCCGAGAGACGACGGGTCGCCGTAATTCATCAGGAGAGAGAAAAAATTCACACACACACACACACACACAGACACACAAAACAAGCCCTTGCTGAATCTGAAGGGTAAAAATGTCAGACACAACAACATTACAAGCAGAGAGAGAGAAAGAAATAAAGCTCACATTAAGCACATTAACAGAGAAAGAGAAAGAGACACAAAGATAAAGAGAAAAAGTAGACAAAGACAAATAGAAATAGAGAGAGACACACAGATAGAGAGAGAGACAGATAGATAGACAGAGAAAGTGAGAGAGACACCGATAGGCAGAAAGAAAAACACACAGAGAGACAGAGAAACACATAGAGAGGCACACAGATAGAGACACACACCCAGACAGAGAGACACACAGATAGATAGAGACACAGAGCTAGAGACACACAGATAGAGAGACACACAGATAGAGAGAGACACACAGATAGAGAGAGAGACACAGATAAAGACACAAATAGAGACACAGACAGATAAAGATAGACACACAGATAGAGACACACATAGATAGAGACACACAGATAGAGACACACACAGATAGAGAGACACATATAGAAAGAGACACACAGATAGAGACACACACACAGATAGAGACCAACAGATAAGAACTCACACACATAAAGAGAGACACACAGATAGAGACACACACAGATAGAGAGAGACACACACAGATAAAAACACACACAGATAGAGACACACACAGATAGAGACACACACAGATAGAGACACACACAGACAGAGACACACACAGACAGAGACACACAGATTGAGAGAGACACACACAGATAGAGACACACACAGATGGAGACACACACAGATAGAGACACACACAGAGACACACACAAATAGAGACACACACAGATAAACACGCACACAGATAGAGACACACACAGATAAACACACAGACAGATAGAGAGAGACACACAGATAGAGACACACAGATAAACACACAGACAGAGAGAGACACACAGATAGAGACACACACAGATCGAGAGACACACAGATAGAGAAACACACACACAGATAGAGAGAGTCACACAGATAAGTTGAGAGACACAGATAGAGAGAGACACACCGATAGAGACACAGATAGAAAGAGACACAGATAGACACATACAGATAGAGAGAGAGAGACACACAAATAGAGAGAGACACACAGATAGAGACACATATAGATAGAGAGAGACACACACATATAGAGAGAGAGACACAGATAGAGACACACAGATAGAGAGAGATACACAGATAGAGACAGATAAGTTGAGAGAGACATGCAGATAGGCAAAGAGAGACACAGATGGAGAGAGACACACAGACACATGAAGACAGACAGAGAGACACAGAGATGCACAGGGATGGATATGTCTAAATGTTTGTGGCTGAATCTCAGATGTTCTATTGGACACTAATAAGTGCCCTAGGTGTAGTCACTGTGGTATGCCCTATGTAGTGAGCATCTGTAGTGAATAACTGGAATTTAACTTGAACATGGTGGATTTAATTTAGAAGAAGTTGAGCTAATTGTAAACTCAGGGACAACAAACTTTATTGTAAATAAGAAAATAAACCTGAAACTTTAATTCTTATGTTAAAATTTTACCGTTACTCATAAATCTGACAGAAAAATTAGATTATAAAAGAGAGACGACCCTCACTGTGCTGTAATGTTCGGTAGATTGCCCTCTCTAACCACAGACGTTATTATTATCAGGACAATTTTGACCAATCAATGAGCTGCACTGTTTAAAACTCTGCCCACATGCCCATATTTGGGTTTCCTTGATAACTGAATTCAGTACTTAGTTACAGTACGATGCATAGAATTAATCACAAAATGTAGGAGAGGATTATTTATTCACATTAACAAATACAAACACACAAAGATAGAATTACATGTGTGTGTGTGTGTGTGTGTGTGTGTGTGTGTGTGAGGGAGAGGGAGAGAGAAAATGGCGTTTAGTATTAATGCGTGTTTAACACCCGACTATCAGCGCTCACAACACCACATCTGTTTGTTTGAGTTCCACTTCAGTAATTAGCTAATTAGCCCGCTAAATTAGGAGCGACGCTGAAAGTGTACACTTCGCCTTGTGACACACACACACACACACACACATACACACCTCACTTCACTACGAGAGAACATACGTTCCTCAAAAAAAAAAGCTATCTTTTTTTACCTTATACACCACAACATACTCTCTACTGCATTTATAATGCTAATGGATAATATTTAAGCATAAATAAACTATATAATTTAGACAAAAAAATATATAGGCATCTTTTATTTTCGGTACACAACATTATACTCAGAATTAGATGTGCATTGGTAAAAGAAAAAATTCAAAAATGAATAAGGTAATAGAATGTAAATGTTTAATAAGCCTCATGCATTAGCAGCTAGCAAGATTTAAAAGCTTTAATAAACCACCTTAAAGGCTTTGTAACTTGACTACCAAGCTAGCTCAGCTAACTAGCTACTGTCTACTAGCTACAGTTTCCAGATATGTAGTTTAGCATGTTTGGTAAGTGACTAAAAATGCCAGATTGATTTTTATTTCTTATTTTATTTTAATTTCTTGCTAAAGCTCTTGTTATCTTGCTATTAAATAAGGTAGCTAAATATGAATGGCTAGCTAACTCAGCTATGTAGCGAGCAACATATCTATCTAGTCAGCAGATTGCTGACTGCAGCTAAACAAAAGCCACAAAATTTGTACATGTCGATTAAATAATGAATAAATAAATGATTCAGTAAGATCAGCAGCTATAATATCGCTTTAAAAAAAATTGAATGTAGTTTCTACTAATGAAACCCCGCCTCTAACAAACCCAACAGGGAAGAGTACACCTTGTTTACTGAGTTAGCTCATTTAGCTGGTAGGCTAGTCAATGTATCTTTAGCAGGTGTATCATTAAACATTTTCTTTTAGCTAGTAGCAATGTAGATGGAAGGGCTGCTCCAAAAAACACATGAACTGGAACATCTCCTGTAATCATAAGTAAGAAATACTTAGGGATTGTATAAACACGGTTTACCATTTTAGAGAAAAACTGTAGCTAGCAACACGGCTATAAAAATGTTCAAATAAAGACTAAATCACAGAATCATAGTCATATATCATACATTTAATTTTCTTGAAAAATTGTTTATCTAGCACCATGGCTATTTTTATATACATAAACACCACATCACAGGATCACAGGCTCTGTTTAACCTTCAATAGAATATCTGAAGCAACAATAAGGCTAGTTTTATTACTAAACTTCAAGATTTAAATCACACATTGCTTGACTTTCAGGACATCTATGGGTAGCAACGCGTCAACTTTTGCGCATAAATCTAAACATCAGGATCAGTAGGCTAAGGCTTGACTTTTCAGAGAACTTTGTAATTAGCAAAGCTGCTAATTTTATGAATAAACATGACACACTAATGCAGGGTGTTTAAAATCCTAAAGTCGTACTGAATTTTCTTGAAGAATTATTTTGGCAAGGGTTAATAATGTGGCTAGATTTACAAATAAACCTGAAATAAATATACAAATCAGTTTTAACTCTCCAGGAAAACTACTGTACCTATAAATGTGGCTAAATTTACAGCTAAATATTGGAATCAGGTACTTTTTGAGAAATATTTTAGCTAGCAGTAAGATTTATATGTAAACTGAAGCAAATGTTCCAATTTGATCTTTTTTTCAAGAGACTGTTTATGTGTAAATGTTATAACTGAGACAAGGAAAAAGTTAAACTGGTGGTTATAGACGTTCATTATTTGTTAGCTAGTGTCGTAGCACCAGTGCCAAAGTAAAAAAAGACAAAACAAAACACATTCTAGCTAATGGATTTGATACACTTAGAGGGAAGAACGACATTGTGGATGTTTTATTTTTAGCTGAACTGCTTTTTTAACAAAGGAACATGACGTCCCAGACACACGTAGAGAGAAAAATCTGAGCTAAACTGGTGGAGTGTGTAGCGCTCAGTATGTGGTGTATAAACCCAGAACCTCTTCTCTGTGCTCTGATATTCCGTTTAAATATTTACGTGTAATAAAAAGTGATTTTTCGCCTGCACTTTCCGACAGAACGGTTTGACCTTGAGCCTGTGAATAATTTTAAATAAAGCGGCAGGACGTGAACACACTTCACCATGATTCAATCATCGGGAAATATCATCCATCATGTCAGGAAGGGACACACACGCACACACACACACACACACACACACAGACTATGCTCTCAAAATATGCAGTCATTATGAGGCAATATCAGGAGCATCCATTACCGCAAACACATTGCATACTCGTGGAGTTATTCGCACACACACAGCGCCCCCTGGTGGATCAACACTGATTTTTAATTCAGGTTGCTTTATTGTTTTTTTATAGAATATGTCTAAATTAACCGAAGTTGGAATGAAATAAATAATCTCTATATGTTCTCATTACATGTTTAATTTGTTTCGCTTCAATTTAATTTAATTGAATATTTATCCCTGTTTCAGTGTGTGTGTGTGTGTGTGTGTGTGTGTGTGTGTGAGCACACGTGTGTGTTTCTGCAGGTACATAGACGGTGTTGCCTGTGTATTGTCATCTTCAGGATGCTTGTGTATTTTTTTTCCAAAATTAAAGTTAACATTTAAATAGAAGACAAATGTACATGTCTGTGTGGAAAATAATAATGAATATGTGTGCATTAATAATTAGGAGATTATAACATGTAATATATATTATAATATGCAATAATATGCACACACACACACACACACACACACACACACACACACACACACACACAAAACCTTCCATGACCAGCAGGTGGCAGCGTTGCATCACCTCTCACACTAAAGCAGTTCAGTGTACAGTGGTAAAGTGCTGAAGGAGGTGTGGTCTGTGTGTGTCAGTCACAGTAAAGGAGGTGTGGTCTGTGTGTCAGTCACAGTAAAGGAGGTGTGGTCTGTGTGTGTCAGTCACAATATAGGAGGCGTGGTTTGTGTGTGTCAGTCACAGTAAAGGAGGCGTGGTTTGTGTGTGTCAGTCACAGTAAAGGAGGCGTGGGCTGTGTGTCAGTCACAGTAAAGGAGGTGTGGTCTGTGTGTGTCAGTCACAGTAAAGGAGGTGTGGTCTGTGTGTCAGTCACAGTAAAGGAGGTGTG
>JAQMYM010000014.1:16962947-16974566 GCA_030014255.1 Parauchenoglanis ngamensis | reverse complement strand
ATGATGTTATGACGTGTTCAGGTGAAAAAGTGTAGTGGTGTGTGTACAAAGTGTGTGTCTTCGTATATATGTGTGTGTGTGTGTGTGTGTGTGTGTGTGTGTGTGTGTGTGTGTGTTGACGCTACATTGCACTCAAGCCTAAAAGACACTGAAATCAGAGCTGGGTTTGGTTTTAATCATGAACACACTGACACGTGTGTGTGTGTGTGTGTGTGTGTGTCAGACAGCAGCGCTGCTGTTTTTAGCAACACGCTAACACTCTGATTAGCTTTGACAGGCTGTTTCTCAGACCCACCGCAGTTTCACCACAGAGAGAGAATAAAGAGAGTCAGAGAGACAAAGAAAGGAAGAAAGAGAGAGAGAGGGGGGGAGGGAGAGAGAGATATATATAGAAAGAAAGAGAGAAGAATGAATAGAGAGAAAAGGAGAATGAGCTGAAGAAATGACTATGAATATATATATATATATATACATACACAGAGAGAGAGAACAAGAAAGAAATGAAAAGGGTAAACAAGATTAAACAAGAAAGAAATAAAAAAAGAAAATAATCCATAGAGAAATGAACAACAGAAAGAAATGAACAAAGGAAGAAAAAGAAAAGGAATAAAAATGAGGAACAAATGAATAAGAAAGAAAGAAAGAAAGAGAATATGTGAAGGAATGAGAAAAAAATGAGAGAAAGGGAAAGAAATAGGAAACAAAGAAATGAATGAAATAGAAAGATGCTAATAAAGGAAGACAGAAATGAAAGGGGAATAAACAAAAGGAGTAAGAAAGGAAGAAAGGATGAAAGGAAAAAGATAGTGAAATGATAACAGATAGAGAAGTGGAGATTACGGTGTGAAACAAGTTAGGATTTGAAGCAAAGCTGCTGATTGGTCGGCTGCTGTAACGCCCATTATGACATCATCAGGCGACAGTTCGAGTTCTGTGCCAGTGCGTCAGGTCTGATCCACATGTACATGGGGATTTTTTAGAACCAACCTTTTTCTCCTTTGTTCTTAAAAGAAACCCATCCACAATCTGTCCACATGAAAACGCAAAAACACGCGGACGCCTGGTTTAAACAGAGAGATAAGAGCCCGCGGCCGCCAAATGCCTTTCTGTGCTGCGGCGTCTACTTTCTATACAAATCGTGTGAAGATCGTTGCTGACAAGCGAGAAACACGTCTGCAGATTGTCCTTATAAAAACTGAGCTTAGGGTGGCTTAGCTTTCTGCACAAGTCCTTAATATCTTCACGCGACGAAGGAAATTAGACGGTCTGCGTGCACTTACCCCTCTATGGGCCGAGCATTTCAATTAAGCGGAACCTGACAGGATATAGGGTCTACAGAATGTTCTGGAGCACATACTGCAATAGAGATGTGTACCATAGATGATATTGTGTAACCTAGCAACAATAAATGCCTGAGAGATGTACTCTGGAAGCGAGGCTGTGGTGGACACAGTCAGGTGGACACCGGCCCTAACGGTGCACATGCTGACATCAAACCAAGGAGATCACGTCACACACGCTACAATCTCCACTATCTCCACGTCAACGCCGAAAACACAAATGAAAAAGTTTCTGAAATTCTTCACCCAGGAAGGAGTTTTGCGTGTGGACAAAAGGCCCAAACTCATCCCTCAGTATGTGCAAACACACAGGCCTCAGGGGCAGCTTTACACTTTAGAAATCATATACACTGTATATATTACTGCACGGGGGGCAGAAGAAAGAGCGAAATCTCTCTCTCTCGCTCTCTCTAATGAACAGTGCTGTTAATCTGAGAGGATTTTCCACCCGAGAGCTGAGCACTTCCGCTTAACGAGGAGGAAAATTAATATTGAGCAGAAACACTCAGTTTTTAAAATAGCCAAATATTTTAACAAAATCCTAAATCCCACTTGTGCATAAATATTTAAACGAGACCGCTACTGACTCAGCAGTGTTAGCTAGCAGGCTGTGTGTGTGTGTGTGTGTTTCATTTTAATGTGCAACTCATTAACAGAAATCAGTAGCCATGTTGCTTGTGTATAGTATCTCCTACAAGCCCAGTACATTAGTCAACCTCCATGCTGTGTGGGAGGGGTAAGTGCCATCAGCGGTGTGATGGGTGGAGCTTACACATGATTTGGTCAAGGTTAGCCACACCCACTTTAGAGAGTGAGGAGATTTTGGTGAACAACTGGAGAATCACGATTAAGCAAATTTAATTTCCCTGTAGCTTTAAATCACTCACTGCCTCTCTCTCTCTCTCTCCCCAACTGTCTGTCTTTCTGTCTCTCTCTTACCATCTGTCTCTCTTTCCATTTTACTGTCTCTCTCATTTTCCATCTCTCCCCCTCCCTCTCTTTCTCTCTCTCTCTCCCACACTCTCTCTCCCTCTCTCTCTCTCTCTCTCCCCCACTCTCTCGCTCTCTCTCCTGCTCTCTCTCTCTCCTGCTCACTCTCTCTCTCTCTCTCTAGTGGATGTTGTTGAAACAGAAAGCCTGTTGTGCATTCTTCCATGTACAATGGTTGTTATTTATCCTGTAGCTTAGCTGAATGTGAGTTAGCTCGTTTACTCTTCGCCTGGCATGAATTCCTGACACAGATCCCATTACCGTACCAATAAACAGCCTGCTGAGCCACACACAACCAGCCAGGCCGCTTCACTTCCTGTGTTACAGGCTCCATATCAGGTTTATGACATGTTTGTGATAGACATTACACAGTTACTGTTATTGTGTTAAACAATATGTTAACTACAATGTTCTACAACATCAAGCTGCACTCTCAGGGAAACAGCAGTAGTACATTAGCATAGCTACAACACTGTTCAACATCACAGCACATTAGCATAGCTACAACACCGAGCATCAACATAATACATCACCATGCATCACAATAAAATTTGAGGGCCATGGAAATTACAGGAGTTTCCGAGCAGAAACAACAAAACTGGAGGGCACTGGGAGATGGCCTTGAAATACGGGGAAAACAGGAGTGTTGGCAGGCCTGGTGCTGTGACTGCTTCCATCTCAGTCAGAGTCAGATGCTTCGAAAGGCCTTCGTTCCCAAACACTGAGCTTAGTGCGGGTAAAGTGTAACTGTAACAGGCAAATAGAGATGGCGCGGCTCTAAGTTTTCTTCTCTTGCAGTTGAAATGTGAACCGTTTCTCCTTCTTTTTTAAAAATCGCTTGAAATTCTCCTCACAACTACTACAACAAACAACAACCGGAAACGAGAATGCGCAGCACACATACATCGGAAGTTAAGAGACGCCATCTTGCGCTCTGAGCCAATTCTGTGCAAATATGCAAAGAACGGTCATGCCACAGTAAGCCGACAAACCGGCTCGAATGATTCATCAGACCAATCCTCTGCCGTTTCTGCAGTTCCCTGCTCACTTTAGTTCCTACCGGCATTTAGTTCCTGCTTAGTGTTTGACACACAGAAAAGGAAGCCATGTTTTCATCTTATCCTGACTGACTGAATATATCCTGATTCTGTAATTGGAGGTACATTTGCATTTCAAAAATTTAAGAAAAAAACTGTTCATTTTTCAGAAAATCTTTCAAGTATATCATTGAAAACGTATTCAATTTGAACAAATCACTGACTGAGCACAAGCTACCTATTTTACTTCCTTTTAATCAGAAGAACACCAGAAATTCAAATTGAGATAATATTTCACTTTAAAAAACAAAAAAACAACAACAAAAAAACCCACCTTCACAGAAGCGTCCACACAGGAGCAAACATTTTCATTCAAACTCATTATATCCTCTTCCTTGGTAACAGAGTTCGGCGGGAACAGAATTGACCATTTTAAAGACAAAAACTCCACTTGCTAGCATAAATGCTACCAGCACATGCCACAAATCAAATCATGGTTAAAAGACTTTTAAATTACCATCTGCTTGATGAATAATCAGTGGTGCTTTCATTGTGATATCACGGTAATAGGTTTGACATTAAAAAAAATACTCTTGTTCCAAGTACTGTTTAAATTAAAATAATTTCACAGAGAAGAGCATAAGTACCTCCATGTGCTAAAGAGCTTCTCAATAAGAGAAAGTGACATCATTTCCTGTAGCTTACATAGCTGTGGGAGAAAATTCCACCAATGTAAAGGAAAAGGATGATATGGTAACAGAACTGACGCAATTCTCGTACACATGTTGTTGAGAAATAAATGTTTATATATAATAAAATTATTTTAATAGAATAGTAATAATAATAATAAAATATTTCTATTACATGCCAAGCCATAATGGACAAAAACCACTGAGCAATTCAGACAATAAGGAATCATGTTTTGCAGCTATATAAGACTTTTTAAAGAAAATATAATAATGTTATGGCCTGTGACATCTTATGATCCATGAAAGCCATTCAAACAAAACAGCCCAAAAATAATGACTTTGGACACCAAATGTACCCGCAATTATAGAATCACCCACACACACCCTCTCATTAAATGTGTATAGCAACATTATGAAAACAAAAGTTGGAAGGAAGTAGCAGAGATCACTGGGGCCTCTGGAGAGTGTACATAGCTAATACCTGTTAGCTTGCTTTGCTAATCTAATCTGAGAATGAAGCTATGAGGAACATCAACCAACCATGTAACGACTTTTATTATATTTATTTCTTATATTTTATTATTTTGTAATTTATTCTACAGTATTTATAGATACTATTATTTCTCATCAGAACAAACAAATGCTGGACAGGCCACACCCATCAATTACTAAATTATACACTTTAATGTCAATAACTGTAACATAAGTTTGGATGTTAAGTGGTTTAATCTGTGACAGCAATTTTTTTACTGCTATCAGCTACGCAGTGTTCATCGGTGTTCATACAATATCATTATTCAGCTAAACTCTATCGTGTAATAATAGATTTTTTTACATAAAAAGCTTTTTAACACAAAAGAGAAAGATCTAACCGAGCTGCCAGAGTCATATTCAGACTCAGGGTGATAAAACGCTGATGGAACCCTGATAAACCCTGCAGCTCGCTACTGAATCAATCTCGCTTTTACAGAGAGACAGCGAGAGAGAGAGTGAGGGAGAGCAAGAGAGAGTGATCGAGAGAGAGAGAGATAAAGGCCTCGCGCCCTCCGGGTTTCAGCATTAATCTGTCTGTATCAGTCGGACTATAGAGCCGAATCTGAAAAACTGTTACGCTAATTGCTTTCACAGCTGGCGTCATTTGTAAAACGAAACACACACTGTGACTCGCACTTCTGCCGAGAGGAGCAGCTTATTTCACCTGATACACTGAGAAAAACTGCAGCCTGACATTTTCTCTTGTAATCTTTATTACAGAGACATCATGGGCATAATTAATTTTCATAATCATTAAATATTACAATATTTTTAAGCAGGCGTGAACAGATGAGTACCATGAATAAGTCATGATAACACTATTACAATATTATTATTATTATTATTATCATCATTATTGCACTTCTGTCATACAGTTTTCACTTTCAATAAACAAAATATACACACATCTTCTATTAGAGTCACACATTGGCTTGGCAGTGGTGGCTCAGTGGTTAAGGCTCTGGTTTACTGATTGGAAGGTCGGGGTTTGGGCCCCGTGCTGCCACGGTAGGGCCCCTGAGCAAGGTCCTTAAGTCTCTCTGCTCCATGGGACCGTGTCGTGGTTGACCCTGTGCTCTGACCCTAATTTCCTAAGAAGCTGTGATATGTGAAGAAAAGAATTTTACCATGCTGTGATGTATACGTGACAAAATAAAGGCTTCTTCTCTGGCTGAATTTCTCATTTCAATTATCTGTGCATTTTAGTGACATTTATACTAAGCATAAAAAGCTGACTTTATATTTAGAAGCTAATATAAACCATATTCAGTAAGAATTGTATCACGATACATAACATTATGCTCAGCAACAAGAAAATCTGAACAGGCAGAGAAAAATATTAAATAAAAATAAAACCATCTCACCACAAAATCCTCCATAATGTATGTTAATGGACGAGATGGCTATTTATTAGATGCGAGTCTGCTGTGATGCTGCCTGACCATTAGCAGCTCCAGCGTTTCTTTTTTTACCCAGCAATGTCCGAGGCTCATGTCAAAGGTTTATCTGGCTAGGCTGTCTGTAAAAACAGGGTTAATTGTTTTATACAGTGTACAGACACAGTGAGAATGGGAACAAGACAGAACCATCCGGAACGTCACCATTTATCTCAGATTTGTAGGTAAATTATCAAAAACAGACGTTGTGAGAACCTAATGAGAGTTTCAGTTGTCCTACAATGTTTAAAACTCTGCATTCTAGAAACCTGTAGGTCTGAATTAATGCTGCTCCAAATTAAATAATCAAACTCTTGCTGTTCAAAATCTTGTCAGTAGCTTTGAAGTGTTTTACACAGACACAGTGAGAGTGTAACTGATACAGAATCATCCAGAAAATCAACATTAACCTCAGATGTGCTGGTAAATTACTAAGTAAATACTCTACTAGGAACAGAAAAAAGGAAACCTGAACTATTGTTACACTTAGCATTGACCGCTAACTACACTTCAGGTGGTTAAATCATGAGAGCACTGTTGCTAAGCAACTGAGAAACTCAGATGCTGAGTATAAGCTAGCTAGACTGAAGCTAGCAAATTATCTAGCGAGGGTGCATGTGTTACGTTGTTTATACAGACTCAGTAAAAGTGGAAACAAAAAAAAAATCACCCAGAACGTCAACTTTTACCTCAGATGTGTTGGTAAATTACTAAGAAAAGACTCAGAACAGCTAAAAGTACACTGTAATTACATTTAGCATCACTGCTTTGGCTGAAAAAGCAGAAAAAAAAGAAGGTTATGGCCATAGAAACGGTCAACAATCATAAATGCTACGGCTAAGCTGTAGATTTTGGCACCTGTTTGCACAATAAAAGATACATATATATTTTTTTTTAATTAAAAAGCATGCACAAAACAGCAGAGCCATATTGTAAAAATAAATAAATAAATAAATATGAATAGAAAATATGAATTATTTTTAAATTCAACATTTATTTAAAGTGGGGGAATTGAATGAAGTGGTGTTAAAAATAGGCACTAAACATCCAGTTACTTGTTAGTCAGTTAACATTTTGTATAAAATTTTAATCACATGATAGGATGGGTGCCATGAGCAGTGAATTTAATATTATTATCCATTTGTTTTAGTTATCATTTTAATCAGCAGCAGACTGATGGTTGTTTTAAACATTTGGTCTGTGGGTCGCTTGTCGAATACAGCTGCTTTTATTTTTCCACTACAGGCTCAGTAATGTTAGCTGTATGATTTTACATACTGCAGCTTTAATTTTTATTGGAGGCATTTTCCATAAAGCATGTCTGCACTTTTACTCAAATACGACTGCTTTTCCCTACGGAGATAAATATCCAACAGAAGAATGTGGAAGACCGTTACACTAATTGCTTTCACAGCCAGAGTCGTTTGCAAAGCAAAACACACACACAGACTTGCACTTCACACACACACATACACACACATACACACACATACACACAGGCTAATATTGGTCTTATTACTGTATGTGTGATTTATCAGCATACTGAGGGCCATTACAGTCGCTCACTAGAACACCCGCTGTGTGTGTGTGTGTGTGTGTGTGTGTGTGTGTGTGTGTGTGTGTGTGTGTGTGCGCGTGTGTGTGTGGCTCCAAAAAGGCTGCTGTTGTGTTGAGTAGGGAATTAAGTATTAGCCAGGATTATGCATGAGAGATATGAGAGAAAACAGCCCACTGTACAGTCAAATTAGCTCAGTGCTAACACATCAGCTATATTAAACACACCCCACACCTAACACGCAAACAAACAAACACTGTCGCTACAATTGCTAACAGGTCAATAATCAGTGATAACATAAATACCACTGCATTTATTCTGTGGCCCACTTTTCTGTAACCTCGGTTCTGGAAGTATCAAACCAAACCAACCAAGAATGAGATCGATCATAAGGCCATAATTATTTTCAAAAGTAGAAAAAAATATGAAAAATAGGAAATAAATGCAAAAGTTAACTCATAAAAGTGCTTTGATGTAGAGAGGCATTCAAAAGCACTATATGCTCACCTTTTAATGGCTAAAAGCATTCCAGGTGAATGGGAAATAGGAAAAACAAGTATATTAGGCTAACAATTTATCGATTTCACAATTTAACAACATTCTCTTCAGATGTGTTCTTTATTACTAAGTCTCCCGGATGTTGATAGCGGCTCCCTGACTCCTGCAAATTGTACAAGTGTGTGTGTGTGTGTGTGTGTGTGTGTGTGTGTGAAAGACGTAGCGAGAGAGTGAGAGAGCATCCTGAATGGTATGAGAGGCCGTTTAGGGCAAAATGTCTAATTATTAATGATGAATTATTAATAAGGGTCACAGATAATGCCAGTATTGCTGGCTGCAGTGTTTGCACCAGTGGCTTTTCTACTGCCCCAGGGTGGGGTAAATGACTGTAAACGGCATGTTGAGGTGAGGTGAACTGGCATCATTCATTCATGGGATGTCTGACAGCCAACAGGTGAGCTCTCTCCAGCACCAAACAGGAAGCAGCAAAGCGTGCACAGGAGCATGATGGGAAATCATCTCAAAAGGAATCTAGCTACAGTCTTGTAATTAGTGACCCTTAAAGATCCCCAGTGTTTACAAAATCATAGTCTATGACTAAAAACTAGTAATTAAAACTAAAAAAGTATTTTTTTAGCACAGTGTAAAGACACAGTGAGAGTGGAAATGAGTCAGCGCCATCTGGAACATCTACATTTACCTCAGATGTGTTGGTAAATTACTAATATAATGTTCCAAATAACTAAAATGGCATCATAAATAAATAAATACACATCAAGGATTTTACAAAATGACTCTGAACATGTTGTCAGGTAAATCAATACTGCCTCAACACACACCTAGAACTGTGAAGATGGCGTTGGACTGCTGTTGACATGAGCGGCTCTGCTACAAGGTCATAGGACTCAAATCACCACCAACAGTCTTGCACTCAAAAGCTGACCCCAAAACCTGACCCTATTACAGAAGTGTGTTAGCTGTAAGCGCACTATCCAGCGCCACCCGGATGGGTTCCCTTCTGAGTCTGGTTCCTCTCAAGGTTCCTTCCTCTTGTCGTCTCAGGGAGTTTTTCCTGCCGCCGTCGCCACAGGCTGCTCATTAGGGAGATATATATAGATACATTTATAGATTCATGAGTTTATATTCAGACTTTATATACTACTGAGAAGCTGCTTTCTGACAATGTCTATTGTTAAAAGCGCTGTACAAATAAAGCTGAATTGAATTGAATGAGATCTGAGGTAAAACCTGATGTAATTATCCGCATGAACTTCAACAAAACAACATGAAGGTGCTAGAAGTTTTAACGTTCTCATGTGCATGTTGGTGTTAGTTGTAGTCACCGTAACTCTTTAAAGTTCTCTATTTTAGTCTTTTTTACCGTTATACTGGTGAAGTGTAGCCACCGTTTATACACATTAACACATTTTTTTAGAAGTATGAATTTTGTGTTCATGAATTATGGCTTTTTTCTTTCTTTCACTTCAACAGGTTTTTAATTTGCATATTTTCTAACATGAGTCCTGTTTGTAAAAATTAATGTACATCAATATGAATATTTAATTTCTCCTTAATATTATTAAAATATTTGGAAATATTATTTTTCTCATTCGGGACTCATGGTTTATACCAGTCTACCTGTCTACCTCTCTTCTTCTCTATCTCACTGTCTCTCTCTTCTACTCTGTCTGTCTCTTTGTGAGTGTATGCATGTCCCCCGCGCCTTTCTCTGTCTCCCCCGCTCCCTCTCTCTCTCTCTTTCTGTCTCTTTGGCAGTGTATCCATGATCCCCCCCTCCCATCTCTCTCTCTTTGTCTGTCTCTCTCCCTGTCTCTGTCTCTCTCTTTGTCTGTCTCTCTCCCTGTCTCTCTCTCTTTGTCAGTCTCTCTCCCTGTCTCTCTTTCTCTGTCTGTAGACAGGAAGTTCTATATTTGGATCAGTTATCTGTACTTTCTGTTGCCTTCAGAGACGCCAGTGTGAGAACAATCCCACTGCTCTCAACCTGTGTGTGTGTGTGTGGGGGGGGGGGGGGGGTAGAGGAAGGAAGCTCTTCCTGTACAGATTCAAAGCTGCAATAACACACAAACACAGGCCATGTGTCAATAAAAGAGCATGTACGTACAGGGTAAGTACACCACGGAAAGTTGCTAAATGTTGACTTAGCTCGCTAGCAGCACCTGATACACAGAACATAATAAAGCTAGTGTACTATTGCTTTAACTCACTACGTTTTGTGTACTATTGCTTTAACTCACTACGTTTTGTGTACTATTGCTTTAACTCACTACGTTTTGTGTACTATTGCTTTAGCTCACTACGTTTTGTGTACTATTGCTTTAGCTCACTACGTTTTGATTTAGCACACAGCCCATGAGCAGTAATGAAGGAAGAAACAGTTATGGATCATTTCTGACCTCAGTGATCAAACTGTTGAAAAACAAATCACCACAGATGTTTCAAGGGGGTTCTTGGGTTCAAACATGTACATACATTTTTAAAGTTATTTATTTATTGTATCTAGATTAATTTTGCCTGAAATTGTTAAATTGTTCTGACAAATTCCATAAAACTCATTTTACACATTGAAGAAGGCTTAAATTATTATTTTCTGCTAAAATCAGAAAATTAATCAGCACCTTCCAGCCAATCAGAATGGCGGATTCAGAAGCGCAGTGCTGTGATGCTGATTACTGTACCTGTTTTCTAGTCTTTTTAAGGGCTCTAAGTAAGAGCTCATATTAAGTGTTGATTCATTAGTGCCACAGTGCGACTCTGCACACAGGGACACGATCATGTCATGATTCATCGTTAAAGGTCAGTGTTATACAATAAACACCACTGACTCAGTGTTAACACTCACACAACACTGTGCTACTGACTTTAACACCTTTTACATCAAACACTCATTAACTGTGAAGGAGGCAAATGGAGAGATTAGCCAAGAGTTTAGCTAAGAATGAAATGTTAACAGCGTTCCTTCTTACTCTGAGTGAAGTTAATCGAAGAATAACGTGTAGCTCTGTAAGGTAAGACGCTAATGTACCGGAAGCTTAAAACCTCATTCAGCTCTTTCATATTACAATCAACGTGTTTATTAAATATTGTATTTATTTATTTATCTATCTATCTATCTATCTACTTCTTGCCATTGCTTTTTTCCCATCAGCAGTGTTTATATTAACCAGTATTGAGACAGACAGAAGACAGACTGCACATTTTTACAGCTGTTCTACTATGAAATATAAAGGAATGCCTGTGGCAATGACACACACACACTCACACACACATACACACACTCACACACTCACACACACACCCACGCGCGCACACACATGCACACACCTCATCTTTCTCTCTCTCTCTCTGTCTCATCTCTCTAATGGAGAAGTGCTCCACTTTATCATCACCATTTATTACTCTCAAATGGGGAAAGGGGTTCTCACAATTCCCCTAACACACACACACATACACACACACACACACACACACACACACACACACACACACACACACACCTCTCATTTGATGTGTCATATAAAA
>JAQMYM010000014.1:16950658-16961780 GCA_030014255.1 Parauchenoglanis ngamensis | reverse complement strand
TCAGCTCAAATACCCCCAATCAGCTCAAATACTCCCCAATCAGCTCAAATACTCCAATAATCTCCAATATTCTCCAATACTCCCAATCAGCTCAAATACACCAATCAGCTCAAATACTACAATAATCTCCAATAATCTCCAATGCTCCCAATCAACTCAAATACCCCAATCAGCTCAAATACGCCCCAATCAGATCAAATACTCCAATAATCTCCAGTACTCCCAATCAGCTCAAATACTCCCCAATCAGCTCAAATACTCCCCAATCAGCTCAAATACTCCCCAATCAGCTCAAATACCCCAATCAACTCCAATACCCCCAATCAGCTCAAATACTTCCCAATCAGCTCAAATACTTCCCAATCAGCTCAAATACTTCTCAATCAGCTCAAATACCTCCAATCAGCTCAAATACCCCCAATCAGCTCAAATACCCCATCAGCTCAAATACCCCCAATCAACTCAAATACTCCTAAACAACTCCTAAACCTCAGCATCACTCAGCACTATTCACAGCCTGAGCCCTCTACAGGTGCACTACATAGGGCATGAAACCATAGGCTTGCTCCTGATCTACTGCACTATAAATCAGTCACCTATTAGATATTCAGCTCCTGACTCTGTATAAGTGTACTATATGGGGAACACTTCCTCTTTAGTGCGCTACATGTCCAATAGTGACACATATCAGATTTCTATATTCCCTATAGAAGTGCACTATTTAGAGATAATGGCTTCTGCACAAGACACTGACTGACAGACTTATTTACTTACTTATTTATTAATCCCTAACGGGAAATACTACAGCAGCAAAGGAAATTGATGTATGAGAAACAAAGTTATAACAATTAACACAGTACAAGGATACATATATACAGATATATATATATATACACATGTTATACAAAGTGCAACGATCCAAAGTGCAGAAGAACTGCATCAGAACAGGTGTAGGCATGTACATCCAAGTGCTGGTGTGCTGGTGATCCATGTGAGCATTTAAGTGTGTGTGTCTGTGTGCGTGTGTGTGTGAGAATAAATTCTGTCTGAGAGTGCGTCCCACTGGGAGGGCAGCTGGTAGAAACGACCCCCAGACGGCACTTCCTAGAACACCATGAGGGAAGGAGCCGAGGGCTAAACATGCTCCTGGACCAAGCTCCGTGGAGAGGATGAGTCCAACTGTCCATGATGAGCTCTAGCTTTCCCTCCATCCTCAGGTCTGTAATGGTTTCCAGTGACTCTAATGGACTTGACAGAGTTGGCTTATTGAGGTGCTTGGTGTCTCCTGCAGTCATGCTACTCCTCCACAAGGTAGAAAAAAACCCTAACCACAACTGACTGATAGATTAGCCCTAGGAGTCTGCTGCACTATCTAGGGCATATAATGAGCCAAATGTTCCCTTGTCCCTATAAACATGCTCTACATAAGGACTGGAATACCTTTTGCAGCTCACAGTAATCCAAGCCCAAGATGTAGAATATAGCAAACACTACACCCTACACCCTATCTAGTGCACTACAAGTCCATACATGAACCATTTGGGACACAGCAGCCTATTCTCTATATGAGTGCACCACATGGGGTGTGCAATAATGGCTTCTACACTTAATCATGAGGCTTTTGGGATACATACTCCTTTTATACTGCAAGTGCACTACTGAGACACACACACACACACACACACACACACACCTCTTTAATGGAGTGGTGCTTCACTTTACCATCATCTGTTATTCTCAAATAAGAAAAGATGTGTTCAGTGCGCACACACACACACACACACACACACACACACACACACACACACACACACACACACAGCTTAAGGGAAACTTTAATATCTCATATGATGTATTATAATCACTCCTGTGTAGAACAATATCAATGCCTCCATTTGAAAAGAGATTAGTACAGTTATGACACTTAACATAGCTAATAAGACTTCACACAAACACACACACACAGGCACGAGCACTGATTTGCTGTTATTAAGCCGATGTGTCTGGTGGCTCGTGTGTCAGTATGGTGACATGTTGAAGTGACTCGTCAATCACACACTCACGACTACTGGCAAAAGTGGGGCACGGGCTGGGATTAATCACTCAGAGTCATCCAACACACACACACACACATGCGCGCACACACACACGCGCAGCCACTTCACCGTGGTGTCACAGTGACTTTACTGTAATTTGGACATTCTGTGTTCTTAAATGAAAGAATGAAAGAAACATCACACCATGGGAGCTGAGGAATCATCACAGCCAACAGTTTGGTCACTTTGCCGTGTAATACCTAATATACGTATGATTGAGAAAATCTCTGTAATCGAAGAAAATCAGCAGTCTTCTGTCACTTTGATGCTCGCTAGTGTGAACACTGGTTAGGGAATAAAGAGTCAGTTGGGATTCAGGTCGTCATTCTGTTTACGCGCTCACTACAGAGTGTATGAAATAATGCTGTGTTTACCCAATGTGGTGCGCTACACAGCCTAGCGTACGAGCCATTTGAGATCCGCTATAAAACTGCACTGCACGGGGAATAAAAGGATCTTCAAAACGTTTCAAAGTGCACTAAAAAGACAAGACCCATTTGGTATTCATCTCCTGCTCCTTATAAAATATGGTATAAAACAGAGCAGCACAGACTCTAACAGCCCGTCAGACTGGTCATTACTCTTAAAAAAGGATGACAAATAACAAATAATAATAAATATATTGATATCACTATAAGACCAATTTTTACTTTATGATAGCGAGATGGAATCCCTGAGTATCAGCCAACTGATACCAAATATTTTGTTTTCTTTAAAAAATAAGCTTTAAAATGTTTTTTTTTTTACTGAAGCACTTCAAAGTTAAACTCTTTCACACGAAAAACACTCACATTGTAAATATGATTATAAAATATAAATATAAGAAAATCAGTCCCAACAAAAACAAAAAACTGTCAAGTCTCTTTACATGTAAACACCTTCACTTCCAAAAATTCATTATCTGTAATCCAACCCTAACCCTAGCCCTAACCCTAGCCCTAACCCCAACCCTAGCCCCAACCCTAGCCCCAACCCTAGCCCTGGCTACAGTAACGGTACCATCTCTGAAGAAACACATAGGCATGTTACTTCATTAAAGTGGCCCACCTTCCAAAAACCCTGCTCTGGTGGAACAGCTCCAGTGCTTCCAAAATGAATCCACTTCGCTGTTTCAGCTCCATATGCTCTATATTATCTGCACTACTTAGGGAAAGAGCTAACAGCGTCTACACTCTATTAAAGACACTTTATGCTCAATATAACACAATGGCACAATTACACACTCTAATGCAATGAAGTGCAATAGATGAACAGTTTTTTATTAATATTATCTGTAAATGAGTCCTGCATACTGCACAGAGTTCACCTTATCTACAGCACTGCATGCATTCTAGTGCACTACAGGTACCTGTGGATGTCATGTATGTGTATAAACATGAGCCAGTAACTCATCATTTCTGATCCCGTGTGTTTAAAATAATGTTAATAAAATCTCTCTCTATGCCCTAATACCAAGCCTGTAGTCTCCCTACATAGGGACAGACTTTATTTACTTATAGGCCAATAAGGAACCAATCAGGATTCAGTATTCCATTTATAAGATAGATAGAGGATAAATGAACACCCTACACCCCTATCTAGTGGACTGTTTATCAAATTAAGAGATTTAGATCCGCTTTCAAGCACTCTATAAACGTGCGTTGTGTAGGGAATGAAGTAATGCTTTTAACCTTCACCCCTGAGATCCTGCCCCTACCACCTCCCACGCACTGCACTTGATGCTCAGTTAGGACACAGACATCCATACTCTCTATATAATTCAGGATAATATACAACCTGAGAAGTGATGCAGTGTGCTACATGACAAATAGTGAGCCATGTGAGGTTCTGCTCCCTACTTCCTTAAATATAAGTACAATCTATTTGTCTAGTTCACTACAATTTCAACTCTACGTAGTGAGCCATAT
The DNA here is from genome assembly GCA_030014255.1 of Parauchenoglanis ngamensis. Taxonomy (NCBI): domain Eukaryota; kingdom Metazoa; phylum Chordata; class Actinopteri; order Siluriformes; family Auchenoglanididae; genus Parauchenoglanis; species Parauchenoglanis ngamensis. Next base: position 16,957,777 of record JAQMYM010000014.1, on the reverse strand, counting down.
GTCCAGTTTGGATCAGCTAGGGATCTACATGTTATCTAGTGCACTGTTTATCCATTTGACATACAGCGTAGATTCACTTTCTTGCACCCTATAAAAGTGCACTCCACAGGGTATAAGTCCAGACTTCTACACCTCATCTAGAGCACTTCATGTACTTCTAGATTATAAACATGACACTGCAAAGTGATCAGCCGAGATCCTGAGTGTGTGTGTGTGTGTGTTACAGAAACCACAAACTGAATAAAGTGTATATGCCCTAACACCGAGCCTTGTGGGATACAGCTTCAGACTTCCTGTATAAAACACAATATAAACACGCACTACTATACATGTGATATAAGAACTGGAGTCCAGTTCTGCTTCCTAGTCCATGTATTAAGCACATAAGGAATGAAATACTGGCTTCTACTCCGTATCTAGTGCACTAACTGAAAGACAGTTAAGATTCACTGCCAGGTTCTCACTATCCCTACTCCCCATGTACAGTACTGTTGGTGCATTCTATGTGTCCAGTGCACTAGATTTGCACTCTACATAGTGAACGTTACACTACAACGTCCAGAACGAGTCAGTTAATTGTCTATACATTATCTAGTGCACAATTTATCCAATTAAGAGATTTAGATGTGTCTTCAGGAGCCCTATAAGCATGCACAGGGTATGGAACAAAGTAATGTTTTTAAACCCTGCTTGTAGTGCACTACATGTAGCTCTGGATGTTATGCACTTGTGTAAACAGGACCCAGCAACCCACCAGCCCTGATCCTGTGTGTTAATGACGTTAAAGTCTATAGGCCCTTTAGCCTTTAGTCTCCCTAGTTAAATCTCTACACTGTGCACTACATGTCCAAAAACAAAATAATCAGCTTCTACACCCTACCCAGTGCACTACTGATCCAGTTAAGAGGTTTAATGGCCTTCATGCACCCTACAATAGTGCACTACATAGGGAATGTTTGTAAAAAGGAAAAGTTTTAACCCCTCCCTGTAGTGCTCTATATGCCCAGTAAGGTGACATGTGAGACTCAGATCCACACTGAGGTGCTACACATACAGGAATGGACTAGAACAGTGTAGTGCACTCTGTAGTGCACTATAAATCCTTATGCTGTTCTAGGCCTTAGATTATTTTATTCAATGTACAGCACTTTGGTCAAGAGTTGTTTTAAATGTTCTTTATCAACAACTCATGCTTACTTTCTATATCATACAGTCTCCCTAGGTGCAATTCAAGAAATAAATAAGTAAACAAGTAAATAAATAAACTGTATTTGCATCGCCCCTTTCAAACAGTGCAAAATAAATAGAAATAAAGCAAACCATGTAATCAAATGATTATAATAATAATATTAATAATCAGTAACAGAAAGAATATAATAACAATATAAAATAAGTGCGTAAATACAAAAAACTTACAATAATTAAAATAAAATAGCAATATAACTTTTTTTTTTGCTAAATGCTCATAAATAAAAATAAATAAATAAATAAAATGCCATTAAAAGTAAGGCAATTTTTAAAGTCTTATTTAAAAACTAAACTAAAATAAGGTCTTAAAGCATGTAGTATAATTTAGTGCACTAGATGGACTTTCTGTAGCCGCGTAATGAAACACAAACTTGTGATAAACTCTGAATGTGCAGTGACACATGCGTACTTAACAATACTGACCAATCAGATCTGTTCTTACTGATGACTTTCACTCTGACCTGACCCTAATTTAGAGATATGACTTCTCATATAGTTCCTGTTCTCTTAGGCTACGCTGCTGTAATCTATTCACTCGTCCACACTAACGTTAGGGTTTGTACTGCATGTTCTCTTTGGTGTTTATTTATTGTGTGTGACCCAAATCAGTGTGTGATAAAGGGAATACACCCCCGGATGGGACGCCAGCCTGTCACACACACTCACACCTAGGAGTGATTTAGTGTAGACACTCAGGAACTTTCTTCAGAGTTGGGAGGAAACCAGAGAACCCAGAGGAAACCCACACATGAGGACATGAGGAGAACACTTGAAACTCTGCACAGGGCTGTGAGAAAACAGCAACACCCACTGTACCTCTGTGCGCTAATCGCTAATCACGCACAATACTTCTATCTAACATGACTGATTTACAAACCTCCAGTTACTCTGCGTTCAGTTTACTTGTTTGAGAAGCGTCAGGCTGAAAAGACGACTCCAAAAAGCTCCAGAAATACGTGTCCAAAAATGTTAAAGATGTAGAGAAAAATGTTGCACAAGACAAACAAATGAAATCTGTTAATAAAGTCAACTTTTCCAGACTTCATAAAATCACATGAGGGTTTCTGTGTTGTCGACTGAGGACAGGAAACTGTCTGAACATGAGCAGCATGGCGATAGCAGCGTTTCTGTGGTGTGTAATTCATTCTGACAGGAACCTTCAAACTTTCCTTCTCACAAAACTGGAGTTCACAGAATTCCCATTTCAGCGCTGCGCTGATGTATAATTAATTTCTACACTTCTGACTGTGTTCCATCTTCCTCTCTTAGTGACAAAGTTTCAGATTTAGATGATTACTGGAACCTACAGACCTGGAACCTTTTCTGAAAACATTAAACCTGTTCTGTTACTGGGTTCCAGAAGGACAAACAGAAGGACTCAGTAGGCTGCTACAGCAGACCCGGGCCTCCAAGAACAAATTTCGGTACTTGGACAGATTTGTCCTTAAATTTCTTATCCTGCAGGGTCCTTTATGTAGTTAGTGCCCTTCTCAGGTTCCCTTCCTTTGCAGAACCCTAGACCCTAAAGAGTATCATTAAAGAGTGTATGGATAATAAAGAAGAGAAACTGTGTGTGTGTGTGTGCGCGCGCGTGTTGCCTCCATGTTGCGTGTGATGGGCAATAAAGTTCAGTGTGTGCGTGTGTGTCATCCCACGCGTGTTTTTACCTGCAGACCCTCCAGGCTGGTGAAGCTGGCAATGGCGAAGCCGTCAATGATGTCCTCCTCTTCTTCTTCATCTTCATCCTGAGAGCTCGGGACGCGGCGCTTCCGGCGTGGAGCTCCTCGCGAGCCTCTGGAGGAGAACACTGATGAGGAGATGATGGGTGATGAAGATGTAAACGATGACGGTGACGATGATGACGATGTTGTGGAGGAGGAGGACGCGGAGTGAGCGGATTTCCTGCCGTTCTGGCTCACATGAGCAGCGGCGGAAGCAGCAGCAGCAGCAGCGGTGGCCCTGCGCTCGCGCTCGGATCCGGAGGAAGCCGGACTCTGTTCTGTGCGCGCCTCCCGCCGCCGCACGCGCTCCCGGTGCGTGCGGGACCTCCGCGTCTGCTTTACTTTCTTCCCTTCCATTTTGGATCCTTCTTTCCCATCCACAAAAAGAGACAGAGAGAGAGTGACAACAAACAAGAAGAAGGAAAAAGAAACAACAAACCCCGCGGCGCGATCACAGTAACGCACACGCGGCCATGCGCGACCCCGTGCGTGTTTGTGCGTGAGCGCGTGTGCGTGGATGATCCGTGAATCAGCTACAGTGTGACCTTGGACGCAAAGAGCCGTAATGCCACCGCGAACACGCCCCCGCTCAGCTGATCCATGTGTGTTGTCCAGATCCAAAATGGCCGCGCAAACGTGAACAGGTGTAACATCAAGACTCTGATTTTAGTTACAGCTCCGCAACTTTGTTGCACGCGCCATTAGTGTGCGTGTGTGTGAGAGTGTGTGCCTGTGTGTTCATGTGCCTGTGTGTGTGCGTGATGTGCCTGTGTGCGTGTGTGTGAGTGTGTGCGTGTGCGTGTGTGTGTGTGCACACTGCAGACAGCAAGCAGCGCAGTGCAACCACCATCCCTCACACCACCCAAAAGCATGACCCAGCTGTCAACACACACCGCAGCAAGGATCTGGAAAGAAATATCCGACTTTGGGAAAATCCAGGCAAATCCAGAGTAAATCCAGAAAAGGAAAAAACGGGAAAAGGGGCAAGTTTTAGCAGGTCAGCAGCTCAGCGCGAGTCGAGCAGGAGAAAAACACAGCGCAAAGAAGCCATCTGTTTCCCCAAAAACACCCAGCTCCACATCTCCACATCCTCCACCCGAGTACAGCGCACAATCCACTGCGAGCAGACCCGCAAAACCCCGCAAACATCCGGCCGAGCGGAGGAGAGAGGGGGAGAGAGAGGGAGAGAGTGAGACAGTTCACTCTGCCATTCCTGAAACACTGAGCAGGCGCTTTCTGTTTTTTCAGCACATGCAAAGCGCTTTTTAAAGAGACAGGAACCCTGTTTCACTTCACTCCTGCCTTCACACAGCTCTCAGCCGCTTACCCTCACCGACCGGAAGTCTCTGCCAATGACGTCATACAAGGATACACTCCTTGCCTGTATATCTATCTATCCGTCTGTCTGTCGATCAGTCTGTCTGTTTGTCTATCTGTCTGTAACTCTGTCTATTTGTCTGTCTATCACTCTGTCCATCCATATGTGTGCTTCTTGTATTTCCAGCTGTTTGTCTGCCCACCCATCTATCCAGGTATCCGTCTGTCAGACCCATCCAACTGCTTATCAGTCCGTCTGTCCATCTGAGTGTCTGTTTATTTGTCTTTCTATTTGCACATTCATCTTTAAGCCTGGTTTTCTCTCTGTTCATTTCTTTGTATATCCAGCTGTTTTTGTGTCTGTCCATCTATCTGTCAGTCTATCCAGCTGTCTATTTGTCACATCCATCTGGCTGTTCACCTGTTTGTCTGTTCACCCACCCACCCATCCATCCATCCATCCATCCACCAAAACCCTCCCACCTATCCTCCCGTCCATCAATTCATCCACCCATCCATTCCCATGGATTCCCATCCATCCATCTATCCATCCATCCATCTATCCATCCACCCACCCATGCATTCACCCACCCACCCACCCTCCCATCCATCCACCCACCCACCCTCCCATCCACCCATCCTCCCATCCATCCACCCATCCATCCTCCAATCCATCCACCCATCCTCCCATCCATCCACCCACCCATCAATCCATCCACCCATCCTCCCATCCATCCACCCATCCATCCTCCCATCCATCCACCCATCCATCCTCCAATCCATCCACCCATCCTCCCATCCATCCAGCCACCCATCAATCCATCCATCCATCCTCCAATCCATCCATCCATCTATCCACCCACCCATCCAACCATCCACCCACCCATCCTCCCATCCATCCTTCCACCCATCCATCCATCCACCCACCCACACATCCATCATACGAATCTATCCATCCATTTGTCTACCTGTATGTGCATCATTGTATCTGTCTTTCCTGTTTGTATGTGCTTATCCTTCTGTCAGTTCCTTGATCTATTTTCTGTCTGAATATCCATCTATATAACTATCTGTCTCTCTTTATATCTGTCTGTCTGCCTGTCCATCCATTTTTCTCAGTAAAATGTGCATGTACTAAAGACAGTGTTTTTATTCATTTTATTGTAAAGTTATATTTATTTTTTGTTAAAGTTTCAAAACCAGCAATTAATTCTAAAAACCTTCTTGTTTTAAATCTTCTGGTCTATCTATGAATTTATTTGTTTATTTATTTGTTTATTTTCCATTCCTTTCTTTCTTTTTTCTCTTTTTTCCTCTCCTGCTCTTAGTAGTGACTTTAATGATCCATAATATGTATAATATTTTGAGTTAATATGTAAAAACATGTTTATACAATAAAAACAATATAATATTTTATATAACAATAATCTTTTATCTATATTTATTTTTGAATTTTCAAATTTTTCTGTATCACGTTGTTGAATAAAGTATTTTTTTTAAATGGGAGCATACCTTTTTTAGTTTTATTCCTGAATAAAGTGTAAAATGCGCTGTATTAAAGTTATATGAGTGCAGCAGATGTGCAGTAGAAAGTAGAGACGAGTTTTTTAGAGAAAGCTGCAGTAGTGAGTGTGATGAATATTCAGCATGTGATTATTAAAGTTCATTGTGATTTACCTGAGCTCCTCATCTGCATATTTAAATATGTAAATGAATAAAGCAGAGCTTGGGGAGATTTATAAACATGGTAACGTTTATGAGAAGTGTTTCGTTTTTTTATTAAAGTAGTTTAGCGGCTCATGAGCGATCCTTTGCACTCCATGTGAACCCCCGCGGCTCATCCTGAACACTTCATTAACACCGAGTAACACACTGAACATGTGAGCAGAGGCAGATTCTCCTGCCTCAGGGCCAAATTTTACATTTTATAGGTCACTGAAATCTACACATTGACATGGGAACAGTGGTGCAGCGAAACACACTAGAGAGGTTAGAGGTTCTTTTAAATATTCCAAAGTGTTGAGAAACTGGTGAGAAAAACTATCACGGAGACATAAATGAATATCAGATAATCGTCCAAAAACAATGTGTCATTTTATTATTCAATTAAATTTTTATTTATATAGGGCTTTCACAAAGCAACTTTACAGAAATCAAGCAATATACTATATATATAATGCTCATGTGTATGTACATATATAGCGAGAGATATAACTGTATCTCTAATGAGCAGGCCTGAGGCGACAGTGGTGAGGAAGAAACCTTGGAAGAGACCAGACTCTAAAGGGAACCCATCCTCATCTGGCTGACACCAGATAGTGAAATTATAAATCATTTCTTTCCTGGAGCAGTGTTAAGTGTGTTGAAAGGATCTTCAGTATGGGTATCAGAGTAATGTTTGATTTCATTAGAGCTTTAGATTTAAGTTGATAATATCCAGGCAAACTTATCCATTGTATAATGAATAAGACTTGAGCATAAATTGTTCTTAGCAAATGCAGTCAGTAGTCTATTGAAGGAAGAACATCCACAGCTATCTTTAGGGTGTCCATGTGGTACCTTCCTCAGCAGCAGTGAGTGATTCTCCCGTGAATTAAGCTCCAAGCAGAAATAGAGCATCAGGGTGGATCAGGCAGCTCCAGAGGGCAGAAGGAGTCAGGATCACTGGTATCTCATCAGGCAAGCACATTAACATGTGTAGCTCAAAAGAGACAGATAGAGAAGGGGAGAGAGAGAGAGAGAGAGAGAGAGAGAGAGACAGCATCCAAACATCCCAGTTTACCAAAACACTCAATGCCTGAGAACCCCCCAGATCTGCTCCTTTACCTAGTAG
>JAQMYM010000014.1:16925208-16937839 GCA_030014255.1 Parauchenoglanis ngamensis | reverse complement strand
CACACACACACACACACACACACACACACACACACACACTCACACACACCTTACACACACACACTCACACACACACAGTCTGGACACACGCTAATGTCCACTCTATCCACTTTATTTCAAATGGACTCCATCAGACAGGATGTTATGAGGATAATGTGTCTAATTAATAACGTAAATCTGTCTCGTTCACAATATCCAAATTCTTTATAAGCTTCTTAAATATGCCATTTCATCTCTGTGTAAAATAAACTGCTGTGTAAAATATCAGAGATGTTATCAATGTGTAATAAAGTGTACGTTTTTGCATTTACTGCACCTTCCTATTCTGAGAGGCGAGACATGGGGGTGGGGCATGGGATCTGTCATATGGGGTGGGGCATATAGGGTGGGGCATATGGGGTGGGGCTTATGGGGTGGGGCTTGGGTAAAGAGGAAAAAAATTATAATAACGTTTATACTAATTAGTGCTCAGTCAAAATACACCATCAACACTTTCACCCCTTACTCTGTTCATCAACTCATCTGTTTTAATGATATTATTCCTTTCTTTCTTTCTTTCTTTGCTTCTTTCGTTCTACATTCATTCCTTGTTTGTCTGTCTTCTTAATTTCTTAAACTTTCTTCTCCATTGTGTTTCCTCATTATTCTTTCTTTCTTTCTTTCTTTCTTTCTCCTGACTATTTCACACTCTTTATAATGCTGTTTATTACACAGTTTAAAATAAAATAAAATAATGTATAGGGAGAAAGAGAGCTAGAAGCAGGAGAAAAAATGAAAGCAAAATATGCCAATAGAAAAGAAAGAAAGGAGAGACAAATAGGGAAAAACCAAAGGAAAGGAAGAAATATAATCAAGCAGGACATTGGAATGAATCATGGTCCTGAGGGTGCTCTCAGAGTGTTATTATTGAGAGCTGTTTAAAAACCCCCGAAGAGATTCTGTTAAAGCTGCAGCGTGTGAGGCCACGCCCCTTTCCCCCTGAGAACGTGTGCATTTGTAAATAGTGAGACTGGAACATTGGCACTGTGTGGAAAACACAGCAGTCGACAACATTAACGGAGGAATTAATTTAACCAAAAACCACAACTGAATGAGGTTATGAAATTCCTCTGAGCTGACGTGTGTGTGTTTCTGTGCCAATCAATAACTCCATCCAAACCAACACACACTCTTTACAAAGATCTGATTTCAGCCTCTGAGGCCTTTGTCTCTGTGTCTCAGTGTGTGTGTGTGTGTGTGTGTGTGTGTGTGTGTGTGAGACAGAGAGATGATTGAGCCTCAGATTTATTGTTTGTTATATAAATTCCCCAGGCAGCTTTTAGTAATGTTCTCTTGTCATTTTCAGTTTCCTCAATGAAAACGTACAGGGTTTCCTCGGCTGACCCTTTTTACTGAAAAATATGTTATTTAAAAGGAAATCCACAACAAACAATCTTAATTAAAGAATTAGTTAATTAATGAGTACGCCCAGGTGATATTTAGAGCGTTTTTTGTATAATAGTCTCTGATGAATAACAAATTAAAAACACTCTCGGCCTTTATAAAAAGGAACTGAGGATGATTTTGTGTCACACATATCAAGTTCCATTAAAACACCATCGTCCTGGAAATGTCTTCTCTTCATACAGACATTGTGTGTGTGTGTGTGTGTGTGTGTGTACAAGTGGGCCAGTTGGATGTGAGACAGATTATTGTGCCAAAAGCAGTTTGAAAATGAGGCCAGACTTAACGCTGACGTCATGAACCGTGTGTTAAAAACGTGCCAACTGACAAAAACCAAACGCAACCTTGGATTAAAATCGATCACACTAATAAGATGTTTCTTTAGCAGGATGTCTCGCTGTGGCCACATTATTCCAAGTGTGATTACAAAAAGATCGTTCCTCCAAATGAAGTGTAAAATGCTGAAGCAGAGAGTTAACAGAAGTGTTCAGGTGAGAATAACAAACACACCTCAGTCCAAGGCAAAAATCACCTGAGGTTCAAATTAAAGCACAATGAATTAGACTTTAAAAGGGAATCTTCAAGGTCTTAACAGCTAAACAAATACATACCTCCCTTCAGTACTCCTTCCGAAGCTCCGCCTCCAAATTCATGGGCATGTATTGCCAAGGCATCGACACTAACAACGTTTTTGTACATACGTTGTCCATCTGTGTTCCCATCTGATATTCTCAGTAGCATGATACCTGAAGAGTGAGTGGTTGAATGGTATGTAGGATTTATATGGAACGATCGCTACATTCAGCAGATGAACTGATTGGATTTTGGAATTGATCCAAACAGGATCAAGGTCACAGCAAGGTCACATGCCTGAAATAGTTTTTCTCCAATAACTTCCTTGCTGTTTGAAAGACATTTTAAGGGTATTTCCTAGAATGAATGCATGTTTTTCACCAACTAAATGTGATGTCGCCTCTTTGCCAGCTGTGAAAAATAGTGTTGCTGGGCAGTACTTGGCTGAAAAGTAGTGTTGCCATGGCAATACCAGCAATACTGCCATAGTACACACACTGCTACTGCTTGATTTTCTAAAATAAAACATACTCCAGTACTTACAATACATAAAACTGGTGAATAAAGAAAGCAGAACATGGGGGAACAAGAAAACTAGGAGTTTACAGAAACAAACGAGAGTGGAAAAGTGGAACAAGAACAATATGTTTTCATCACTATTAGGTCTCTAGGAGTCAGTACTATTCAGACTGGATTAGGTTTCCACACATATGCGTGGTTAGTATTGTTTCTGGAGGATGTCTGGTGTCTTTACAAATAAATGTAAAAATTCTATGCCTTCCATATTTAAATGGTTCTGTGTCAAAAATGAAACAGTGACAGTGAGATAGTAACAGTAAGATTATGAGATGAGATTATGTGTGAGACAGTGAGAGTGATGTAGTGAGATAATGAGATAGTGAGATATAGAAAGACAGTGAGATCATGACATTGTGACAGTGAGGAAGTGAGGGAGCATTAGAGTGAGATAATGAAATAGTGAGATAGAGAGCATGAGCATGGGATAGAAAGAGTGAGACAGTAAGAGTGTGATAGTGAGATAATAAAATCATGAGAGTGAAGTAGTGAGTGAGCAAGTAAAATAGTTAGAGTTGGATAAGGAGACTGAGTGAGATAATGAGCGAGATAAAATAGTGAGAGTGAGATTCAGAAAAAGTGAGGGTGAAAGTGGAAGAATGAGATTGTGAGTGTGATAATGTGATAATGGGCGAGATAATGAGTTAAAGAGATAGTAAGAAGCAGATAGTGAGACAGTGAGATAGGATAGGATGCAAGAATCTGATAGTGAGGTTGAGACAGTGGAATGCTGAGAGTGAGATAGTGAGTTAGTAAGACTGAGAAAATGAGATAGTGAGAGTGACAGTAAGACAGTGAGTGAGATAATGAGCTTGTGATAGGCTACACTGGTCCCACAGCTCCACAGGCAAAGGCATGACTGAGCAACCGCATTTGGAGTATTTTAGTTAGATATACATCTCTTTACTGAAATAAATTTAGCAAAATTTGAACCTGAACATATCTCCATGATAAACAGCTAAGCAGGATAGTTACAACCAGTCTGTTTCTGCCCAAAAACCTCTCTGAGTTTTAATCTAACTTCCAGAAAAATATAGAAAGTGAGCAACATCACTAAAAACTGCTGAAATACCTTAAATAAACACTGAGAGTAATTCTGCATTCAGCTTGTTAGCCCCTGTGTAATGACCTGTGGAGGTATTTGACCTCCGTTCTCCTCCACACATCCCTCTGTTATTCTGTTATTCTGTTATTCTAACCAGAAACATGGTGTGACCTTTATTCCGGGTGAAAGCTCGTGGCAGCAAGTCGATGCTAATCTATTTGTGAGTCTGTTAGCTAATAACAAGCTAAGCAGCCTCTCGGAGAAATATGGCTTCCAGAGCTCTTTAATTTGTCATAATAGAGGAGAGGAAAAACTAAACGAGATTAGCTGACCCCAATTCCCATATTCCACTCCCACAGCAGTAGCTAGGGCAAAGGGCCTTGTGGGTAATTTAAAGAACCCGTGCTTCTCTGTAACCGGAACTGGAATCCAATTAAGAAACTGCAGTGCTGGTTTATATATATATATATATAAATATATAAAGTTATAAAGTATATAAAGTTAATTTGTGGGACAAAGTCACGGCCATCACTACAAAATCCAATTACTTCACTTCTGTCTATTTGGAAACAGGAAGCTATTAAATGATGGGTTTGATTTCTTAATGTGCGGTTGATTATTTTCTAATGACAGCCTAATTGTGTTATATTTCTTACACATATAGCTCACATATACAGTTAAGTAAATTCCTAAATGTCTTCTTATGTTTCAAAACTTCTTTTGGTTATATCAGTTACCTGTGTGCAAAACTTAATGAAGCCATGAGACACTCAGTGGAGGTGATGAGATGGTAATGTGTGTGCGGATGGAGGAGATTTCAGCCCACTTTTAACTCACTATAGTGTCATTGTTTGTGTGAATTGGATGCTGTAAAGAAAACGTGTCCACGGTGTGAAGGATAATCTGAGCGAGCGCTCATCTGCTACGCTTACAGACAAACCTGAACTTCATCCAGCATTTTATCCAGGAAATATTCCCTGCTCCAGATAAGCCGTGTCTCTGATTAAGACGCGTCTCCTCTCGCGTCCTCCGTGACTTTAATTAATGAATACTTCAATACTTAGTAATGAATAATTAGTTAATAAATGTTATTACCATTTCTATGTTTTTAACACAGACCTATAAATAAATTCCAGTGTGACAAATTTGACATCTGCTCCTCACTCTAGCCAAGACAGACAGACAGAGCTGGAGAGATGGACAGACAGACAGACAGACAGACAGACAGAGAGAGCTGGAGAGATGGACAGACAGACAGACAGACAGAGCTGGAGAGATGGACAGACAGACAGACAGGCAGAGCTGGAGAGATGGACAGACAGACAGACAGACAGACAGACAAGAGCTAGATAGATGGACAGACAGACAGACAGACAAGAGCTAGATAGATGGACAGACAGACAGACAGAGTACTTTATCGACCCCTGAGGGAAACTGTTTTTTGCAGCAGTTTGCACATGGACACAGATTACAGCACATATATCACACTTTTTTAGCAAACAAAAAGTCTGCGATTCTTACATTAAAAGCTGCAGTGTATCGATATTTCTGGAGAAAGTACGGAATTGGTGCTGTAAATGGTATTTGCGTCAGTGAGCTCAGGTTAAAAGCATGACAGCAGTGTTAGCGTGTCTGCCGCGGCGCTTTGAAGCACTTAGCCTTTCACGTTTAAGCCTGGAATCCGCTCGGAGCGTTCTGCAGTGAAGCGTCGTGGCGTCTGCGGCCTCTAAAGGGTCGGCTCCAGTCAATACGACTGCAACTGCGCAGGACGCCGTGTGGAACGTACACCCCTTCCTGCTAACGCTAACAATCGATCCTGGGCTATATTTAACCTCCCGTGTGCTTCTGTGTAGTTATATCCGCCAAACAGGACTTCATGTCATGAGGAGATATGTTGTCAGGTTATCAGGCGCAGGACTGGGCCAACTTTACAGTGCTCCTCAAATCAAAATTGGTCTTTCAGAACTTAATACATGTCAAGAAAAAATACAGAAAAACGGAATATTGTTGTTTTTGATTTTAGTTTATTAATTACAGGTAAGATTTAAACATTTTGATGACTCATCCATTAACAATCTTGTGTTCATCCAGTTAAATCCCCTCTACAATGAATATGCTCCGCCCCTCGGGGGGCGTGTCTTGCCCTTCAGGAGCGGCTCATTAGCAGCAAACATGCTTCGTCAGTGTCATCTTCACACCCACACCGTTTCCGTCTCCACCCGAGAACAGATATCTGGAGTTTATTCATGTGGAAGAGGGCGGAGTTTTGTGGTCATGTGACTTTTTAGAGAAGGAGTGTTTCACTCCATATTTAGCTAGCTCGCTAATTCTTTTTTCTTTTAGATTCAGAGGGCGGTATGGTGAATCTCGAACGCTGCTGGAAGACTGTTACGTAGCAGTCAAGCGCTTCAACGCTTCCTGTTTGAAAAGGAAATACGGAATCAACATACAGAATCTAATCATCTAATCACAAGACGCTCCAAGCTACGAATGTTAAAAATGAATGCACATGTCCGGCTTTAGGACCCTGAGGAGCAGACAGCACTGTCCTGCCCCAGAACTGAGAGCAAAGTGTCACTTCTGTAATGAAGTGTTTCACAGTTAAAACACATGCACACACACACACACACACACACACACGAAACTATTAGTGTGATGAAACACACTACAATGCAAAAAGAACGGAAGTTTAAAAACTTAGATCCTGCTCCTTGAGACACCGTACCTGTCAATTAAAGCCTTAAAACAAAAACATAATGGAGAGAGAGAGAGGGAAAAAGAGAGAGGGAGGGAGAGAGAGAAGGAGAGAGAGAGAGAAAGAGTGAAAGAGAGAAAGAGAGAGAGAGAGAGAGAGAGGGGAGTAAACATGGTCTACCTCGGAGGCAGGCAAAATTGAGGAAGCGGCAGAAGGAGGACGAGCGGACCGGAGTAGGCGTGTGTGAGGACGCGGACGAGGCGCCGTCCCCCCGTCCGCCGTGGGGCGTGGGCTGAGTGTTGCCGAGGCGACGCAGGCAGCCCGAGCCGCACGCTGTGCGTACCGTGGCCGGTTCCCAGCATGCTCTGCTCTTCATCACACGTCCTCTTCCTCGCCTCTCCACTCACCACACACACACACACACACACACTCACACACACACACACACACACACACACTCACACTCACACACTCACTATCTCTCACACACACACACACACACACACACACACTCAGTACAGGAAGTACGCGAGGGAGAAAGGGGGGTGTGGGAGAGCACCGGCGATTCTCCAGTTATTCTACTTATTCAGCACACACACACGCGCACGCGCACACACACACACACACGCACACACGCACACACGCACACACGCACACACGCACACACTGCAGGGATGAACAAACACCCTCATTGGTTATACATAAGAATAATGATGAAGGAAGAGAGAGGGATAGAGAGAGAAATGTCCCGGCTTTTCTATACACACACCTCATCATCTTTACTGCACTCGCCAGTCAGTCAATACTGCACTGCCGCAGTGTGTGTGTGTGTGTGTGTGTGTACACTGAAGGTTGACACTGCTGCCTTTTATGTACATTCAACTTACACACACACCAATACTCACACATCCATACCTGCGCACACACACACACACACACACACACACACACACACATGCACAGCTACAGTCAGAAGTTTACATACAGTCATCATGGCAATATTGCATATTCAGTGATTTCTTTGAACTTCTCTCTCTGTGACATCAACACATCCTTAATAGTGAAAAGGAGAATTTGGAGCTCAAGCTTTAATTCATTTTTAGTTCTGAAATCAACACAGGGTCAAAACTAAACACACCCACTTCTTAACTTCCTGTTAGTGATGATGAGTGACTACAGCTGGGAGCTTCTCTGTGCACAACATACAGAGGGTTTGATGGATGAGTGCAGGTTACTGGGAGGTGGAGCAACATTGCTGGAAGAAGATCCAAACTGTCCCCCTCAGCTGAGAGGAAACTGATTCAGATGGTCAGGAACAATCCAGGAACCATCGAGGCACAGGCCTACCATGATCTGGAAGCTGCTGGAACACCGTCTACAGTCGGGAGAGCTTTACATCACCATGGACTGAGAGGCTGCCGTCCAAGAAAGAAGCTCCTGCTCCAAAATCCACACCTTCAAGTTCGACTAACGTTTGCAGCTGAGCACACAGACAAAGAAAAAGCCTTCTGGAGGAAAGTTTTATGGTCAGATGAGACACAGGTTGAGTTGTTTGGCCTCAATGAGCAGAGGAGCAGAGGAACCCTGTAGCAGCTGTGCAGCATGGTGATGTAGCATCTCGCTCTGGGGCTGTTTTACTGCCAGTGGAACTGCTGCACTGCACAGAGTGGAGGGAATAATGAAGAACCTCAGAACTCTTCAGCAGAACCTCAAACCATCAGCTAGAAGGTGGAAACTTGGACACAGTTGTTTGTTCCAACAGAACAACGACCCCAAACACTCATCAGAGCTGGCTGTGGATAAAGCAGGACAACATTAAGCTTAAAACAAGTCCTGATCTCAACCCTGTCCATAACATGTGCTCTGTGATTAAAAGTCGGGTCTTTGCAGGAAACACACACGTTTAACTGAACTCTTCTGCCCAGAAGAGCCGTCATAATATCCAACCAGAAGCTGCAGAAGCTAAGGAACATTTAAGCAGATATTAGGTGTGCGGTGTGGATATTTATGATCCGGTGTTGATTTCAGAAAACCCAAAATAAATTATAACTTGTGCACCAAATACTTGTTTTTTTCTATAAAAGATGAATGTTGTACAATCACTCTCCTCATAAAAGATTCAGTTCAAAGAAATCATCCAAAGCCCGATATTTCCATGAACTTCATGTCCATGATGAGTGTATGTGAACTTCTGTCCTCAACTGTATACAGAGATCACTTATCCCATGTGAATCAATCAAAATGACTACACACGTCTTCTGACACTGCACATGCCTGGAAAACTAATCCTGCTAGAATTCTATTTATGTAATTCCATTATAGCTCTTCTGCGTATAAACAAGGTAATGTTCCTTTCTGTCTAAAGTCATGGTTCAGACTCGGCCATGTCCTGTCACTGACTGTTCCACAGAAAAATATTCAGAAAAGCACAAAAAGCAGAAGATACCTAAAGAGAAAAATTGTGCTCTATGTGAAGCCAAAGTGTGAAATCTCATTCATCATCACAGGCACAATAGCTTAAAAAACAGTTTCTGTGTTTGGGTGAAAAGGTCTCTCTTGTTTCGTCTGCACATCTTGACCTAGAAGCAAATGATGAAATGTCCAGCGAGCAAAGGAGTGAAATCATCCCATCTGTCACTGTGTGTCCACGTGTGAGCATCACTTACAGACACAGATACACAGATAAATGATGTACTACTACTTCTCTTTTACTAACATGTATATTTACATGTATTTCATCTTCCTACATTTTTTTTAAACACAATAAATATTAACAATTAAAGCTCTCATTCATGTATGTACAAGAACTATACAATAGACAGCGATGGTTAAACTTTAACACAGCCTCCATGTTCTTCTAGTTATTCCAGGATCACTTTGTTATGCTAATAGCTTGCTACATGCTTTCCTAATGCTGACATTTACACTATATACAACACTACATTTTTAAAAATATGAATTTTTTTTTGTTTTATCTTTTAAAGCAGATTCGAGCTCCATAAAAAAAATCATGCAATTATCAGGAAATTAATTTAACAGGCAAAATGGAAACCCATAACCCGAGTCCTTAAATGATCGTATGAGATTTAGGCAACAATATGAACAAAAAGAGCACCAAATAGTGCTTCATACTGTGGCATCAACTCACATTACATGTGCCTGTATGAGTACTAAATATGTGCTGATGTATGAACAGTCAGGTCCAAAAGTCTGAGTCTATTTCCCACTTAATTATCAAAATGAATATGTTTGATACGTGATTAATCTTATTCAATCATTCATGGGCTGATTTGTTCATTAAATAATAAAATATTTTAAAAATAGCAATAAAAAAACTTTTTCCTAAATCTGACTAACAACAGCCCCTCTTCTGAACGCTCACATACAGCATGGGTTTAATACAATACTTGTGTCCCTGGGCTAGTGCTCCATTCCTGTCTAGACTTTTAGAACTGACTGTAGTTGTATGTGTTAATCATCCTGGATTAGTCAAGTAGTTCTGAAGCACTCAGAAAAAAACACAGTCGAGCAATACAGTCGGTGAACTTCACCACGTTATTCATAGTAGTTAAAAAAAATTACAGCACCTTTTAATGTGTACTTCACTGATGTGGTAGAGGATTATGGGAAATGTGGTTTTAAACATGTGTAGTTTTACCCTGCAGATTATGTGGTTAGAGGTCCGAGGTAACCCAAAACGGGCACGGAGTGTTTACACAAAGACAAAGAAGTCTAAGAGGTTGTTTCATTGGCACCATGCAGTCAGCACCATTACTAAACAGCCCCGTGTCACTTCCTGATCATGTGACCACTGTTAAGTTCCTGTCGGGGGAGTCTATCTCTTTGTCCGTTCCTGTCGGGACTAAAGTTGGTGAGACTAAAGTGCTGTTGTAAGGTTCTGCTGTCTCCGTATTCCGGTCCAAGTCCTGAGAAGGCTGATGGGTAGCATTCATGCTAATGCTAATGCTAGTGTTATAACCAGCACTCAGCTCTGGAGGTAGCGTTGAACCAGAAAGTGGAGAAGTCTGGGAAGAAACCTCGTCAGGGTTTGAAGTAGCTCTAATCAGACTTGGCATGACAGTGGAGTTTAGTTTGTTATCTTTAGCATTAGCATTAACAGTTAGCAGAGACGTCGGCAGGAAGGAAGGTTTTGCGCTGGAGGGAAGGGGGTTAGAGGAAGTGTGCTCCACTGAGGAGGAAGTGTATAGGCGAGGTGCTGCTGTGCTAATTCCCATTTTCTTATTACAGGACTCGCAGCACAGCTTATTATATCCAGGAATAGAACAGTACCAAGCCGAGACCTCCATCTGACAGAATATTGATTTATCATGAAGACATAGTTCATCTGAAAGAGAGAGAAAGAGAGAGAGAGAGTTTCACATATAATCACATATCACCCTTGCTTTCAGTGCTGTTGAATTCTGGATTCTGATTGGTTAGGATGTGTTAATTAATTTTCTGTAACTGCTTAAAATAGTGCAGCTGCAAATCACAAGTTTAAGTTCTTGGCCTATAGTTCCTGAGGATTAGGTTCCTGGACTACAGTTCTGCAGGTTAAGTTCCTGGGCTCTGGTTGCTGAGTTTTAAGTTCTTGGTCTAACCTCAGTAATACAATGATGATCATTTTTATTGCTGTCATTACATAACTGCTGATGGAAAAAAAGAACTAAAAACCCAGATTCTGTGAATTCCTGTTTATTCTTTTTGAAGGTGTAGTAGAAAACCACCCTTTAGAGTATAAACTAAAGATTTCTTTTGCCAGTTGCTGGCCTTAATCTCTAAAAGCTATCACTGATTCACAGGATAGTGCCTTTTAACTCTCATCAGTGAGGCCTGGAGTTAGCAATAGTGTTTTCTCTTCTGTAACTATACTGATGCAAGTCACTCACTTGAGATCTTATTGACTTCTCCATCAGTAGTGTCGTTATTCGATGAGTCTGCAGTAGGGCAGGAGAGTGACGGCTCGCCTGAAAAACAAGTCAAGTCACGTGGGTTTTTATTGGTGTTCCATTTATTGGTATAGATTGGAACAAAATGAATAAAATGTTTTCTCCAGAATCTAGATAGGTATATAGATAGATAGATGATAGATAGACAGACAGACAGACAGATAGATAGCAATTCAAATAAATCACAAAAGACTGACAATGAGGTGAGTAAAAAGCTAAATGAACTACTATACTATTAAACCAATAAATAGAGTAAGAGTAAAATTTAAGATATATCACTGTGTGATTTATAACTGTGTAATTTAATGGTAGACTGTGCAGCGTGTCCTGCCACTCAGAGGACAGAACTCCTTTCCCTGCACGGAGGGGAGTCATTATATATCGTTACTGCTGCGGAATGACATCCTGTTCCAGTGGAGTTGAAGGATTTTCCAATTGAAAACCCTCTGCTGTCTGACCAATAGTTCATGCAGAGGATGTGAAGTGTTTTTCATTATGTTGCACAGTTTGTGCAGCATCCTTCTCTCAACAAGCAGCTCTAGAGGTTCCAGAGCAGTCGCTAGCACACAGCCAGCCTTCTTTATCAGCGGGTTTAGCTTCTTACTGCCGCTGGCTCTTAGTGTCAGTGTCATGATGCAACACTTGACAATAGCACAGCAAAGTTCAAGTTCAAGTGGCCTTATTGTCATTTCAACCATATACATGTGATACAGTAAACAGTGAAACGAGACATTTCTCCAGGACCAAGGTGCTACATATAGGACAACACAGAAGTACAAAAGTGCAGGTGTGCAACAGAAGACAGCATGAAGTGCAGGTGTGCAAATGTGCAAACACTGCAACAGTGCAGACATAATGAGACAAGACAGTGCAGCGCTAATCCACATCTAATGTGCAGAAATTGTAGAGGTAGATGAATGTACATTTGTGTGTGCGTGTGTGTGTGTCAGTCCAGTCCATGAATGTTCAGGAGTCGTTGACAATGGAGCTGGTGTTGAGGGACCAGGAGAGGTTCTCCACGAGGTGAACACCAAGGAATTTGGTGCTCTTGACGATCTCCACAGAGGATTCGTCGATGTTGAATGGAGAGTGGTCACTCCGTGCTCTTCTGAAGTCAACAATCATCTTTTTGGTTTTGTCCACATTCAGAGACAGGTTGTTGACTTTTCACCAGTCTGTTAGCTGCTGCACCTCCTCTCTGTATGCTGACTCGTCGTTCTTGCTGATGAGACCCACCACGGTCGCGTCATCAGTGAACTTGACGATGTGGTTCGAGCTGTGCGTTGCTGCACAGTCATGAGTCAGCAAAGTGTACAGTAGTGGACTGAGCACACAGCCCTGGGGGGCCCC